>CM021105.1:72020998-72453022 GCA_007115665.2 Sequoiadendron giganteum
AGAAATTAGGGTTTAAGGGTTGATCGTTGAGGGTTGAGGGTTGAGTGATTAGGGTTTAGGTGTTGAGGGTTGAGGGTTGAGGGTTGAAGAGGGTATAGGGATTGAGGGATTAAGGTTTAAGGGTTGAGGATTGATGGTTGAGGGACTAACAGGGTATAGGGGTTGAGGGATTATGGTTTAAGGGTTGAGGGTTGAGGGTTGAGGGTTGGTGGATTAAGAGTTTATAGGGGTTGAGGGATTAGGGTTTAAGGGTTGAGGATTGATGGTTGAGGGATTAAGAGGGTATAGGGGTTGAGGGATTAGGATTTAAGGGTTGAGGGTTGAGGGATTAAGAGGGTATAGGGATTGAAGGATTACGATTTAAGGGTTGAGGATTGAGGGTTGAGGGATTAAGAGGGATTAGGGGTTGAGGGATTAGGGTTTAATGGTTGAGGGTTGAGGGTTGAGTGATAAAGAAATTATAGGGATTGAGGGATTAGGGTTTAAGGGTTGATGGATTAAGAGGGTATAGGGGTTGAGGGATTAGGGTTTAAGGGTTGAGGATTGAGGGTTGAGGGATTAAGAGGCTATAGGGGTTGAGCGATTAGGGTTTAAGGGTTGAGGGTTGAGGGTTGAGGGAGTAAGAGGGTATAGGGGTTGAGGGATTATGGTTTAAGTTGTTGAGGATTGATGGTTGAGGGATTAAGAGGGTATAGGGGTTGAGGGATTAGGGTTTAAGTGTTGAGGTTTGAGGGTTGAGGGTTGAGGGATTAAGAGGGTATAGGGATTGAAGGATTAGGGTTTAAGGGTTGAGGATTCAGGGTTGAGGGATTAAGAGGGTAATGGTATTGAGGGATTAGGGTTTAAGGGTTGAGAATTGATGGTTGAGGGATTAAGAGGGTTTAGGGGTTGAGGGATTAGGGTTTAATGGTTGAGGGTTGAGGGTTAAGGGATTGAGAGATTAGGGTTTAAGGGTTGAGGACTGAGTGTTGAGGGATTAAGAGGGATTAGGGGTTGAGGGAATAGGGTTTAAGGGTTGAGGGTTCAGGGTTCAGGGATAAAGAGGGTATAGGGATTGAGTTATTAGGGTTAAGGGTAGAGGGTGTGTCTCCAACTATGGTATTTGAATTTGTCCTACGACAATGCTTTCGCATTCGTTCCTTTTGTGCTGCCAATTCCTATTCTCTTTTTGACAGTTGAGGTTGCTCTATAATCGGGTTGTTTTCATCAATTGTTTCCAATTTCTTCTTTTCATGATATGCCGCCACCTGAACTCTCTCCTTTTCTTTCAAGGTTTTGTTCTCTTCGTTTGTTAGTTTCCTCTTTGTCTTTTTCTTCAGCATGGCGGATAATTTTATCTGTACCATGGTAATGAGATGAATATTAGTTCCTAAAAAATGTATCCATTCAAGATAATTGAAAAATATATGTCATTGAAGGCTTCATTTATGTGTGAGTTAAGGAAAACTTAGGGTAGTCTAGAGCCTTGAAGTTTGGAGAAGCCTGAATGATGAAATTAGGCAAATTAGTCTATGTAGACTTGGCTATTTGTCCTAAAAGTTGGAAAATGGCATTAATGATGATCTAAGCCTGACCCAAGGGTCCTAGCACATGGGAGAAAGGTATATAAGGTCAGAAAAACCCTAATACCTAGGTTGGCGGATTGTTTTCACAAATTGAGATTTGGAGAGTACATTTTTGTGATTGGAAGAGTGCAAATTTCATTGAATTTCTATTTTTGTGCCTTCATCCTGTTAGGAATGGATTCAAAGGACTTATTTGATGCTTTGATTCTTCCATTTGTGTCACTCAATTACCTTGTGTAGCATTATATTATTCATCTAGACTGACTAGTTATCTTTTTGCAAGTTTTTGGTGTTCTTGGTCTCATTGCCGATTCAGGCCAATTTTTTGAATAATGAGTCCTACTTGACTTCCCATGGCTTTCCTCTCATGGCCACTTGGAATCAAGTTGGGGACTATGTAAATATTGTACATATAGGTTTTGGAGTCTTGTTTTGCAGGGAAGGTGATGAAATCATCAAGCACTAAGCGAGTGCAAGTGCATTCTAGCTAGTAGCTTGTAGAGGACAGCAGCAAGGAGAGTTGCTAAATGGATTGGTTTGTGACAATAAAGAGTATGGGAGTGTAGGAACATGTATCTAAATCATGTGTGTTCCAGGAGGAGAGTTGATGGGGTCGTTGAAGCCGTCAAAGAAGGAAAAAGAACCAAAAACCCTAGGAACCCTTGAAAATAGGGGGTTTGAGGACAATCATATGTACGGACACTTTTAGGACCTAAGGCTTGGTAAATCTTGGAGCCTTGATGGTCAAAAGAAAGAATCTACAAAAAAATTTGTTGTTTGTTAAGACTATTTGTGAGAAAAGTCAAGAAAATGGGTTCTAGGAGGCCAAATTGGGGCAGAAGGCTACAAGGCCTAAAATTGAGTTTTTCAAGAAAGCGGTGGGTAAAAGGTGAAAGAATCCTATGAGATGGATCAGTGAGGAGTAAAATCAACAAGGGGATAGTGAGAATACCCTTTCCTAGCCCCTAGAGTGGTTAGGACACTTTGGGTCAGTATGGAGCCTAAGGAAGCTTAGTGGTGGATTGGGAGTGATGGAGAAGAATTTGAAATTGGTGGAGAATCTTATGTGGTGAGAGGGGTTTAGGAGTGATCCCTTAGTATGGTAGAGAGGAATACCCTAGGAAGACTAGATAATAGGTCTTGGGAAGAGCAAGAGTGCTCTTGAGGGATAAATGGTTTGTTTGGATATAAGAATGGGTTCTCTCTTCATCGACATATACATTATTCCTCGATGTGTTCACACAAGTGTTAGAAGAATAGGACTCGCCTCGGACTTGACAAGCCATTTTTTGACTTGGACTCGGGCTCAGAGCCCAGACTCGACAAATAGAAAAACCTAAGAAATTCAAAGATTTGTAAGGATTTAAAACTTGTTTCATGCACCCTTCAATAAATAAACCTTAAAGACACAATAGCATCATCAAATAGAAATTACTATGATCCCATACACAAACATACATCAATCGAATAAGTATAAGCACAAATTTTAGCTGAAGGAAATAACACATTTAGATATATAAATATTGTGATATTGCTATTAGGATTCATTCATGTAGTTTTACAAGTCAAACTCATTGACCCATGATTCATCAGTAGTGGTTCACAAGAACCCATCTCTCATGATAATGAATGGTTCATAAGGAGGAAGATAAATATTCATACATTTTTTCTATCACAAATGAGATAAGTGCTTGGTTTCGGGGAGGTCATGAGACAACCATTAATGGGGAGTGGATACATGAAGAACTGATGGAGAATGATAATGGCTTCAGACGTACTATAAAGGATTTTTTTTTTCATTTCAATGATGCAAGAGGTTTTTGGTTTCACTACCAAAATGAGCCTATGAAGAATGCATGTGAAACTCCTTTTGACCTTGAGGGTGTACTTACTCCATCTCAAGGATCATGCATTGAGGATGACATAGATCAATGCTAGGGCTAACCAATTAATAATTATACACGTGAATAAGTCAAACATGTACATGTCAATAAGGGAACTACAAGTACTCATAAACACGTAAGCCTCAAAAAGTATACACACGAATACATAGAATACACAAATTAAAACAAAGTATATGCACGAATACAAGGTATATGCATGAAAATGTGTAAGCCACAAAGTATACACTCGAATACATGTAAGTCACAAAGTATACACATAAGTTGTAAAGTATACACTTGAATATATGTAACTCATATCTATTGAACCATCAATTTAGAATGCAAATATGGACAGGCATCGAAAAATGATATTTGTATTAACCAAATAGCCATGTAGGCATACATAAATATATGTTGATATAAGTATGAAATATATGTACAAAATAGCCATGTAGGCTTACGAGAATGCCATCTAGGCATACAATGTCAAATATGTCCAATAAAAAATCTGTACAAAACTGTCATGCAGGCATACAATAAAGGACTCTGGAATCAAAAGTCATTGCTCTCCATGCCTAGGAAATAAAATCTTTCCCTTTCCTTTTCGCTCAGATGGCAATAGGTTTGTCACTCATTTTTTCTACGCTCGTGGAGTGCTCTTGCTACTCCTCCTAGGGTTTAGTTCATGGTGAAGTTTTAACTATTACAATAGGAAGTAAAGACATGAATATATAGAAATTACATTATAAAAAATGATATATTTGACAAAATAATCACTTACAGCTATCTCACGATCTCTTTCGATGAGGGAAATATCCTCATGCCCATGCTCAAGCATGCTCAAGCCCTGTATAAACCATGCAAATAGACAAAAACTACGTGAATCAATAATGGTTTGATTTCTCACTAACTAACATCTATAACAACAAATGTAAATTAAAATTTACTAATTTGCCTCATACCTCTTCTGTCAGAGCCATCAAGGATTTTATAGTAGATGTCACACCAATATCCATTGCCCTCGTCACATTCAGAGGTGTATCATCTCGCAACAACTGAAAATAAAACAACAAATTATTCAACGTAATCAACGACATGCATGCATAAACTACACAAATCTATTAAGTAATTGATTCGTTAGTTAAACTCTTTATTCTATTACTTGCGTGAATGTTTGAGTAAATCCACCGCCACTGGGAAGTGTTCTATCAAAACCTCCAATATTAGTCTGTTCAACATCCCAAATTGCATATTAAATTACCATTCGTAAAACAATGCCATTAATATGCAATAAACTTATAATTGTTTACTAGTTACATACCCTAGCGATAGGTGTACTACAAAAATAGGTTGGTGTGGGGGTGGTGTATCCAGTCTTAACACTGTGACCCTGCAATTTTATTAAAATCATAAATTTTTTTTAGTTAATCTTGCATTTCAAAATTGAAATTTTATAAATTAAATAAAATGAACACATGCACTAACTTTTACCTGACTATCAATGCCATATGCCTCATGCAAAATGTCAGCTGCCCTCTCCATCTCCATAGCTGCAGACGGATCATGCGTACCAGCCTCCTGAGGGTCGGTGCGGTCATGTGAACAAGTAGCCCCACAAGATTGACACACATGTGTTTGAAGACCACCACTAGAAGACTCCCTTGGATGACACTGTAGAATAGGGCTAGTATGATGGATGACACTCTAAGTCAAAGTGTTGATTGCCTACAATGTCTCTACATCAGCACTTTCCTTCATGATGGAAGGCATAATAATGTGCTCATGAGGTGGCCTAGTGAGAGCTCGTCTACCTTGCTGCATAGGATCCGGCTGTGCACCAGGTCTATCCTGAGCTGACCCCCCACCTCTCCCCTGGAAATCCCTCATATCAAAATAATTTGGGATTTTGTTCAATATGAACTCACTATATAGTTTCCTAAGGAAATATTGTGGGACCTCGCAATTGTTGCATGGTGGGTAATCGAAGACCATGTACCACCTATCATAAAACCGCTCTTTCATTTGTTGGTGGTGGCACCAATGGGTAGGAAACCTCTTCGCATTGAGGGTAAGATTTTGATTTGTGCGTGGGTCGGTGAATAATGAACACAAATCACCTTTTGTTATTTTTAAATATTTCACATCCTTGTATGATAGTTTGTTTGCATAATACTCCCTGTTTGCCTGCCTCCTATTTTCCCATCTAGTTATTTGTTTGCTAATTGAATCTAGGTTTTTTAACATATCTTTCAATGAATTTTCTAGGGTCATTCTTTCTATGGTTGAACCATTTGGATCACTCAACCTATTGATCAAATCCGCAATTTGTTTTTTGTTGTTCTCAATTTCACTCATTAAATTTTGTTGAGTGCCAATAGGGTGTTGAGTGATTGGTGGAGGAGGTTGATGTTGTGGTTGATTTTGATCTTGAGGATTTGGTTGGTCCTCCTGTTGAGGATTTTGAAGGTTTGCAGGTTGATTTGCATCTCCTAAAAATTAAAACAAATAGATATCAAATTCAACCTAAAACTAACAAATTCAAAACAAAAAAGCATAGAATCCTTACCTCTTACAGCTCCTCATCGTCATAGTGCCATCGTTGTGAAGAAATTCAGATTCTTGGTGAAGAATTCCTCTCCTAGAATGTGAGTGCAATATTTAGGGTTTTTGGCCGTGGGTGGAGCAAAAAAACCAGTCGAAATGCAAATGAGAGATTTACATTTGTTTTTTTTCTTTTAACAAAATATAATGCGTGTGTGTTATGTCTTTGTATTTGTGGCTAAAGGGAACTTTCCTAGGTTTAACAAAATTCACGCACTCGCGTTATGGATTTCAAGTTTTTTTTTTTTAGGGTGTCCACGAAATTGCTACCCATTTCCATGCACCCGCCCATAGATGCATTTGAAGATGAAAATGGGAGGGAAAGAACCATTCTTGAGTCAGCTAGTTGATGCAGATGCATAACCATTCATCCCCAATGAGAAATGTAACATTCTTGTGGATTCCAAAGGCATGAATCTGTAAGGGATGAAAACACGCTGTAGAAATCCATGCACCATGCATGCATCATCGAAAAAAAATCCCCCACCAACACAAAGGACAAGTGTCAAGTGGATGAAAAGAAAGTAGGTGATGTGGAATTATTTAGTTACGTTTGATTTCTCTCAAGTAGAGGATGTAAAAGGGGAATTTTCTAGAGGGTTTCAAATTCACTCCTATACAAATATATTTAAGATATCTAATCTAGTTATATCGAGAGGTGTAGATTACAATGGTAGCATAGGGTTGTGTGGAATGTGAATGTGTTAAGAAAAAAAATTAAAATATTTTTAATTGTTGAAATGCATTAAAATAATTTTATATATTATAAATCTAGGCTCTTCATCATTAGGCCTCAAATTTGATAGTAGATATTTTATTTTTTTGTATTTCCCTAGGAGATAACCCTATTTTATGAGGATATTATATTATGGTTGGGTATTTTGGTGTATTATGAAAGACTGATAGTAGTCACATTGCCTCTAGATCTTTGATTGGTGATACTACTATGAGAAGCTTTCTCTACAACTATATTGTAATCTTTGTAATTTTGAATAATATTGGGCATCTTTTAGAGTGTGAGGATTTGTTTCCAAAATATTTTTCCTCATGTAAATCATTGAGTTGTGGTATGCATGATATTTATGTTTATTTTTGTTTGTTTCTATAATTATTGTACAAATATCTATAAATTTTCTCACTATCCATCTCTTAGGATTAGTGTAGGAAGTTGTTCCACTACCTTATCTTCCTTAAAAGTGGTATCAAAGCTTGATCACCTTTAGTTTCAGTTGTGGGTTGTTGGGATTTTTGAACTAATCCAGATTTGAGTGAGAGATTGTGTAGAAGATACTTTGTGATCTTCTTTTAATAATTTTTAGGTGGGATGATCATCTGAGAGAATAGAGGTGGATAAATTTTCAAGAAATAATTTTGAGATGTGGAAGCTAAAGATGGAGGATTTTTTGATAGATAAACATCTATGAGATGTTGATGAGAATTTTTCAAGGCATATACATCCTACTTTGGCTACTCAATATGATGTTATGGATTGTAAATCCAAGGGTCTAGTCAGATTATGGTTGACAAACTCTATTTTAATCAATTTCTTTGAAGAGAAATCTACATAGAAACTATGAAAGAAAAATGGTGAGATGTATCAAGCCAAATACTTAGTGAACAATATTTTCTTGAGGAATAAATTGTATTCCTTGAGAACGGAAAAGGGTGGAAAAATTATAGGCCACTTACAAGCATTCATTATGTTGGTGGCTCAATTGGCATTAGTTGGTGTCAAAATGGATGAGGAGGAGAAATTTCAGATCTTGCTTTCTTCTTTTCCTAATTCATGTGACTCTCTTGTTATGACTATTGGCATTACTTATGTTATCTTTAATCTACTAAAGTTATGATGGGTTATTTTCTTTCTAAAAATATGAGGAGGAAGTTATCCATAAATTATAAGGAGGCCCTAAATGTTTGTGGAAGACCTAATAAAAAAGGAAAAAAGAATGAGAAGCATGATAAATCCAAGTCCGAGGGGAGATCCAAATCTCCTAAAAAAGTCCAAAGTTATTTGTTGGAACTTTGGTAAGCCTGGACATATTCAAAAGGATTGAAAAGAAGAAGAAAAATAAGATATTTTCTTTTATATTGAGTTTGAGAAGGAAGATGTTGATGCATTGATTGCATATTTGGCAACTTGTGCAACTAATGATGCATGGTTAGTTTACTTAGGTGTATCTTTCCTTATGAATTTTAATAAAGACTAGTTTTCTTAATACGAAGAAATTGATGGAGGTAAGGTATACTTTAGTGATTATTCTTATTTAAATATTGTCGGTCATGGTAAAGTTAGAATTAGGTTTCCTAGTGGTATAACAAAAAGGATTAATGGTGTGTTGCATATTCCTAGATTAGCATAAACTTTTTTATCTATGAGAAAAGTAATAGATGCAGGTGTGTAGGTAGTATTTTTTGATGTAGGATACAAGATGGTTAGAGGTACTATGGTTATTACTAGAGGTGTCAAATATGGATAGTGTATAAGATCGATCTATGCACTATCAAGTGCAATAGTACTTTTTTAAAATTAAGTTTGTGGTTATATCATTGAAAGAGGTGAAGGCTTCATCTTCAATAGATCGTCATGACTTCTAGGTACCCAAGGGTGATCTTTCTTCTTACTCAAATTTACCTATAGAGAAAACTATGTTATGGCACCAGAGACCTGGATACATTGGAGAAAATATTCTAAGGACCTTAAAAAATAAAAACCTTGTTGAAGGGTTGTCTGATTGTAAACTTGAATTTGATTTTTGTGAGCATTGGATTTATGGAAAAAAAAAAATGTTCAATTTTACTCAATTTCTCATAAACCTTGTGGTCTATATTATCTTATTGATTCTGACTTGTTTGGTCCTATAGATGTTCCTTCAATAGGAAAATCCAAATACTATGTTTCATTTATTGATGATTATAATAAAAGGACATGAGTATATTTTATAAAGGTTAAATATGAAGTTTCCGGTCGAGTTAAAGAATTTAAAACAGTAGTTGAATTGTAGAGTGGAAATAATTTTTATTTTTTTAGGATTGATAATCGGAGTAAATTTTTCTCTAGTGATTTTTTATAGATTTTCTAAATATTTTTCGTATTCATAGAAAAAAGATAACTGTATATTTTTGACAACAGAATAGAGTTGTAGAAACAATGAACAAGAAATTGATGGAAAAGGCAAGGAATATGTTGAGTGGTGTTTTCCTATAACAAATGTTTTGGGATGAAGTGGTTGTCATTTCTTGTTACCTGATTAACAAGTTTCCTACATTAGATCTTGTTGATAATATGAATATGGAGGCATGATATGGTAACAAGCCTTCTTTAAGACATCTTATGGTTGTAAGGAATATGCACATGTGCCAAAGGATAAGCAAAAAAAGTTGGAGAAGAAGGATATGAAATGTATCTTCATTGGATATAGTTATGTTGTGAAAGGATACAAGATTTGTGATACTATTTCACAAAAGGTAATATATAGTAGAAATGTTATTTTGAGAGAAATTAAGCCTTCTATTACATTGCAGCCAAAAAAAATTAAACATGAAAATATGATTCCATTTCCTTCTACACCTGATAAATTTGAATCAAGGCCCATGGATAGACAAGAAGTTGAGAATATATCATCTAGCTCTAAATCTTCAAGAGAGGACAAAGAATATCCAACTCAAATTTTTTGTAGTTCTACAAGGCCGTGACAACCACCTAGAATATATTCACTTAACGATTGGAGGTGTATGTTTTCTTTAAATACTAACATGGATGAGCCTAGATCAATAGAAGAGGTATTGGGTATGAATGATGCAAAATCCTGGAAGATTGCTATGGATAAAGAAATCGAAGCTTTGGAAATAAATGATATATATGGGTGATCCCACAATAGTGGTTTACAATTTTTGGCCAAACTGGACATTGAAATTATTATTTTTAACTATATCTTCACATTTGGGCACCTATAGCGGCTAAACCATGAGGAATTTGAAGATGATGTAAACTAGAGTCTCATCACATTTTGTTTTTAGATTCTAAATTTTTTTTTTTTCAAAATTTTTGGAATAATATTGCACTTCTTTTTCCATCTCCCACGAAAATTGGTTTTTTTCAGAAAACAAAATTTTAAAAAAGTGACGCTCACCATAGTACTTTCATTTGGTCTCATAGCTTTTTATTGAATATTTTTCCCTTAATAGAGTTTCGAAGTCAAACCAATTGCAATTCAAACATAGGTAGACTGTATACAACATAACTTTTTTGGTATGTATCGAAATTCAATTTTTTATTTATTTTTAATGGATCAAGGAAATGAATGCCCAGCACGAACATATTTTTAAAAATATTATTTTGAAAATTTTCTATTTTTGCACATGTGCAAAACAAAGAGCTTGATTTTCGGTGAAAAACCTATGTTTAATAAAACTAAAAAAACACATACATAATAAAACCAAAACATATTAAAATTATATTCATGGGATAGATCATTTTGAGGACTACCATAATCATTTGAAATTAATTTTAAATGAATTCATTTGATCCCCCAAAAGGTAAATCAAAAGTGATTTTTTATCAACATTTTGATAGGTGTAAAGGAGACTCATTTATAGGTATGGTTTAAAACTGGCGAGGTTATATCCAAAGGGGTTTGATCTAAGGTGGTTTGATCAAATCCTTTTCAATTGGAATCCTTAAAATGGAACTTTTAAAGGCTTAAATCATTATATTTTCTAAAAATATGTGATTTCAGCAAAAAATAGTTCCTCTTAGAAATTGTAAATCAGCTTTGTGGGATCACCCATATAAAATTGGTCTAGAGAATCCGATTAATTTAATACCAATTATTTGATTAATTATCCTAATTCCTCTACTATATTGAATAAATAGAAATATTTATTTATATAGTTCACATTCATGCCAAATTGTAAGTGTGAATAAGGTATAAAGCAATAAAAAACTTCTTAATGAAACATTGCATCAAAGCTTAAGCTAATTAATCTATTGAAAGCATCTCATTGTCTCCTATATTCAAAGATTTATTAAGTTATGTGCTCTCATATTTAAATAACAATACATCTATTAAAATGACAATCTATAGAACAAAATGATGTTGATGCAATGATATGAAGCTAATACGATAATAATAAATGATAAAAGAAACTAATATGACATGGATTGACATGAAAACTGATAAATGAAGCTACGGGAGGAAGCCATGATTGTGAAAGATTGAATTTTGGATGTTGGATGCTTGGATGTTGAATGCTTGATGAATTCTTGTAGAGTAAACTTGATAACTTGGGATCCTTTTCTTTGTTGAATGAAGCTTTATTTGTAGATTTCCTGGCTTTAGAAATGCACAAGGATGGCAAAGAGAGGCTTTGATTCAATCTAGAGGATTGAATGGTGAGAGATGGGAGAGATTGAGAAGATTTTGGAGATTGTCTCTACCCATAAAAACACAAGGCAAGAGAAGAGGAAAGATTGACGAAGGAGGATTGAGAGAAGTTTGTAATTTGTCTCCAATTCTTCCTGTGAAGTTTCAGTCAATTAATTTTGACAGGATTTTGACATAAATTAGACATGGGATATCTAATTTGATTTTGATGAAATATAGAGGAATATAATTTATGCCTTAATTTAAATATTTTTTATCTATTTAGATTAGTAGAAGAAGGATAAATAATTTAATAAAACAAACTATAGAATTTGTTTATTAAATTAGACAGAAGAATATGGTAATTAATCAATAAAGTGTATGACCTTTATTTAATTAATTTAAGATTGATGTGATAGAATAAAATAGGGAAATGATAATTAAATCAAACAAAGTATTTAATTTTGTTTATTTAATTAAGATTAGAAGAATTTAAATGTGGTGTGAACATGAACTATATAAATAAATATTTCCATTTATTCAATATAGTAGAGGAATTAGGATAATTAATCAAATAATTCATATTTAATTAATCAGATTCTCTAGACCAATTTTAGGTGTATACAGTATGTTTTCTTTAAATACTAACATGGATGATCCTAGATCAATAGAAGAGGTATTAGGTATGAATGATACAAGATCCTAGAAGATTTCTATGGATGAAGAATACCCCTTGGAGGACTAAGGCGCCCTAGGAGGCATATTAGTCCCATTCTGAATTTTTGAAAAATCCCCGAATGTGATCCTGAGCTCTAAGGTCTACACTTGCTTCCTATCAGATCACTAGTTCTAACACTTCCAAATTTCACCTGTAGGTGTGTTTCCATGAAGATAACAATTTTTTCATGCAACTTTGTAACTTTGCAATCTTGCACTCCAAATGATCTTCAAGTCTTCAACTTAAATCTACAATCACAAGCATGCAAGAGAGTGAAAAGCTTGTTGAATGTTAGTGAATGGGGGTTTTCTTTGGTCAAACCCCTTGTTGATAATTAAACCTTTAAATGAAATAGAATAAATGAAGGAAATGATGAATGAACAATATGTAATGTTACAGCTCACCAAACCCTTGTTGTAAAGTTTGCAAAATTTGTGTGAAATGGCTAGCTAGAATTTAAATTTTGAATCAATGGAATGCTTCAATAGATGTTTCTTGAATTTATTGTTTGAATAAAAACCTACATCACACATGTTAGCACAAAAAAACACATGATTCAAGAATAGATTGTGATATGATGCTTGAATATTGATGATGGATCCAAAATGCTTGAAGTGCTACTCTTGAATTCTATTGATCTCATAAACTTGCTATAGGAATGAACACTCAAGTTGCTAGGATGAAAATAATGGAATGAACCTTTTATTTATACTTGTTTATGCTTGATATCCCGAAATTACATCACACCAAGCCGACACATGAAAAATATTAATCAAAGGAAGTTAAATCTCACTAGGATTTGAAAATAAATTTCGAAACTATGCCAAGGAGAACTAAGACGCCCTACGTGGCATCTTAGTCTCGAGGCTCAATTCTTGGGGCACAGAATCCTAAAACGGACCTTTTTAGGTGTGTTCAAAATCAAGGTCTCATGACCTTTGGGGGACTAATATGCCCTAGGTGTCATTTCAGTCTGACCTAAAAATTAGGGACACACAAACATAAATATTAAATGCTCATTTTCCCTTTGATGATTGTCAGGATTAACCAGAAAATATGTTGTTTATTAGGATTGTGGATGCAAAATAGGCCCAATTAAGACATAAAGAAGGATAAATAAGGGTATGTGTAGGATCATCATGGAAAAAATAGGCCCTTAAGTGGCAATGAAAATTTAGAAAATTAGAGTTAGGGAACTTGATGTAAAAATTTGAATAAGTTATCTATATTATTTCAAAAATATGTAACAATAAAATTTGTAGAAAATTGAAATTTATTTCTAAACTATCATGTTTATTTAAAATAAAAAATATATATTTGGTTAAAATTTGAAATTTCAATGCAGTAGTACTTAAATTTTAGGGAAAAAATAAGAAGTAGGTGTCAGTTTGACCACCCTAACCACAGTAAAATGATAATATTTTTTTATAGGATTTTAGCTATAAGTAGAGGACTCATGTCCTGATGTGATGTATATTTTTTTCTAATTTTTTTCTAAGTAAATAATTAATTATGAATTTTTTATTACAACTTTTAGAAAATATAAAAACTCATATGTCTGACCACCTTAAATTGGTCAAAAATTCATGAAATTCAATTCTTTTTTTTTAAATCCTATAGTATACAAAGCATAGAATTTGACACATGTTTTGCATTCAAAAAATATGATACCATTTGAAAGCTATAGATGTTTTTCAATCAGCCTATCAATGAGGATTTTAGTCGTAATTCAAATAGAAAATGAATAATAATAATTTATTAAATTCTAATTAAATCATAATTTATATTGGTGAAAAGTTGAGAATCTCATTTAAAATCCCTTTCCATTTCATCAATTTTGGGTAAAAAAAAGTCATCAGCCACATGGGCCATCATATCAGTTACATATCGCCACTTTTTGGCCCATCATGATCCTACACATACCCATAAAGCAAGGTGAACACAAACAAGTGTGAAAATGAAATAGTATGCATTTTCCTACACTACATGTCCCCCTAATTTATTGGACTTAATTAATATCCTAATTTTCCAAATTGTGCATTCCAAGGCCTAATTTTTACCATTTTCTAAAGGATTACTACAATTGAATAAATGCATCCAATTATTATTTTTCTCCTAACTAAGTGTGTTCTAGAAATTTGGGACATGACCCACCGATAGGTGAATGGGTTCCCCTCCTTAGCTAGGGACCGAATTTAAATATGTCGTTAGCAGAATTTTAACATCCAAAATTCGAATATCAATTATCGGCTTTTTGAATCAAATTTTTGGGAAATTAGTACAATTACATATAACTACCTAGTTTTTTTATCATTTGAAATCTAACATGAAATATTTTGGGAAAATTATGATCAAGAGCACTATTGATCATGTTTTTGTGAATGCTAACCTTTGTTGTATATCTCAAAAGTATTTAAGAATTCAAAAAAATCAAACATGGAAGATCCAAGATCCTTGAGGTGATGTGCATGTATTCAATTTTTTAAGGAAGCTATTGAAGGTTGGTGAGTTGCAACATATTTTTCATTCATCATTTGTTCATTTCAATTATCATTCTTATCATTGACATTTCCATCATGGAAGTGGAACATGGGGTTTGATTGAGGCATTTTACATTTAGTTCATTTGGTGAAGGAAAGTGCATTGTTTGTGTAAACAAATTGAATTCAAAAATTATAATTTACAAGTATTTTCAATATTAAAATTAGTCTATTATTTTATTTTAGATTTGAAATTTGCATTCAAACTTAATTAAATATCTTCAACATAATTGCATACTTTCATTTTTCATTAAATTGGGATACATTAAGAAAATTCTAGAAAATTTTTTACTAATTCAATTGTTTGCAAGATGAATTAGCATTATTAAATAGAGTACTACATAGTAAGAATTTAAACTTTCAGAACCCTCGATGATGACCTAGATACCCTTGGGTGACTTTGTCCTATTATCTAGGTACCAATCAACTTTTTGTGATGGAATATTCTGAAGAAACATTGTGTAGGGTTTCTATTTGAGTTACCTTCATCTGCTATTTAACATTTTGGATCTTACTACAAAAAATTCATCATGAATATGTGTTTTGGTAAAATTTGGATGTATTTGAAATCCTCGGTCGATGTTTCAAGTTGTGTGTTTGGTGAGGACAATAATTCTAATAATGAAAATAATTATAATCCATGTCCTATTTTAATTATTTTTTATGTCATAGGTCAAGATGGAGAGAGAGCATGCATTAATTCATACAAAATTACTTATGCAACATTTACAATAATGCAACCTTTTATCCTTGAATTCCATGCCCTACTACTCGATACAACCAACATCCTATCATACCACCACTTAAAATGCTCACTTTTTTACATTCTGAAAGTAAGTCACCAAACATACCTCAACCAATTGATATGGAAGCACCTATAAAAAAATCACAAGGAAATCAAATCAACTAGCCCTCCATCATATGAGCATAAAATTATAGACACACCCATTAATTTAGAACAAACCTCTGGACAAGGCTACCAAATTTTGAGGGAACAAGGATGTGACATTAAGAATAAACATGAATTCTACTCTCTCTTGGAACAAACACCATCTAAAGATACTAAAGGAATAGGTTACCAAGATCATGCACCTTTACACCAAATAGTTAGTTAACCAAGTAAGAAAAACTAGTCTTATAAAATTAAGAAACTACCATTTTTGCATCCTATAATGAGACTAAAAATAACTTTCGAACACTTCTCAAAATATGACTTATCAGATTACCACCTATCCGTGAACAAGAAGATTATAACAAATGAAAGAGTACAAACATGTCCTATTATGCATATCATAGAACACTTGGACATATCATTGATATTTTTTGTGTATTAAACAAGATCTTAAAATAAATTAATCCCTACATAGATTAGTTCAAACATGTCATAGATTAGCATTCATTTATTATGCTCCTTACCATGTGGTAGTTATAATATCATAACATATTCACTATCATTAATGGAGGTATAATCTAGGATTTATGGAACCATATTTTATCTTGAAATGTGCACCATTATAGGCCCTTCTTTGTCCCTATGCTTGTGGGGTAAGGGTTTAGGTATCCTTTTCTTAGGATTATTCCTTCTATCAAGGGATCCCTTTATATCTCCTTAAAATGTTAGTGTAGCAAGTACACTAACCTTTTAATCAGGAACATATATTCGCCCACTCATTTTTTGCATAAGAAATGGCCTCTTCTTAGTCATCATAGTATACATCTCCTAAGAGGCGTGACCTTGTGAAATAGAGTGTGGTATTCTTAACCCATGCGATGTGTCTCCTTTGTGGTGATATTAGTCTTGATGTCCCATAAAAGTTTGACCTTTGTTTGCATATGATTTTCCCCTTACTGGTAATGGTATGGTTAGTATTCCCTAAGATGTGGTATTTTATTCCTCAACTATTCCTCTCTTGGTGGTGATATCATGTATGATGTTCAGTAAGGTGTGACTTTCATGTATTAAGAAATCCCCTTTGATTGCTACCTTTTGCGATGATTTTATAATAACACCCCTTGAGCTTTTAAAACATTATCATCTTCATTCCCCATGATGTTAAAAATTAGCATATTCATGGAAATTAACATAATACAACTTATTATCCATGTTCAAACCATTCTCTTTCATGGAACTTGGCATAGTACAATTTACCAACCATGTGTAGCTTATTTGTTTCACTTTATCACAAGGGTTGAACTTATTGTAGCATGGGCATAGCATCTTGATCATTTCTATAACCTTATCAAGGTTATCAATGAGTATAATATTGATATGATTTTTATGGGAACACCTTGTAGACCCAGTGTTTGTTTCTCATTTTTTCCACCTTATTACTAGAACATCTTGTAGACCTAGTCTATGTATCTCATTCTACCTTTTCTTCGAGGCTCAACTAGTGAATATCGGACTTCAGTAGCCCGCATGTCTCCAAGTTTGTGATTCACCTAATAAAAAGAATAATTTTCTATTGGGTGAGTCATGAATGCATTTTAATATGGCTGCATAGAATAATAGAACTTGCTTGCTAGTTGAGTCATGTGTTTCATGAGTGAATTGGCATAGCACAACTTGCTAGTCCTCATGCAAGCTAACATTTATTCGATGGATGACATTTGTTATTTGAGGAAATTTAAGACTTATGTCTCTTTACCTTAATGACTCAAATATTTAAGTAATGACCTTGTGATGAGTTTTCATTATGTTTACATCGTGTTTTTTTTCATTTCTGATGGAACCCTAATTTTTTTTTATGTTTCATTGTCTTGAAACTCTATTTGGGTGTCTCATTGGCCTTGTTATTGCCCACTAGTTAAGGTTTATGTCATAATATTTTAGGGCTTATCAAGCCTTAATAGTTATAAGTTAAAACCTTAGTCCTTTTTTCGTTCATTCTAATATCTCATTGACTTGCTATGGCTGGTTTCCAGTCATTTAAAAGAAACTTGAGTTCTTAATGTCCATGATTTGACTAGTCCCTTGTGTCTAGGGTTACCACCTCATTGATCACATTGAAATATTTCTCTCATGATGTTATTTTCCTATGGTTGAGTTTACCTAATTATTTGTCATTTTTCCTAAGTCTTTGTCTTGGGTTTATTTATGTCAATGTCATTTCATATCCCTAATGTGTCCCCATTTTCAGAACAACTTTTGAGTATGTGCATAATGTTCCCACTTAAAATATTTTCTATCTATGTCGTACATCGCTCATCATGCTTATCTTTTTCATTGCTTGCTTCATATTAGTGATGAGTGATGGCTTATATTCCATCTCATCACTGCCTCACTTTTCATCACGAGTTGTACTAGCATTATCATTCTCACATTGGCAATGAGCGATATAACTAAAAACCTTTGTATCACCAACTCATTGCTAATCGCCAATTGCTCACTGCCTTTCATTCTCTAATTAGCACTGAGTGATGTTGGTTCTCTTACCCATTGCTTAGGTCCTTTATATCATTGATTCACTCCTGCTCACTAGCTACCAAGTAGAAATATTTGATCTAACCATTCATCTCATTACCAAGTGTTGGTGTTTCAAATCGTTCAGTCCAATGAATCATATAGACTTAGCCAATTTATTATACTCAAACTCAAAGGAGTATTTTACCAACTGACAAGATTCAGTTAGAGACTAAGATATTATACACTTCTAGCTCTACAGGACTAAGGTGGGTCAACCTACACAATGCCTAAAGACTTTAATGCAACTATGCATGAACATTTCTTTTTATAGAAGATAATTGAACCTAGTGAACATAAACCAAGGAAAGAATTGATAACCTCAAATCTAGTTGCATTCTTGGTATTTCAACACTCACTTAGCAATTGGGAGGCAAAACACAACATTAAACCTCAAGCGACCAACAAGGATTTAAAATGATTTTTAATTTAAAATGTTTCTAAGAATGCATCAAGTTGAACAATAGATCAGTGTCTAATTATAGGCCATGGATTCAAATACAAAATTATGAAGGGAATTTCATCAGTAAAGACACTTCAACTAGTGGATTCAAACTGCTAATGCATTACACCAACAGATCCACTCCTATTGTCAATCAATTTTTCCTTATAAATCCAACCTACACACCTGAAATCACAATTATCTACCCAAAGGAATTTAACCATTTCTTTGAAATAGACCCATGAACAAATTATAAAACACTCCCAAGGAAACTAAGATAATAAACTCAAACATACTTTTTATTATTGAATTCAAATGATTTAAAATATACAAACATGGAGATAATTTGATGAAATTTATGATTAGCTTACACAAACTGGCTGATGTTTACTCATGAAATCAATAATTACGACTTACAAACTCAATTCATGACTTGAAATCAACATTTCTCTATCTACCTAGCCCCATTCTAAAGTCTAGAACCCTTACAGTGAGAAGAGAAAGAGAAGAAATAGAAGAAAAAATAGCCCTAAAGTTAGTCCGTTGAAGACATCTGGAAGCTTCATGCACCGTTAATCTGGAAAAATAAAAGCCTCTCTCTTCTCTCTTCATTTGCAACAAACTTTTCCTTAGAATTTTGCAACAAAAAAATATCTCACTGTTTGCCTTGCATTTCAGAAAATAATTTCTTCCCCCATGAAAATCATTCACATTGCCTTCATCAAGTTTCACTTTTCACCTTTAGCAAACAATATATTTTATATAGTGAATACTTTATCACTTATAAAATATTCCCCCATGACTTTTAATTTTGTATCTTACTTAAAAGCTTTTCCTATTAAATAAAGTGAAGGCCTTCAAAAAATTTATCACTGGGTAAGCAAGATATCAACTGCATCCTTTATTTACTTCTCGACAACTTATAATGTGAATAATTCAATTCACTTTTTTGGGCTTTTAGAACTATTGTGCTTGTGCCATTTTCTTTACCACTTATATTTTTTCCCACACCTTTCACAAGGAATTTTATATTTATTACCCTACTTATTAAATAAAATGAAGGCCTTTAAAAAAATTTACCGTCAGACATTAAAAGAATTTACCTATGCCTTAATTTATTTAATTATTCACATTGAAAAACCTTTTCTTTTATGTGAATGCCAATTCATTTCACCGAGCACTTTAAAACCCATCAAAATAACACTTTAAAAGAAATAAAATTGGCCCACCGTAAGTCTTCTCTTCTTAGCACCCCGCACACCCTGCTCACTTTTGGAAACTATTATTTTATTGTTGTAGGGCTAGTGGGGTGTGGCTTAAATTAATCGATTAAGTTTTCCTTAATTTCTTTATCAGCTCTGTAGTTGTTCATGATCATGGTAGTGAGCAAAATTGTGTACAAACAATTTTGACATATTTTCACCGTATGTGCAAAATGATTCCTTTAATTGGTGTGATGGCTAAGTTTCCTCTCCATATAGAAATTCTCAAATAATTTTTAAACATTTGAATACAATCTCTAGCTCCCCCTCTATAAAATTTTCCTTTACAACATCAAATGTACTCCCTTTCAGCTAACATGGTAGCCCCATTCACATTTTTCAACATCAATTCATGATCTCAATGACAACACTCTGCAAAGAGTTGTTTAGCCTTCACAAAATGAATTGTCGTAACTCTATTCTGTTCAAAAGTTTCCTCAAGCAATTTGATACTTCTTAACTGTAGGCTCAAACAATCCTTGTGCAACAAAAATTAGTACAATATTTACTCACCATTGATAATCACCCATATCAAATGGCACATACAAATCGAAACAACCATTTTCTATGTAGTTGAGTGTCATGAGTGTCACCTTTGAACAAATCAAAAGCAAGAATTAAACTTGCTTGGATTAAAACCATTTGAAAGTGCACTTTATGTTTCTCCTAAATTCCTTTTTTATCCTTGCACATAAATATTTTAAATATGAACATTTGAAATATTAGGAAAATTTGTGACGTCTAATTACCCTTGTGGGCCATTTGAAGAAATTTATTTGCGGCCAAACCAAGACACCTGGAGCCGTGAAAATTTTCATAGGATCATAATCAATTATTTAGAGAAAATGAATTTCCTCATATTTTTCCCAGCCCTTAAAATTCAGGTACCTCCTTTGTAAAGTAGCCCTCGGGACATGTTTACCACACCCAAAATGCATTAAAATAGTGCATTAAATGACCTCCATTTTTTATGAAAATGGAGTTGTAGAGGTTTTAGGCCAAAAAAAGAAATAGGTTGTCATTAGAATTGCAAAATTTGAAACTTTATGAAACACCATTTTTGGCCTTGTCGTGATCAAAATATGCTTTAGAAGCCCATCAGAACTTATCCTGAGACCCTGAAACTAAGGAGACGTGTACACATTTGGTCCAAGAATGGACTGAAAAATAAATTTTGACAAAAGAGATCTTGAGGCACAAGATATTTATCCACAAAGTTGCTCAGTTGGAATTTTCTACATCTGCATCTATTAAAAACCAATATGGGCTCAAGTCACCACTTTGAAAAAGTACCAAATCAACTTCTGGGAGGCCACCAATGGAAATAAAAGCACATTTACGACCAATGAGTATTCTTACAAAAGGGATTTCCTCGAATCATCGTCTATCAGGAGAAACTGGAGGTCAAAGTTGACCACCCTGATTCAAGGTTCCTTAAAATGCAGGTACAAAACTAAACAATTTATGTTTTCTTTTCGCCTAGTAAAAATAGAAAATCTTGTCATGAGGCTTTGTAACTTGACAAGGGAGTACATTTATGTGGGGAGAATGAATTAAAAAAATCCTTTCATCATGAAAATCCTCCATCTGTAAGATATCAGCTCAAACAGGAGGCTACTTTGCAAACTTGAAAGTTTGCAACTAATAGAAAAGTGCCAAAACCCTCTAGCTTCACTTTTCAAAACCCTGACAAAACTCATAATGAGAAGCTAAAAATTGACACTCCTGTTCACATATATCACATGAGTAAGTACCCAAATGGGTTTGGCTTGAAAATCAACATGCTCCAAAATATGGCCTTCCAAAGTAGGTCACTTAGGCAGATTTTCAGGTACACTTTTGAGAGTGCAGAACCAACATTTTCAACATGGGCACTTCAAATTTGCAAAATTAGAAAGTACCATCACTGGCTCTAACTAGGGATGTATGCCCCTATGGGCATAGCAATATTCTAGATCTTTGGAGAGTAGACCAAATACTAAGTTTGTCACGTGCTTTCAAACTACTCCTTCATTCAACCATTTTTTCAACTTCATTTGGTGTCCGCAAGTCACCAAATGAAAAAGGCGAGTCAAATTCTACCTCTATCAAACACCAATTTGTTAAAGGAGCCAATCTCCCTCAACTCATGATTTCCTCTGTCACACCACAACAAAATGAGTGACAACATGTTTGCAAACCTTAGTATTAGGTTGCCTTTGCACAAGTGTGAACTTACTTTCTATTTAGTTTTGTTATCACATGGAAACTAGATCACATATACCATATCACTGCCAATCTCTTCATTTTCTGATTTTATACCAAGTGACAACAATTAAAACTAGTGGTCAAGACCACATAAAAATATAGCCTGATCACAACCATCTGCCTGATTTAACATGTTGACCTCTCCCAACAACTCATTAAATACAACCTTATCAACATATTCATAATCACTATGCATCTAAAATTCATGCATACCCTCAAAATTATGATCATCATGTGGGAAAAACTTGTCATATTCATCATATAAATCACTCTCAAGCTGAAAACAACATTCTTTAGTTTCTTGCACATTGCCACAATTTGTGAAAACTTCTCCCAATTGAAAAAAGTAGCTGTCACACTCTGCCACATGGCTAGTACTATTGAGCTCATTTTGATCACCAGTTTGCACATCAAAATTGAAACTATCACAAGGGCTTACCAAAAGATCTTGTAGATCATGCAAACTATCTTCGAGTATATGTAAAGAAACATACTCATACATTGGCACACTCAATAACTGTTCTCCATCAAGTTGATATAAATAATCATCTATAATTTCTGATTTGTCTTCATCTTCAATCACTTTATCATCTTCTAGGCATAACATATCAACATATTCATCATCACAAGTTTTCTCAATAAGGAGAAATTCTGGTTTAGAGACATAACCTGATTTTACCTTGAAATCAACATTAATATCCACATGGAAAGATTCATGCCTAGGCTCATCTAAATCATCAAACATACACTTGTCCAAATCTGCATCAAAGTTCTCAAGACTTGGCTCATTTGATGCACAAAACTCATGGTCAACTATTGTTTCTAATTGAACATTTTTTTTTTTTTGAACCTGTATCAATGTCCATAATTTTATACTCATCATACAATGCATCCTTTCAACCAGATTTTTTCTTATCTTCATCCCTATCTAAGAGAAAAATCAGAAACACATGCATCATACCTTGCACAATGAAGATCATCATCACTATCAATGTGAGATGCACAGAACAACTAAGGATTATCAACACATATATATTTTTGATACTCTGTGCTCAACATATTTGAAAATTGTTCACTACTTAATAGATCATTGCTCTGACCCATTCTTTCAACCACTTCTTCACCTTGACTTCCACTAGAATTGCATGCACTATCAAATTGCAAATCAGGATATATCATGATGCCATCATCATCAAATCAGAAAACTCAATGGACTGATCATAACTTGGATTTCCCCAATCATAAGAAATATAATCAACAACAACCTTGTCAACATCATGGTCACAATCTGTCATAAAGAATAGGTTTTCCACTTGTTCATTGCTACTTAGGTTTGGGCTTTCATAACAATAATCCACATCATTTTACATTTCAGTATTGGACTGGGTGTCTTCATTAAGTTTTTCATTTACAACCTCTTGAGGAAAAACACACAAATATTTACAATCAAGATAAAAACCAATTATGGTTTCTTCATTGCAGCTGCTTGTAGTTGATCTTATTGACTGAAACTCATTGCATACTTTATCACTTGCAGCTTATATACTGACTTTCTCAGGAGCATTCCCTAAATCAGCAAACTCCTTTGTCTCATCATGAAGACTTTCATCAAAGCTACACTCCATTATAGGATTGACATGATCAATTATACCATAACACTACTAATTACAAATATCTATTGCAAAAAGTAAGTACAATTCATATCCCTCATCATATTTTTCATCATCATGGCTGCAATTTTCATTTGGGTGTATCTCTTCTGAAGTTTGTTCAAGGAGAACTTCCTCATCAACTTATGACACATCATTCTTGTCTTCCACTTTGTAAAGTATGCATTTTTATTTATTTAGAACCAAAGACATATGATCATTTGTACTTACATAGCTGCTGATTTTATCAATATGTTTATTCACAATTGAAGACAACAATATTTGCACATATTCATTCCTCATTTTCTCCAAATTATCTAAAAGTGTGTATGCCATATGCATATTTTATATTTTAAAATCTTTTAACAATGCACTAGATCCTTCCTCAAAATCTTCAAAGTACATATGAATGCAATCCAAAGTAGGTCACTTAGGCAGATTTTCAGGTGCACTTCTGAGAGTGCAGAAGCAAAATTTTCAATATGGGCACTTCAAATTTGAAAAATTTGAAAGTTCCATCACCAAGAATACATGGTAGTGTCTTATGCCATCACTAAATTTCTTTCATCATTGTTGTGTTTCGATCATCCAAGGATGAAAAAACAATGAGTGATGTGAAGGCTGTATAGTCTTCCATCATTGGGACTTAGGGCATCATAGATTTAGTTACAAATGGGATGTATCAATTAGTGATGAGCAATAAGTCTTCAAGAAAATAAAAAGGAAGTATATCCCAAGTGGATATTCTAATCCAAGGGCTAAGAATGCATCACACATGTTGTGTACATTGCAGATGGAATTTTTATGAGGAAGAAACAATCAACTATGAGAAATGGAAGACTTAGTCTCTTTTTTCATCGCTTGGATCAAATGCATCATGGATTCATTCGCAAGAGAAAAACACCAAATAGTGATGAGTGGTGAAGAAGGAGACAATAGTTTTAAACCACCAATGTGGCAACTTCTCAGGGGCATCACTTTAGATAGGGCTCCATCACTGATTAGAGTGGGCTACCAAAAGTGAGAATTAAAGCATGAGGATCATGGAGGACCATCGATATTGTTTTAAATCAAATTAAATCAATGGCTAAAATTCAAATGTTCATGGTTTATTATCAAAATATCTTCAATTTGCTAGCGTTAGTAGTCTTTCACCATTTATGGTGAATTTGGTCATTTTTGAACCATTAAAACAAGGAATTGATCCACATTCTCACCATTTGTGTGAAATTTTGGAGCATAAAGAGACAAAGGATGTCTATAGGAGAAAAAATTAGAGGGAAAAAAATGAGAAGGGTTTCTCTAGTAAGTAAAATTACACTCCTTTGTAATAATTTCATTAGAACTAGATTAATTGAAGAATTTTTTATTTGAGTAGGAGTTAATTGTGATCCTAGGGTTATATTTTAGTATTTCTCAATCTTATGAGGAATTTGTTAGGTTTATTCTTATCCAATAGTGTGGAAGGAATTTTCATCTCCTTGTTGTTGTTAAATGTCCCTATAATCCTATAATGAAAAACCTTAGATTTATCCCAAGTTGTAAACCCTAGCCTACAAAATAAAATTGCCAAAATGAGTCAACCCAATGAATCTTCAAAATATAGAGCTAAGCCAAAACAAAAGAGGGCTAAGTATGGAAAACCAAAGCTAGATGTTTCTGGAAAGGGAAAGAGAGAAAAGGTTGAAAAGAAAGAAAAAGGTGAGAAGAGAGATTTTGCCTAGTTCATTGAGGAAAGTGATCAAGAAACACACACATAAAGAAAGAAAATTGGAAAGTGACCAACCAAAGAGGGCGTTATGACTAGTAGATTGATAGATCTAGAAACTAGGATCAGTGAAGTTGTAGTGTCACAATTTGGATGGGAGCTATTTTTGTATGCCTTCAATAGGATATTTGCAAAATGTCCGACTAGACATCTATGGGAGTTTGATCTTGGTAAACTTGTGGTTCCTAATGTGTTTATGGAGGTTGATTTGATGATGGAGATTTCCAAAAACTATCATTTAAGTTATAGTATTATTAAAAGAATAAATGGAGTCCCACTTCTAGACATCTCCAAAAGTTGAATAGTGGAGATACTTAAATTGAATCCTACTGCCATCAATAATATTGATTTTTCTGAATTGTTTCGAGAGTATGAACAAAATCAGTATCCATATAGAAGACATGTGTTTCCTAGGAATATAAGGCATGATTTGAGGATGAATGGCACATGGCTTGGTTCAAAAGATATTGATCCCTTTGAATGTGATGAATTCAAAGACTACTTTAGGAACACCTATTATTCTCTATGCTAGGTTTTGGGGAGAAAGTTTGATCTAAGTGAACCACTAAAAACATATACAATTAGGGAAAGATGATTACCCAAATAGTCTCCTAGGGTTCTCCACCTAGGAGCTCCTGGTTCGGAAATGACACTCTTTCCGCTTAATGATATGGTCTTTGGTGATTGCATTTAAAGGGTAGGGGTTTGAATAGGGTTGTGATATGTGTATTGAAGTGTGTCTAAGTGCTGAAGTATGATGACACTAAACTAATTATGAAAAATTAATCAAATGTAAATCCAAACTACATACAACATAAAGTAAATGACCTAAATTCTTGCAAACAAAAAGAAAATTGGAAATAAAAAAATTTGTCGACCAGGGTATGAAGAGTTGCATTTGAGGAGCCCTAGAAGGTTCTAGAATCAACTTGAAATGTGCAAAAGGAAATTTATACCAAGTTGGGCGACCTAGTCCTCTTTTTAGGAAAGTTTTCAACAATGGAGTTTTGTCAAAAGGGTATCCAAAAATGTGTAAATTTCTGAAACAAAAAATCTTAGAGGGACTAGGTCACCATTATGGGTGACCTAGTCCTCTTCTAGGTTTTTAAGGATTTGAAAGTGGATATTGGAGCCTTCGGTCTGCACTTTGGATCCCAACAGATGTCTAGTTCATATTATGTAGGGAACAGGTAGAAAGAGGCCTCTAAGCTTGAACTAGGGTTTTGTTGTCTTGAATGCCTTTGATGAGTTGAGGACACCTTTCTAACAACTTTCTTCTTCACAAACCTACATGCAAAAAAACCTGTAAATCACATAATGTAAAGAGGAGACAAAGGGTTGGGGTTAGAGATTAGGGGTTTGCGTTAGTCAAACCCCTTTAATTATAATAAATTCCAAAATGAGAAAAAAGGAAAGGAAAGGATGAAAAGATGACAAAGAAAATACAAAATCTTACCAAATCCTTTGTTGAAGATGTCTGCAACATGTAAGAATCGGCTCGAATGGATATTTCTTGAGATGCCTTGTGCTTGAATGCTTGCTTTGGAAGACTTGGGTGCAAGAGTGCTTGTCAAGATGAGTGAAGGTGAAAAATGATCTTAGGAGAGGAAGAAGAAGAAAAATGAAGGTGAAAACCCTTACTTATACATGCTAAACCCTAATTTTCCTAAAAATGCAACATGATAGGCCAATACTAGGGTTTTGGGGGCAATATTTTCATTATTTTCTGTTTTAATTTTTTTTTTTTTTTTCCAAAAGGGACTAGGTCGCCCAAGGTGGTGACCTAGTCCACTTGGGAAATTTCAAGTGGTGGTCAAGAATTAATTTGTGTTTAATGAATTTTATTAGCTTTGCCTCTTGAAACACACTTAAGTTGGGACTAAAAGTACATTAATGGGACAAATTATCATAGAAAAAGGGTTAATTTTGAGGTGATAAACCTAAATAAGTGTGAAAATGAATTACAAAACTTCCAACACTTTTTCAAAAGGCTTATAAAGGTGTAAGAGTGTGTTTTTTAGGTGAATTATGTTGAAAGGGTCTTAAAAAAGTGAGCAAATGTGTTACAATACTTCACAACACCTTAGTAAAACACCATTAGGTTATTGTTGAATTGTAATCTTACAAGACTGAAACAAGGTAAAACCAGGCAAAAATTTAATGCAAAAGGACAAAATGAGTTAAAAAGTGCCAGGGTCTACACTTGTTGGTGACATATTTAGCCCCCACTTTAGTGAGAGTATGAACTTACTTCAAACTCACACTAAAGTTGATGGGGAGCCCTATACCTCAAGAGCACTCTTGCTCTTCCAAAGAACTATTATTTGGTCTTCCTAGCATATTCCTCTCTACCCTACTCAAGGATCACTCCTAAACCCCTCTCACCATGTAGGACTCTCCACCAATTTCAAAATCTTCACCAACACTCTCATTCCACCACTGGGCTTCCTTGGGCTCCACACTAACCCAAATGTGTCCTAACCACTTCAGGGCTAGAGTAGGTTAGTCTTGTTGTTCTTTAGTTGTTTTCACTCCTCACTGATCCATCTCATTGGATTATTTCACCTTTTCCCCATCGCTTTCAAGAAATACCCCATTTTTGGCCTTGTAGCCTTTTGCCCCAATTAGGCCTCCTAGAACCCATTTTCTTTGATTTTCACAAAATTGGTCTTAACAACCCCCAAATATTTTTGAAGATTATTTCTAGTGGTACCCTAGGATTCAATATTTACCAAGTTTTTAGTCCCTTTGGCATCCGTACATATGATTGTCCCCATACCCCCTATTTTCAAGGGTTTATAGGGTTTTGGCTCCTTTTTCCAACTTTGAGGGCTTTAATGACATCCTCAAGTCTCCTCCTTACACCCACATGTCTGGAATACATGTTACCACACTCTCATGCTCTTTATTGGCACAAACCAATCTATTTAGCAACTTTCTTTACTATTGTCCTCTCCAAGCCACTAGCCAGAATGCACTTGCACTCGCCTAGTGCTTGATGAATTCATCATCACCCATGTAAACCAAGACTCCACACACCATATGTACACTACAAAAATAGTCCCTTTCTTTATTCCAAGTGGCCATGGTAGCCTTGCCATGGGAATTCAAGTGGGGATCATTATTTCCAAAAAATGTTCTGAACCGGCTAAGAGACCAAAAACTCTAAAAACTTGCAAAACAGAAAGCAATTGAGATAAATGGATAATCTAATGCTTCAAACAGTAATTAAGTGGCACAATTTAAAGACTCAAAGAATTATACAGGTCCTTTCAATCCATTGTTGACTGGATGAAGGCACAAAAACAGAATTTCAATGAAATTTCTACTCTTCCAACTCATAAATTCTCCTTCCAAAACTCCAAATCATATAATAGCTTTCCAATATGCTCAATTAGGTTTTTTATGACCTTATATACCTTTCTCCTATGTTATGGGACCCTGAGGTTGAGCTTAGAACATCATTAATGCCTTTTTCTGAACTTTTAGGCCAAATTTCTAAGCCAACATTGTCTAGTTTTTCCTAATCTCTACACTAAGACTTTCCCCAACCTCAAAGCTCTAAACCAACCTAATTTTTCCATAACAAACACATCAAAAACACTCTTGGCTTCTTACAATTATTCCTTGTTACCTTGGTGGTTGGCTAGAACCACCTAGAAGCCAAAATTGCCAAGATCTTCCAAAAGACCTTTTAAGGTGCTCTTGCACCATTCTCCCCCTGCAACAGAGAAGCTAAGGAACCTGTGGTGTCAGGAGATCATCACTAATTCCATGTTTCTTAAAGTCACTCTCTGCTATCCAAGTAGCTTCTGACTCTAGTTGATGTTTCCACTTCACTAGGTGCTCCTTGTATGTCTTGTGCCTAGTCTTCTTCACCCTTGAGTCTAAAATCCTGTCCACTTGTGGTCTGATCTGATCAGGTACCTTGAGTGCTTCCACATCATTTTTTATCTCAGCATTGTACTTTTCTTCATCCATTTATGGTCCTTTATACTTCACCAAGTCTTTCACATTGAAGATAGGAGAAATAGACATCTCCTTGGGTAACTCCACCTTGTAAGCATTGGATCCATACTTTTCCAACACTTTACATGGCCTTATCCTCTTCATCTGCAACTTACTTGGTATGCCTTTCTGTAGTCTTGCCTTGTTCAAGTATACCATCACCATATCACCTATTTCAAATTGTAGATCTCTCTTCCCTTCATCTGTTTTAGCCTTCAACTTTTGGTTAGCCTCTATCAATGTCTTCTTAACTTGCTCATGAACCTCTCTCATTGACTGAGAAAAATCATCAGCATGTCTGCTGATTCCTTCATAACCTTTCAGATCTCTAAGATCAAGTACACCCCTTGGATGTAAACCATAGACTATCTCAAATGGACTCTTACCCGTAGTCCTATTTGTGCTATCATTTTAAGCAAATTCTTCTTGTGGAATCACATGCTCCCATCGTTTTCCATACTCCTTAGTTAAGCATCTCAAAAATTTCCCAAGTACCCTATTGATCACCTTTGTCTGACCATCCATTTGTGGATGATATGCTGAGCTATGAGACAAGTTGGTTCCTAGCCTCTTCCAAAGAGTCTTCCAAAAGTGCCCCATAAACTTCACATCTCTATTTGAAACTATGCTCCTTGGAATTCCATGTATCCTCACTACTTCCTTGAAGAATAGGTGTGCAATCTGACTTGCATTATGTGTTGTCTTGCATGGGATAAAATGGATCATCTTGTTGAATATGTCCACTACCACAAACACACTGTCAAAACCAGTTGGTGTCCTAGGTAGCCCTACTATGAAGTCCATGCTTATGCATTCCCATGGGCTACTTTGGATGGGTAATGGTTGAGAAAGACCTACATTTCTTGATGTTCCCTTTTCCTTTTGACATACTCCACATTGTTCAATATACCTGCTTACATCTCTTTGCATTTTAGGCCACCAATAGAACCTCTCCACTAAGTCTAGTGCCTTGTTCAAACCAAAATGACCACTCAAACTGCCATTATGCTTTTCTTGGATTAGATTCTCCCTCATAGAACCTCTAGGAACACATAATTGATTTCCATTAAACAATAGACCATTCTGTAAAGTGTAATTAGTATATTCACTATGACAATGGTTCTCAAAATCAGAACATACCTTGTAGATCACTGAGAAATCAGAATCTCCATATAGATCTTTGAATCCTTCAACCCCTATGCTTTGTAGCTGTATCTCTTGGATAGTAAGCAACCTCTTGCAAAGCTCATCAGCAACCTTGTTGTTAACCCCATTCTTATGCTTGATGGTAAAGGTGTATGACTGCAAAATCTCCATCCACTTGATGTGCCTCAAACTGAGCTTCTCTTGCATATTTATGTAGGTTAAGGACTGATTATTGGTGTATACCACAATTTCCTTTGGAAATAGATAGTGCCTCCACTTCTTGAGAGCCTGCACCGAAGCATATAGCTCTAATTCATAGGATGAGTACCTAGACTTTGCTTCATTCAACCTTTCACTAAAGAATGCCACTGGCTTGCCTTCTTGGCTTAGAATAGCCACAACTGCTATGTTACTTGCATCACATTCCACTATGAATGGTTTGTCAAAACTTGGTAAAACTAGGATAGGTTGGGTAGCTATCTCCCTCTTCAACCTTTCAAATCCTTCATTGGCTTCTTTGGTCCACACAAACTTATTTTTCAGTCCTCCTTTGATGGTGTCAAGAACAAGTGAACAAATTTCACTAAACCTTCTTACAAACTTCCTACAGAATTGTGCCAATCCATGGAAACTCCTAACTTTAGTTCCTATCTTGAGAGTAGGCCAACTAAGAATGGCTTCAACCTTTCTCTTGTCCATTTTCTAGTTCCCTTGAGACACTACAAATCCTAGGTAAAGTAGCTCTTGCTTCATGAACTCACTTTTCTCAAGATTTATGGTGAGCTTCTCCTCTTGAAGTTTCCTCAACACAAGTTCTAGGTGCTTCATATGTTCTTCTTTTGTTTTGTTAAAGATGAGGATATCATCTAGGTAGACAACCAAAAAGACTCCTATAAATTCCTTCAAGACCTCATTCATCACCATCATAAAAGTGCTAGGTACATTTGTAAGCCCAAATGGCATTACTAACCACTCATATAACCCCTCTTTAGTTTTAAAAGCTGACTTACATTCACCTCCCTCTTTCATTCTAATATGATAATAGCCACTTTTCAAATCAATTTTGGAATAGTACTTAGCACCCCCTAAATAGTCCATTAAATCTTCTATCCTAGGAATAAGACATCTATATCTAATAGTTATCCTATTTATTGCCTTAGAATCAATACACATTCTCCACTTATCTCCTTTTTTGGGTGCCAACACCACTGGAACAACACACAAACGTATACTCTTTCTGGTCAACCCTTGATCCAAAAGTTCTTGAACTTGCCTTGCTATCTCTTTGTTTTGCTCCGGTGTCATCTTGTATGTAGCCTTGTTAGGTAGTGTTGCTCCTTGTATAAAGTCTATTTGATGATTGATTGCTCTCTTAGGTGGTAGTGTAGCTAGTGTACCTTTACAAGTGATGTCCTTGAACTGATCCAATAGTCACTTCACTTCTACTGTCATAGGTAGTTGATTAGGTAACTCCTCTTCCTTTGGCTTCAACATGATTGCATAGACAACTCCTTCTTCCTCCTTGATGTCTTTTAGTAATTCCTTTCCACTGATCAAAAGGACACTGGTTTCTTCCTTTTCCACTGTATGTTCTTCTAGTAAAGACTGTATTTTATAAGTCACTCCATCCTTCTTGAATGATTACTTGTTCTCCTTTCCATGGTGTACTGCCTCCTTGTCATATTGCCTTGGTCTGCCAAGCAACAAATGGCATGCATCTATTGGTAGCACATCACATAGTATCCTATCATGATACTTTCCTATAGAAAACTCAACCCACACTTGTTCATTGACTAGTATATTCTGCCCCTTGTTCAACCAAGTAACCTTGTATGGGCACACATGAGGTATCTTGATGAGTTTCAACTTTTCTACTGCCTCCTCTGAGATAGATTTATCAGTAGACCCTGAATCTATGATGACCTTTCAAACCTTTCCTAATATCTTCTACTTGACTCTAAAAAGAGCTCTCCTTTGTTTGTGTTCATCCTCAGTAGGTGCTTTGATCAAGATCCTTCTTAAAATGAGATTCTCACCTTTCTCTGAATCTAGACTCACCTCTGAATGTTTGGAGCAGTCCTCTTTTTGAACATAGTTGATCTTCCTCTCACCTTGTGAAGTTGTTGGCTTGTCAGGACACCTATAAGCTGGATGACCCAACTCTCCACAATTGTAACACTTCATGGAAGAAAAATGTGAACTTCTTCCAAAGCCTCATGATCTGCCTCTTCCTCCATTGTTTGAGCTTCTACCTCTATAACCCCCTATACTATTTGACTCATGGGATTGTTCACCAACCTTAGCATCACCTTTCCCTCTATTCTCATGGCTTCTTCCACCAAAACCTCTTCTTTGTCCACCTCTAGAGTCTCTACCTCTTCCTTTACCTCTAGTATTGGGATCTTGTTTCTTTTTTAGTTTCTCTTCCACCTTAATAGCCATTTGATAGCAGCTATGCAGGGTAGTAAGTGTGAAAAGAATCAACTCCTCTTGTATGCTCCACGTAAGGCCATTTAGATACCTATAAACCTTTATGCTTTCAACTTCTTGCACTCTAGATCTAAGGATTTGTTTTTGGAACTCCTCTGTATATGCAGCTACCTCTAGGTCTCTTTGTCTGATATTTTGTCTCTTCTTGTGCAATTGAATGTCATAGTCCTCTGGTAGATAGTTCTCCTTCATTTAGCCACCATTGTCTTCCAATTTACTATTGGCTACTTTCTTTCCATATCTCTTTATTCTTGCAAGAACTTCCACCAAGTTAATGCTTGTCCTCTTAACCTTGATTTGGCTATCTTCACCTTTTGTGCTTCTATAATTCCATCACATTCAAAGTGATTCTCCATTCCCTCTATCCATTCCATAGCTAACTTTGCATCCTTTCTTCCAGTGAACACAGGGAAACCTTGTAGTGCCTTGCCACTCAATGCCTTCAATGCTTTGAGGAAGGATTCCTCTGCTAATGGAGGGTCAGGTTCTGGCTCTATTTCTTCCTCCAAGTACTCCTTACCCTTGTCTTTGTCCTCTGCTAACTGCACTTTCATCTTGCCTGTAGTCTCTGCAACCTCTTCTAGTTTTTGCTTCATTTCTTCCACAACTACTTCAAGTCACCTATTATTTTCTTGTTGCTTTTTCAAATCTCTTGCTAGATCTACATTGGTAACCATGGTGTTCTCTCCTATGGCATCACTTCTTTCTGACATTCACTAATTTCAATTCCCAAGCCTTTATTGGCTCTGATACTAATTTGATGGGGAGACCTATACCTCAAGAGAACTCTTTCTCTTCCCAAGACCTATTATTTGGTCTTCCTAGGGTATTCCTCTCTATCCTACTAAGGGATCACTCCTAAACCCCTCTCACCATGTAGGACTCTCCACCAATTTCAAAATCTTCACCAACACTCCCATTCCACCACTAGGCTTCCTTGGGCTCCACACTGACCCAAATGTGTCCTAACCACTCTAGGGCTATGGTAGGGTAATATTGTTGTTATTTATATTTTTTGATTCCTCACTGATCCAACTCATTAGATTCTTTCACCTTTTCCCAATCACTTTCAAGAAATACCCCATTTTTGGCCTTGTAGCCTTTTGCCCCAATTAGGCCTCCTAGAACCTATTTTCTTGGCTTTTCACAAAATCGGTTCTAACAACCTCCAAATATTTTTGAATATTCTTTCTATTGGTACCCTAGGCTTCAATATTTACCAGGTATTTAGTCCCTTTGGAATCCATACATATGACTGTCCTCATACCCCCCATTTTCAAGGGTTTCTAGGGTTTTGGCTTCTTTTTCCAACTTTGAGGGATTTAATGACCTCCTCAACTCTCCTCCTTTCACAAACATGTCTGGAATACATGTTTCCAAACTCTCATTCTCTTTATTGGCACAAACCAATCCATTTAGCAACTTTCTTTACTACTGTCCTCTCTAAGCCACTAGCCAGAATGCAGTTGTACTCGCCTAGTGCTTGATGAATTCATCATCTCCCCTACAAACCAAGACTCCACACACCATATGTAAATTGTAAAAATAGTCCTCTAATTTATTCCAAATGGCCATGGTAGCCTTGCCATGGGAATTCAAGTGGGGATCATTATTTCCAAAAATTGGCGTGAACCGGCTAAGAGACCAAAAACTCTAAAAACTTGCAAAACAAAAAGCAATTGAACTAAATGGATAATCTAATTCTTCAAACAGTTATTAAGTGGCACAATTTAAAGACTCAAAGCATTATATAGGTCCTTTCAATCCATTCTTGATTGGATGAAGGCACAACAATAGAATTTCAATGAAATTTGCACTCTTCCAACTCACAAATTCTCCTTCCAAAATTCCAAATCATACAATAGATTTCCCATATGCTCAATTAGGGTTTTTCTGACCTTATATAACTTTCTCCCATGTGCTAGGACATTGAGGTTGGGCTTAGAACATCATTAATGCCTTTTTTTGAACTTTTAGGCCAAATTCCTAAGTTAACATTGTCTAGTTTTTCCTAGTCTCTACACTAAGACTTTCCCAAACCTCAAAGATCTAAACCAACCAAAGTTTTCCATAACACACACATAAAAAAAAATCATGGGACTTTAAAATTACTCCTTATTACCTTGGTGGTTGGATAGAACCACCTACAAGCCAAAATTTCCAAGATCTTCCAAAATACCTTTTACGGTGCTCTTGCACCAAAAGTAGTAGAATCATGTGTTCCGAGTAGGATCTAATTTACCCATGCTAGTAAGGTGAGATGACTCATGATCAAGAGGGATGATAAATCCCCTTGGATCAAGATCCCATAGAAAACTAAACATAATTATAGCAGATCACACAAGGAGTGATGTGAAAATTCAGATCAAGCTTCGACCATTTATCCATATAGTTGTGGATCAAATCTAGGTTGTTTTTCTGAGAGAAAAGGATGTACTCACTATGGGCTGATGAGACATTTGGTTGTCCATCGGGTGATAATTCCAAAAGGTGCTGAGATACATACACACGATTGGTATGCACTAACACAAAAAGTTGTCTATGGGGAAAGTTATGCCGCTAGTTGGGCTTCCTGCTCAACCATACCAAAGTTATACCTCCTAATAAATTTGATAAGGTGCCAAAAAAAAAAGGGTGCGGTTCATTAGAAAATAAAATCCTTGGATGCTTAGAAATCATGAACAAGTGCAAGATGGCACCACAGGCATGCAAGTTTTGTTATGAAAGGTGGCCATGTATGCACGAAAAAGGTACAAAATGGAAAATGAAAAAAAGATGTAAAATTAAAAAAGGGATGTTTGAAGGAGTCTTGTTTTGTTTATGGGAGGTCTTTAACTTAAGGAAAACTATGTGTAATGTCTCCAAGAGAGGATCAATCAAATAATAGGGAATTAACAACTTAGGGGATGCATTGCATCACATCAGACTGCTAAGAATAATGAAATATGCTAGGATCTGTCACTTTCATGGACAGCATTACACCCAATGTGATCCACCAAGTGAGAGAATCGTCGTATGGAGTGGAAAGGATATGCTAAGAACCAATGAAAGGAAAATTCCAAAGGAAATAGTGCTAGTGTATGCCTCCACTTTAAAGAAATTTCTACACATCATTTTGTGAGCAATTATTTTAAAGTAGAAGAAGGTAAGAATGCAAAAGGGATATTAGAGACTACTTGGAAAGCCCTATTTTGAGTCATATGTTTCCAAGCATGGACGCATCATGGAAATGATAGTATGTCACATGCAAGTTAACCTAAGACATGTCATCCACATCTTAAGCTCGCTCTTGTATTTTCATGAGATGTTAATGTCTATTAAAAATATGTGATGACAAGTGACATACAAGGAAAAGGGTAACAAACCCCTTTCTCCCACTTAGTGCAAGGAAAAGGTGAGTTGAAAGGATGAAGGTATGTATTAGGGAGAGTAATTAGGTTCCCCCACATAAGGGATGCTACGAGCTCTATGAGTTGTTTTAAGTTTGAAGAAAATAGAGAAGAGAGGTAACCCTAAATCTTTCTTTAAAGAGCATGGTATGTTAGTTTGCATCATGTTTCCATTGCATCCATTTGTAGGAAGGAGATGGTAGCCGATACCATAATAGTATTTGAAGTTAGATGAAGGGGTTGTGTTGTTTGGAGAAGGATTGGTTGTTATATAAGAACACAAATCCTTTTTAGTGTTATGTGTTGTTTCTTCATGAGGGATAGGAGTTATATAGCCCCCATCACTATCATGGGGTAATGTTGTTTATCTAGAAACAAGTTGAACATGTAGAACATATGGTTGTTTTGGCGTAGGTCATGAGGTTTCAAACTCTCCTTTAAAGGGGGCATAAGACCCCAATATTTACTAGAACTTATATTTGAAAATGAATTCTTTGTATATGATTCTTTAGACCAAGAGGGTGAGATTTTCTAATTTCTATTGGAAGGAGTTGTAGAATATAATGATCCCCAATGATCATAAAAGAGTTGTGTTGTAGGTTAAGGAGTAGCATCAACTTGGATAAGTTGTGATCTAGGAATGAAAAGAGTATGGGAGATGGAAAGGTTGTGATGAGTTGATGCATAGCTTTGTGCATCTGCATCAACTGTGTATATATTATTATTGTATTCAAATTTAATTATACGGTGAAGGGTAGATGGGACTCCTTTCATGGAATGAATCCAGGGTCTCCCTAGGATAACATTGTATAGAAGGGGTACTTTCATGATATGGATAGGAGTAGGCAACACTACTGGTCTGAATTTGATAGGTAATGTGATCACCCCTAGTGGTTGCCTATTAACATTATCAAAGCCACGAATATGAACATCATTAAGTTGAATGATATTTTTGTCCATGCCAAGTGCATGAAGGAGATCCATGCTACAAATTTTAATTTCAACTCCATTGTCAATGAGAATGTATCTGACTAAATTTTCATTAATGACCACCTTTATCATCAAGGGATTACTCTTTCTTTGAATCTCAAGTGAGGGTAACTCATGTTTAGAGAATTTGATTTCAGTTTGGGCTACTTGCATCAGACAAGAGGGGGGTTTGAGACTATTTTATTTTATGTAAGATTCAATATCATCCATTTGTATTTGTGCCATTTCATGAAATATAAATCTAATTGTAGGTGAAATTTGAATAAGCTCTGAAATTTGAATAAGCTCCCATATAGATATATCAACAAGAGGCTTTTTAATATCCTCAACTCAAGGCACTCTGTAAGGAATGGTTAATGGAATAGGAGTGGTGTGTGATCCCCTAGATGTTTGAGTCACGAAGTTACAACTTAGAGGCTGCAAAACATTGTTATCATTAGATTGCATCATGGATTTCAAGACAGCTCTGAGTTTTTTATGTGATCCAGTAATGGGGGAAGACTTAGGAGGCTCACTAATTAAAGGAGATCCAACTTGTGTGGTCATAACCTCAAGAATCTTGGCTTTATGTTTAGGACTGGTCAAGGAAGGGGATTTGAATGTCACTTGATTATCTTCTCCTATGGAAGGTTTAGTATTTGAAGGATACATATCAAGGGTCACACATTCTAGCACCATTATAGTCTCCTTAGGAGTAGACTTTTTAGGAGAACTACAAATCGAATGTTCTTCACATTCAAAGGTTGGTTATTCTAAAGAAATTCATCACAAGGAGGGTAATGATCAATGGTGTGATTGTCTTGTTCAATAAGGGGTTCCTGAGGAGAAGGGGGACAACTAAGATACTCATAACTTTCACTGATTGGATCTTCTACCGATAAAGTATCATCTTCGTACCTAGGAGGGATACTAGGGAAGGAAAAATGTTATTTTCATGATTCCTTATGGTAGCTTTGTATTTTTTGTTAAGATAGGTAAGAGGAGAGCAACAACTAGGATTCTCAAAACTCTCATTAATTGGTTTTTCTGACACCAAAATCTTTGCATCACTAAGAGGAGAGAGATTAGGGGAAGAACTAATATGATTGTTTGGAATGTCCAAGGTTGTATTCTCTATCACTAAAATTCTTTCATAGGGAGGGTGGGGTAAATTTTCTTAGCATATCTAGATATGGAAGACTCTAACATTGTTTGAAAAAAATAAAAAGCATTTTTAACCATGTCATGCAATGTTTCAACAATATGAACAATAAAGATGCAAAAATATAGAACATGTATATCCAGTGTATGCTAAGTTTAAAGAATGTAAACATTGTAGATGAGAGAATGAAAAGTAATTTTAGCACACTTATGCCTAGGTTTATTAATGTCAACAAAATATAAGAAAAATTAAAAATTACTTTTAAAATTATTAAGCACAATTTCAGAAACTTAAGCATTTTGTAGATCTGATGATGAAGGTATATCAAGGACTACACTAAATTGATGATTTTGAGTGAGAAGCTTAAAACCTATGTTCTCGTAACTTTCCAAATTTATAGTATAGGGTACTAGGAGGTTTGGGAAGCACAAAAATAAGGTTTTTGATGTTGTAACTGGTAGTGACAAATCTGAACTGGGACTAGGTCACCCAAAATGGTTAACTAGTCCCAATAGAGATCTCTTTCAAAAATTTTGATGTTTTTGAGTGGTTTGGATGTGTTTCAGGCTGTATGATGTATTCCTAAGGTGAAAATGCAGATTTTTAGATATTTTCAATGAACTTATATATGCAAAATGCAACTTAACATGGACTTTCACTAATGCAATATTTAATAAACTCTAGGATGCAAACAATGCAAATGCCTAATGCAATGTAAGATTTTTCCTAAGATGAAATGAAAAATCAGAAAGTTAACAAGTGTTGGAAAGTCAAGTTCACAAAAATTAACCACCAAAAACATATGCATTTAGGGAAAGATGATTGCCCAAATAGGCTCCTAGGGTTTTCCACCTAGAGCTCTTGGCTGGGAAATGACACTCTTTTCACTTAATGATATGGTCTTTGGTGATTGCATTAAAAGGGTAGGGGTTTGAATAGGGTTATGATATGTGTGATGAAGTGTGTCTAAGTGATAAATTATGATGAAACTAAACTAATTATGAAACATGAATCAAATGTAAATCTTAACTACATATAATGTAAAGTAAATGACCTAAATGCTTGCAAATAGAAAGGAAACTGGAAATAACAAAACTTCTACACCTGGGTATGAATATTTGTAGATGATGAGACCATGAAGGTTCTAGAATCAACTTTAAATGTGCAAAATGAAATGTATGCCAAGATGGGCGACCTAGTCCTCTTTTTAGAAAAGTTTTCCAGAATGGGTTTTTGCCAAAAGGGTATCTAGAAATGTGCAAATCCCTTAAAAACAAGCTTAGAGGGATTAGGTCACCATTATGGGTGACCTAGTCCTCTTTTAGGTTTTTTAGGATCTAAAAGTGGAGATTGGAGCCTTTGATCTACACTCCAGATCCCAATAGATGTCTGGTTCAAATTTTGCAGGAAATGGGTAGAAAGAGGCCTCCAAGTTTGAACTAGGGTTTTGTTGAGGAAACCTTTCTAACACCTTTCTTCTTTACAAACCTACCTACAAAAAACCTACAAATCACATATGAAAAGAGGAGACAAAGTGTTACCATTAGAGATTAGGGGTTTGCTTTAGTGAAACCCCTTTGATGATAAACTAATTCAAATGAGAAACAAGGAAAGGAAAGAATGATTGAATGAAAAATCAAATACAAACACTTACCAAATCCTTTATTGAAGATGTCTACAATATGTATGAATCAGCTCTAATTGAGATTTGTTGAGATTCCTTGTGCTTGAATGCTTGCTTTGGAGGACTTGGGTGCAAGAGTGCTTGTCAAGATGAGTGAAGGTGAAAATTTATCTTAGGAGAGGAAGAAGAAGCAAAATTAAGGTGAAAACCCTTAATTATACATCATAAACCCTAATTTTCTTGAAAATGCAACATGATAGGCCGACACTAGGGTTTTTGGGGCAATATTCCCATTAGCTTTTGTTTTAATTTGGAATTTTTTTCCAAAAGGGACTAGGTTGCCACGGCAACCTAGTCCACTTGGGAAATTTCAAGTGGTCATCTGGAATTAATTTATTTTTTAATGAAGTTTATCAGCTTTTCCTCTTGAAACACACTTAAGTTGGGACTAAAATTACATTAAGGGGAAAAATTAGAATAGAAAAAGGGTTAATTTTTGGGTGTTAAGCCTAGATAAGTGTGAAAATGCACTACAACACTTTACAACACTTTGTCTTAAGGAATAGAAAGGTGTAAGAGGGTGTTGTTTAGGTGAATTGTGTTGAAAGGGTCTTATAAAAGTGGGTAAATGTGTTACAACACTTCACAACACCTTTGTAAAACTCCCTTAGGTTATTGTTGAATTGCAAGCTTACAAGACTAAATCAAGCTAAAACAAGGCCAAAATCCAATGGAAAAGGCCAAAATGAGTGAAAAAGTGCCAAGGCCTATAGTTTTTTGTCACACACTAATGATGAATGTTTCCATGATGGTAATTATCATTGATATACAAAATAAGACTTCAAATAGGTGATTTGACTATGCAACCTACCTTGTAGATGAGATGCACAAGGAGTTGATGGAATTTAAGGAGGTGAAACACCCAATATGTTTCAAGCACTACTCTCTACTAATGCATATAATCTTGTGGATGGGTTGTGAGGCATGGAAGAATTTATTGAGGTTGATAGAGGTTGATGAAGTAGGGAATGAATTTATTGTACAAATGTGGACACACACATGGGATCAGAATTTCCCTAATTCCAATTACTTGGAATTCTATAATGGTTACAAATATGGTGGAATGGAGAGTCTAAGCATGAAGCCAATATATATAATTTATAGAGTTAATAGGGAGATCTTGAGGCCCAATGAATTTTTTGAGAACACCATAGAAGATCAAAATTAGGGCAACTAGTTTTTTCCTTTTATTTACACTTCTATCAGGCTTTATGGTGGAAGGGTTCCACCCCAATGTCTGCCTCTATATATTTTAGACCAATTAGCATTCATGAAACTAATATGGCAGTTGGATGCTATGGACAAATAATAATTTACAGATTATAAGAAATAATTTTTCATAGCCCCACAATGTTCTTTTGGTCGTTTATTGCTACAGAAAAGGAAGGATATGATAAGTTTGATATCATGTTGAATAACCTCAAGATGCCAGTGGATGATTTAAGCTATTTTGACTCGAAGGATTTTTTGGACAGGGCAAGGAAGAATAAAGGTAGATATGGATTCTCACATAATTTCCTCTATTCAGATGATGTGATTACAAACTTTCCCTTTGATGTTATAGTAGTGACAAGGAAGAAATAATGGCAAAAAATTTATAGCCTTGAAGAGTGTTTGTGATTTTTTAAGGGAATCAAAGTTAGTCTTACCATTCACCTATGAATATGCCATGATTTAATGGTTATCAAGGGTAAGGATTGGCCAACACATAAATAAAGGTTGAAAGGCCCTTATTTCTTCAGTTTAGGCTCTGTAAAACCCGGGAGGGTAATCCCTAGCAGTGCTTTCAAAATGATACTCCTATGCCATCAAAAAAACTATAATATACACAAATAATTCTCATATAGGTGCTCAATTAGAAACTATATCAAAGAATTTGGTTACTTCTCTAAAATAGTTCACAATTAGAGCATGAGGATAACAGAACCTCATCAATTTGTAACCCTTTTTATAGAATTTGATTGAGATGAATGGGTGATGGCCGAGTTAGTTGACACAATAAACATAAATACTTAGCCTAGTATGGTGCCTCATCCTTGGAGTGAAGTTGACAATAGTATGTTGGAAAATGGCTAAGGATTCTTTCTTATAGGTGTTGTCATTGATGGAAAACCAAGTCATGCAACTCTAGTCTTGCATCTGAATGAGTTGCACTATTTTTTGCTCCTACTAGCAGAACTGAGTAAAGAACAAGAGATCTGATTAAAGGTATAAAATTTGGTTTAATCATCTCACTAGATAGTTATTTTGGGTTATGAAACCTTGAAGAAGATTTGCAGAGGCTTGCAGTATCTTAGTTTTGATCTGCACTCACTGATAAGTGATCTAGGAGGTACGATGCATTAATCTATCAAATATCTATGTTAGAAGGCTGACCCGACAAAGAAAGAATTCACGAATGTATAAGATGAAATTAAATATAAATTTAATTGTTGGATTAAGTGTTGTATGGGTCCTTTCTTGGTCTTAACTGATTTTTTGGAGGATGCGCATAATGGTTTGGTGATGGATCTGGTCGACAAGTTATAAATGTCTTGATACTGTATAAAGCTGACTATTGGATGAACTAATTCTTGATTATGGATATATATAACGGATTTATTTCATCATTTTGTGTAGTAGAGTGTGAAGTGTATGTAGTATAGAATTGGTATTCTATGAATTGTGAGTCATTGCAGAGTAGTATTGTGAATCTAATGCGAAGAGAAGAAAAGGGCAGAGTAGAGAAAAGCAAAGTGGAAAAAAATAAGAAAATCTAGAATAAGATTCATGAGCTTCATCATAACTATTACCTGACATTGTCAGATGCTATCATCTTAGTTCATCTCTTCAGATAGTTTTAATTTGAATTTTGTAGGAAGTAAGCCTTTATCTTTGAGTAGTGAGCTCTAGGCAGTGTGCCCGAATTCAAATGCATTCCTTTTATGATTCCTATACTTTGAGTACTCAAATTTTGGATTAATCTTAATCGTGGGTTTTCCCCTAATAGGGTTTCCATGTAAAAAATATGTGTGTCAAGTTATGGATGTTTACGTTTAATGCATACATCTTTCCTTAATGCAATGATGAAATTATTTCATGTTTTGAATGGATGAAATTATTGAATATTATTGAACACTGATTCACCCCCCTTCTTAGTGTTCCCTTGAGTCCAACAATTGGTATCAGAGTGAGTTCCTTTGGAGAATTTTTGCAGCTTGAGGTGGATCTTGGAATGTGATGGACTTTGGTAGTCCTCAATAGTAGCTTATGGTAGCTCTTGATAACCTTGATCAGTCTAAAGAAGAAGTTCAAGAATTGAAAGAATCTTAGAGATGCTGATAAATTCATTCAGTCATTAAAGGATTAAATAGTAAAATCTAGGGTGAAGAGGAAAGATCTCTATGATCAAATACAATATAAGGAAAATGAATACATGGATGATGCTCACCTGAATCAAACTTTGAAGGAGATAACTAGAGAATCTGAACAAATTGCTAGAGAAAATACCAATCTAAAACATGATATGTAATCTATGATGATAAAGTGTACAAAATAGATAGAGGAAAGGAAGAAAAGTGAAGAAAATCTTGCTCAGACCCTAAAAGAGAAATATTTTTAATGCAAAAAAATAAGTGGAGAAATTACTTAGTTGGAAAGTGAATTACAAAGAACTAGAAGCAAGGAAGAAGAACTTGGTAAGCAAATTAATACTCTTAAGAATTATCTTGGCATTGCAAATGAATTCAAAGAAATATTTAAGTTTAGTTTAGTGAAGCTTGATGAGCTAACTCAAGGACATAAGAGTGGAAATGATAAGAGAGGTCTTGGATATAAAAAGGGAGAAAATTCCAGATCAACACAAAATAATTTCAAACAAAATAAAAATGGAAGGTATCTGGTAGGACAACCTAATGCACAAAAAATTATTGGATATTGTTTTTCCTATAATAAGTTCAGTCATATGTTTTCTCAGTGTTGAAGCAATATAAGGACAAAAGATTCACCATTCTCTGGTCAGTGTTTCAATTGCAAAAATCATGGTCATTAATTAACTAAAAGCATAAATATGTCAAGCCACTCTATTGTTAGAAGAAACATTGAATGTTTCACATGTGGGAAATTAGGGCATACTACTAATCAATGTAAATTAATAAGAAACCAATTAAATGTACAAAGAAACATTTTGTTCTATCACTCCAACAAGTACGATCATATTGCTAAATTTTGTAGAAACAAGAACACAGACAAAAGAGGTACGGTATACAAAGAGAATAAAATAGAGAAAAATGGGAAAGGAAAGGAAAAGATAAGTACAGATGATATCAAAGATCAAATGAAGAAGACATGGGTGAAGAAAAATTATTCTGATGTTGTAAATTGTTCTATACTAGAACCTACTTCCGGCTATTCTTCTGGTAATTGAATTGAGGCCACTAGCCTAGGGGGATTTTTTCTCAAAAAATCCTTCCTCCCCTATCTATAGATGGTACCAGAGCGAATAAAATATTCATGAAGGTGTACTCTCACTATGCAAAATTTTTAATGTTCTCAAAAAAAGGAAATTCAACAAAGTTGTAGGTCCATAGAAGATTTTTTTTGTCGTCGCCTAAGGAAACAAAGTCTATGAAAAGTTTAGGGAAAATGCATTTATTGCACATGTGCGAGCTATAAAAGTTAAGTTCAAGCCATCATTTGTCACTTTCCATTATTGAAGAGAAGACAAAGAACACTCGACAAGTGGTTTTCGATGTAGCAGAAGTGAATTCATCAGCAAATTTATTAGGTACTTCAAATCACTCTCGAATTCTTCATATAATTTGGTGTATAGTTGTGAACCCTAAAATTGAAAAAATAATGGAGAATATCAAAGGATCGATTACATTGGATGAGTACAATAGTGCAAAAATCAAATCTATGAGAAATCTATTGCTTCTTGATGAATTGAAACAATTAAACAAAGCCAAGCACAAAAATCTGGATATGTGGAATGAGTTTTCGTACTTTGTGGATGCAGAGCTTATAAAATTCTTGTTGAAAAGATTGCATAATGATGTGTTAACTTTGGATAAACCCCACATAATCTCAAAAGGAGTGATTGAGAGATTAACTGTATTTTGCAAAGTTAGTGATGTTCCTAAAAATAAATCTATCTGAAGCAAGGAGGTAGAAACCATAACTAGCATAATTGGAGATCATAGAGATTTTTTGATAGAAACAATCAAATATCCCATCACAAATTACATCGTGCATGGCATAACCTATAAAATCTTCTACTGAAATTGGGAAGGGTCCACATCAACTGGTGTTGTATATATTGCTCATAAGATGATAATTGAAGGTGGAAAATTTGACCTATGTGGATTATTGAAAGATCAGACTCTGGAAAATGTCTAATTGACAAAAGAATCGAGATATCCATTTAGATTTGGTACCCTAATTATTTATTTGGTTATGTACTTTCTGAATTCATTACCGAAAATTGACAATGTATAATGGACATCGGATAAACTTGTTTGTACCAAAATCTACTCTTATCCTAAGAGCCTATATAATTGGGATTCAGAATTTGAAAGTTTATATAAAAATGTGCTTGTGAAAAGTGGATCAGTCATTATTTCTCCTTTGGCGAGGATAATGGAAATTGGTTCCTCCTTTGGTAGCACTATTGGAGGACAAAAGAGAGGTCAGAATATTATTGAATACTTGACCCTCTAGAAAGTAAAGTTCACAAGATTAAAGGAAAAGGGAAAGAGAAGGAAGTTGTGGACATTCTGGATGAAGATTCTAACAAAGACCCTGAGAATCAACTATAAAATGATTCTGGTATTGAAAAAGGCAGTGAAGAAGAAGAATATATGTCAAAAGACAAACTTCAACAACTTATTGAAAGCGCAGGTGGTATGCAAAAGATTGCAAGGTTATGGTTAGTCAGACCATCTTATGATCAAGACTTAATTCTGGAAGCTTTGAATGCTCATCTTGAGAATTGCAAGATAAGATTGGAAAGTCTAAAAGATATTTTACCTAAAGAAATGTTTGAATGTAGTAGAGAATCACTGGGCTCTAGAAGACAAAGGCAAAGAAGAAGGTGAAATCATCTCTCACCTAAAAGAGAAATTCAGACTATCTCTCGCTAGGCTTATCTACAACTAATGTGTCGACTAGCCTCATGTAGTGAACAATTACAAGGAGAAGCTAGATTAGATTGAGATAGAACTAAACGACATTGGTACAAACTTTGATATGTTTCAGGAACTAGATGGAGTCATCAAAAGAAGAATCTGGGAATTGCAGAAAGCTTAGATAAAAATTCAACTATCCAAGAATGTTCTTGTGGACATCTTTTGGAAGGTAAAAGATTTAGTTGAGTGCAGACTGGAGCAGCTGGTGGAAATTCTAAAAAATTGTGAAAAATTGGAAGGAGTAATCACAATTCCTGAATCTCTTATTGAGATTATCAACAAAACTTCCAAGAATAACAACTTGATTATCAACATTGGGATTGCAACTGATAGTTGCTAAATTTTTCTTCTGAATGTGAAGAAAAACAACAAGTTAATTTCTTAGGGATAATCAATAAAGTGATTTCAAGTTTTTGAAATTTTGTTCAAAGGAGATGAACTACAAGCTTATATATATGCTAAATTTCTTAAAGGATTGATGATTTTGAACATGTGTTTTGTCACCATTTTGACACCCTTTTCATTAGATTTTTAGCATATGGCATCCTAGATTTTTCACTAATGTCAAAGGGGGAGAGAATGTAGTGAGAAATTCCTTATGAATCTCAGGAAAGAAAAAACTGCAGCAAGCAGTTTGGCAGTATACCCATAATGATTCCAACACTTAGTCATTTTTCACTAAGTGTTTCCCTCAATGTCAAAGGGGGAGATTGTTGGAATATGGCTAAGGAGTTTTAATTATAGGTGTTGTCATTGATGGCAACCCAAGTCATGTAACTCTAGTCTTGCATCTGAATGAGCAACACTATTTTTGGCTCCTACTAGCAGAACAAAGCAAAGAATAGGAGATCTGGTTAAAGGTATAAAATTTGGATTAATCATCTCACCGGATAGGTATTTTGGGTTGTGAACCCTTGAAGAAGGATTGCAGAGGCTTGCAATATCTTAGTTTTGATGTGCACTCATTGATAAGCGATCTAGGAGGTACAATGCATTAATCTGTCAAATATCTATGTTAGAAGGCCAACCCGACAAAGACAAACTTTGTGACTGTATAAGATGAAATTAATTATATTTCATTGTTGTATTAAGTGTTGTATAGGTCCTATCTTAGTCTTAACCAATTTTGGAGGATGTGCATAATAGTTTGGTGATGGATCTAGCTGAAAAGTTATAAATATTTTGATATCGTGTGAAGCCGATTGTTGGATGAACTAATCCTTGATTGAGGATATATATAAGGGATTCCTTTCATAATTTGGTGTAGGAGAGTGTGAACCATATTTAGTATAGAAGTGGTATTCTATGAATTGTGAGTCATTGCAGAGAAGTAATGCGAATCTAATGCAAAGAGCAGAAAAGGGAAGAGCAGGGCAGAGTGAATCTAGAAAATAGTAAGTAGATCTATAATAAGATTCATGAGCTTCACTGGAAGTATTACCTGACATTTTCAGATGCTATCATCTCATTTCATCTCTTCAGATAGTTTTAATTTGAATTTTTTATGCAGTAAGCCTTTATCTTTGAGCAGTGAGCTCTAGGTAGTGTGCTTGAATGCAAGTGCATTCCTTTTATAATTCCTATTATTTGAGTACTCAAATTATGGATCAATCTCCATTGTGATTTTTTCCCTAATAGGGTTTCCATGCCAAAAACCTATGTGTCATGTTATGGATGTTTACTTTTAATGCATACATCTTTCCTTAATGCAATGATGAAATGCTTTCATGTTTTGAATGGATGAAATTATTGAATATTATTGAACACTAATTCACCCCCCTCTCTCAGTGCTCCCTTTAGTACAACATAGTACATATACAACATGACAATAATTTTCACATCTGACAATATATGAAGCTTTGAAAGGTTGCATAATAGTGTTTCAACATTGTACTCTATTCCTTACTTCATACTAGAATTATAGCATTTAGTTTGATACAAATTTACAACTATATTAAGTAATCTAAATTAATCCTTTGAATTAATAAACATGCATAGAGCCATACATCCATCTAAAACTAATAGAGACAAATACGATAAACTTGGTCATATTATTCATAATTTGTGAAACCGGTACATAGAAGAGTACAATGGTGTTGAACTTATGTTAATACTATTTTATATTTCCAGTATTACTTTTAGGATTACATATGCATATTGAAAACCTGAACCTAAGATATATTACTAGAATATTCATTAACCCTTTTAATCCATGTGCAAACAAAAACACAAAATAAATCACCACCCAACCCCACAATTTTAGGCCTTGGAATCCCATCTATAAACACATGGGAAAAAATAAGAAATGGGCTGAAATACAATTATATTTGCATTTGAGAGAAAATTTCACCCTAGTTTCAAAGATATTCTCTAAATGGTTATGCTTAATTATTTTAGAATGAGGGGAAACAAAAGATAACAAACTCCATGTAGTCGATTCAAGAAGATGATCAAGCCTTCCAAAAGGCACCATTTGTTGATGCAACATCGTTGAAATCCTGCATCCACGTAGACCAAAGAAGATTCTCCATAAGTAACAAAGGAAGAAACTTACACTTCTTGGGAAAATCATATTTTCCATTGAGGATATAGAGTTCAACACTTCACCACTACACCAACCAAAAATATTTCCATGTCAGCACCAAAGACAAAAAGTGACATGCATGCTAAAGAGGACAATCCTAATGCAGTGGAAATGGTCTCATCGATAAAAAAAACTAGGCCAAGACACTACCTTGATTTGTTAGCATTAGAGTATGCTCACCCTCTCCATGCTCGCATTGAAACTGGAGGAGAAAGTACTCCTCCCTTGTCAAAATCCTCATATGCTACCAAAGAAAGCAAATAATGCCTATACTCTAGGTCAGCATCTCCCTCGTTTCCTGAAGGGTTGTTAGAAATTTTAATGGGGGAGTCATTACTTGCTAGATAATACTTGTGATGCTTATTCTTTTTCTTTTCTTTCTTCTTCGGCTTAACCAACTCCTTCCCCTTAACTTTGATCAATTCTTTAGAAACAATTTGGCTCCTCAAATTATAGGTGCTCACAACACCATCCTTCTTTCTTTTTTTCCACAGGCTTTGTTCTTGTCTTTTGGTGGTGTGGAAACCCAAAATGCCTCATGCTCAATAATTAAAATGTCTTCCTGAAAATTCAAACACATTGAGTCTTCTTGAAATCCTAATGTGTTGAACAAAGACACCCGACTTACCCATATTTTGAAGGCATGAGAAAGACTAGCGAACCACCAATTATGAAAAGATGCACTAGCCAAAAACCCTTACATAACATAAAACCCTCAAAACTAGAAAATTATGAGCAGACCTAAAGAATGAAACTATCACACCAATAAATGCGTGATGCAAAATAGAGCTCAAATGAAAACCAGCTTACCTAGGATAAATACTTGAATAATTTTGCAATTGAAAATAAAAACCTCACATGTTACCTTGCTCTAGCTCACACTTCACAATTCGCGAAGGCTGCAAATTATGAGATAAATTGGTAGGAAATCTAAATTAAGTATAAAAATTAGGAGCATGTAGCCATTAATGATCAAGTGGTGCCTTGCATGAGTGAGCTGACAACTTAGCAAAACAACTTTGAATCTAGGCCATCAATATTTTTGGATTTAAAACCTCATCAATGGTGATCTCAATCATCGTTTCTATTTTTTACAACCCGTGTCTCAAAAAAAGTGATATCAACACAAAAAATTGCCACATTTTATTTTTAACTTCATTAGTCACCTCTAATCTGAAAATTACCATGCATCACTACCCTGGTCCATTTTCATTCATTCATATTGGCAAAGTAGAAAGAACCAAAAAATGAAAGAACACGTGTTCAACATCCCATCGCCCATCGCAAATCTGCCCCAACCTTCCAAGGTTGAATCAGCTACAAGAGAACTGATGTGATGAAATCATGATCGTCGAATTACTATTCTTCATGGAGATCTTCATCTCACATCACGTCTTGTTGATACACTTCACCTTTCACAAGTTCTAACAATGATGTGAACATCCATGAGATAAGATCTTAGCCATTTGATCTAAGACCCATCCTTGATTACATTCCCTTTCCATCACACATTGCTAATTCATGCTTCATTCTCTAGATCACATCAATGATGGGAGATAAGGTAGTACAATAAAATTAATACATGTGCACTTGCATGAAAATAAAATGCACAAGATATGTCAGTCATAAGAGAAATTCAGATTAGTGAAAGAGAGTTTGAAAAAATGACCTAATTGCTCATCACTAATTTTAAACTCAAAACATAAAATGGATCCGCAATGAATGATCGGAGAAAATAAAAGAGCACCAGTGGCCATTGTATATTGCTAATCCACATTAAAAAACACATGAGCAATAAGAAATAAAAGAGTTGCCAGTGATAACACATGGAACATGTGCATCGTGCATTGCAAATTCAACACCAAACATTCAAAACCTATCTGCAATGCATGAAATGAATGAGACACTACTCATCACTCATCACACATTTTAATTTAAATTTATTAATCTATCAACGATGAGCGATAAAGGAGATGGTGAACATGAATTAAGTGAGGAATTTAGCACATTCTTGCAAGCTTTTTTGAAAAGGAGAGCTACCTAGGTTGATGAATAAAAGGCCTAAGTGGAAATTAAAACATATTTTTCAAAGGATGTAAAGGAAAAACAAGGTCAATTTCTTAACCTTGTAAAATAAAAGAATTTCAAACCTAGGCACAAAGGACCAGTAATTTCATGAGCTCAAATGACATAAGATGTTTTAGGATGACTGGGGTTCAGAAATAAAAGGTCAATGAGAGAACATAACATCAACCAAGCGAAAGTAATAGGGTTTCAAAAGAGAGAGAGAGATCCTGACAACAAAATATCAAGGCAAGAGCAATCAGCAAAAACCTTAGTCTAGGCACAACAAAACTAGCTGAATTTTATAGAATTATAAAAATGGAACCAAAATTTTAGGGGTTCAATCATCGACTCTAGTTGGGGACATCTATTCCTTAGGGATAGAGAAAGATTCTAGAATCTGAGGTAAAGTAGACTAGACATAGAGGACCAAAAAGCAAGAACCAACATAGGTCAGGTAAGAAAACCAAAGCAAAGTGAACCACATATGTACAACATTTTCATAGATTACAAGGCCATACAAAGAGATCCAATTTCTATTTTCATTGTAGCCTTGTTTTAGATGTAATATTTCAATATGCATCTTGTAATTGCACTAGAATTCAACATTATTTGGTTGCACTAGGCCACCACACTTAAAACTAATACTTTCCTCTGTAAAAAACCTTTTTTTCCACTATTTTTACCATGCCAAGGCTAAGAAAATTCTCATGAATTACCAAATTTTTTATCACACTATAGATACTAAAATACCCCACTACAGACATATGTCTAAATCTATTATTATCTTTGTCACTCATATCCAACTAAGAACTATAGTCGAGCATTGACTAGAACACATGATCGGTATAAAATTACATCTGACCCAACTTACAACCATATTCTACCCAATTTCCATCCAACTAGATAGGATAAGTAAATAATTCATAGTCCATCAGATTACTATCATCATATAATTTGACATCAAAATCATTTGGCCTTTTAAAATTAAAATCTTTATAGATACCCCTTTCAGGAATCCCATGCAGGGGCACATACTTTGACCCTTTGAAATGATACTGCAATTTCATTTCTTGTATTCTAGGGTCATAATCATCTGATTTCTACCCCACACCAAACACACATTCATTTTGTGTAATGAACAAGAAATGCTTATATACAGGCTTCTGTTCACATTTGTGTTCATATTCATTAGAGCAGTATAAACCAATTATGTTGCCATCTATTTTATTTTCTTGGGAAATTAATTAATTAGACTTGATATCAATCTTGTTCTCATTTTAGGCATAGATCTTCCCACAAGTAGCTTTATCCAAACCATCCCAAGCATCAAAGAATATTTCCATTTTAGGTTCATTAATATGGTTTAGTTTATCCCTTGTATCAACAACCATCTCAAAGCAGGATGTCTCATAAGATGATCTGAATATATTAGGAGTGATAAGTTCAATAACAAAGTTTCCAAATGCTTCCTCAATTGATGAATGCACTGGCTCTGATATAAGAAGTTTTTTAATGTTTGAGTATTGCTTATTTGCAACCATACATGTTTCTTGACCCACATCCCTATCAAATACAACCTTGTCCATATCTGCTAACACACTCACATATTATTTTTTTTTTATATGAACAGTCATAAATGACAAAGGCATGATCTTGATGGTTAGTACCACAATTCTCATCATTCTTAGTGTTATGATTAGGCTTCAGATACTCAACACACACAGTCTTATCTCTGAATTCATCACCAACCACACTATTAACACTTTCAAGTTCTAGTACAACCAAGTTGCATTCCAATAACTTTTAACATGTATTTTGTTCATTCACTAGTAAAGAAAAATCCTTGTGAACAATGATGTTGTGACACCCTTCATTTATGAAGAATGCCTCTAGATTATCTTTAAAAATAGATTCATATTCCTCATAAGAATAATCATAAGTCTCATTTTCATTATCTGGGTTATCAATTTCCAAAGGTACACCAACAATACTTGCAAATTTACCAATATCTTCATGAGATCTCAATTTTTATGTGTGATCATACTTGGCCTCCTGAAAAATTATGATCTAATCAATTATCTGATAAAAATCGTGGTGTTTCAATTCCTTGGGTAAAGTTTCAAGACCTCGATCATAAATATCACATAATAAGTTGATAAATACTAGATCTTTAGGTCTTAATTTTTTAGGAATTTCTAACAAGGCATCCAAGAACCTTGCTAACAATTTATATGGTGATTATCCCTCCTATCTTGTCATGCTAGACAATTTTTTTAACAAAGTATTTCTGATCAACATTGCTTAAAAATTGTTGAGATTCATCATAGACTTGTCTATGATCGTCATGATGAAATTTTTAAGGATTTAAAAGCGTCATCACCCTAATCTCATTTTTCATTCTCGTGAATTGGATTTATATGATGTGATTTAGGACAACTAACACTTGCAGCCATATATCCCTTCACTATTGAATATCTCATATTATTTTCAATATCCATTACTATTTTATATGCATTCTGCAATGTTAAGGGATCTTTATCTCTTAATAGATAGCCCACCTTGCTATCAAAGGCACCCAAATACACAATTAAGCACTTTATGTCACTTGGTCTCATGTTTTTTGGAATATTTCTTAATTCCTTTGTAAATTTGAGGTTCAATGCTGGAATCAATTCTTCTTCATCCTTTATGATTTCCCTAAAACTTTTCCTTATTGCATTGGGGTTAATTCTTTCACCAAATTTTTCTATGAATTCCACCATTAACTCACTCCACGAAGGGATAGAACATACTGGAAAATACGAAAACCAATCTCTGGCATCTTCCTTTAGAGATTGAAGAAATATTTTCATGACAACATCTCCATGATCTATCTCATAATCCTCCATCAAATATGAAAACTCCTATAGATGGTGAAATGTTGATTCTAAGCTTTGACCCTTAAATTTTGGAAAAAATTCCCTAAAAATCATTAAGAACATGAGTTGGGAAACCTTGAATACCATTGAAACTTAATGGTGTATATCCTCCCATAGAAAATTTTCTTTGAGAACATGACATGGGTTGCATATATTATTTTAAAGTTTATATTATTCTCCCCATAGGGATCTACAAGTGGATGATACATTCACTTACACCTCTTCACAAACTTTAAAAATCAACCCTACAGTTGATTACTACCCTATTTCTTGCTTTTAAAATATTGCAATGCACAATACTAGATGCATTCTTCTTTGCATATCTCTCTAATAGGAAAAATTTCAAGAACAAGCATACTTATTCACTACAGCATAAAACTTCAAATTATAGCTCAAAAGTATGAAAATAATACTACTACCATTCCCTTTATTAGTGCTTAACTCACTTAATAGGGAATCAACATTCTTCCAAACTATTACATACAATTTTCATAACAAGTTTATACTCTATGAAAATCCAAATATGGGAAATACCTAGGCATGTTGTACCCAACTGGAAGACTTTGTAGATCTCAGACTTTCATCACATCTTCATCAGGTTTTTCATAGATTCACCACCTCTCTTTTTAGAGGGCCAAGCTTCAAGCAATACGAAGCTCATTCAAAGATGAATTTCATTCTGGGTCTGCTTGAACAACAAGTCACACAAAGATTTCTTATCCTTTCTCAACAAATTTTCATTGTACCTCAAATATTGCACACTGGTACAGAGATCTTCGAGTCACCATTCACAGTTAGTGAGATTATGAAAATATTCTAGAGTTATAGTTGGTCTTCACAAGGATTTTTCGTTTCATAGCAAATTCATGAAACATTTTTGTGATTAAACTTAATGACATCAAAACTATAGAACTCAGGAGATAAAATACATAGCAAAACATTTGAATCTTCATTACTTCCAATCTCTAGTTACGTATTGTATTGAAACTTCAATGACTCTTAAGGCTAGATAATCTTCTATTAGAATTTTCTCAAGTCTATCCCCAGCGGAGTCGCCAATTTTTTTGGTGATTTTTAATGGGAACCAAACTTAGTCTTACCAATCACCTATGAATATGCCATGATTCAATGGTTAGCAAGGGTAAGGATTTTCCAACACATAATTAATGGTTCTAAGGCCTTACTTCTTCACTTCGGGCTTTGTGAAACTCGAGAGGGTGATCCCTAGTAGTGCTTTCAAAATGATACTCCTATGCAGTCAACAACACTATAATATACACATATAATTCTCATATAGGTGCTCAATTAAAAAAATTATCAAAGAATTTTCCTACTTCTCTAACATAATTAACACTTAGAGCATGGGAATAACAAAAGCTCATAAATTTGTTTCCCTTTCTATAGAATTTGATTGAGATGAATGGGTGATTTTCGAGCTAATCAACACAATATACAAATACTTAGCCTAGTCTAGTGCCTCATCCATGGAATAGATTCGACATCAATACATATTCAAATTATAGTAATTTTCAAACTTGAGAATATATGAAGTTTTGAAAGGTTGCATTATAGTGTTTCAACATTATACTCTAACCCTTAATTCCTACTACCATCCTAGCATTCAGTTTGATACAAATTTACAACCATATTCAAGTATCTACATTAATCCTTTGAATTAATAAATAAGCATAGAGCCATACATCCATCTGAAACTCATAGAGACAAATAAGATAACCTTGATTATATTATTCATAATTTGCAAAAATAGTACATAGGGGAGTAAAATGGTGTTGAACTTGTGTTAATAATATTTTATATTTCCAGTATTACTATTAAGATTATATATTCATATTGATAGACCATAACCTAAGACATATTACCAGACTATTCAATAGCCCTTTCAATCCCTGTGCGAACAAAAAATTAGAATAAATCACCACCCAACCCCCCTATTTTAGGCCCTCGAACCCCATTTATAAAGACATGGGAGCAAACAAGCAACAAGTCAAAATAAAATTACATTTACATTTGACAAAAAATTTCACCCTAATTTCAAAGATATTCTCTAGAAGGTTATGCTTAATCATTTCAGAATTAGGGGAAACAAAAGATAACAATCTCCATGTGGTCAGTTAAAGAAGATGTGCTAGTGTTCCAAAAGGCACCATTTATTGTTGTAGAATTACCAAAATCCCATGTCAACGTAGACCAAAGAAGATTCTCCACAAGTACCAAAGACAAAAACTTATACACTTCATAGAAAAATCATGTTTTTTCCATTAAGGATACAGAGTCCAACACTTCGCCATTACACCAGCCAAAAATATTTTCATCCAAACACCAAAGACAAAAATTGACATGCATGTTGAAGAGGATGATCCTGATGTAGTGGCAATGGTCTCATCGAAAAAAAAAATTGGGCCAAGATGCTACTTTGATTCATTAGCATCAGAGTATGCTCAACCTCTCTATGCTCATGCTAAATCTAGAGGAGCAACTACTCCTCACTTGTCAGAATCCTCATATGGTATGAGAGAAAGCACATAATGGCTATACTCTGGGTTAGTATCTCCCTCATCACCCAAAGGTCTTTTAAATATTTCAATGGGAGAGTCGTGCCTCCCAAGATAAGCCTTGTGATGCTTATTCTTTTTTTTTTCTTTCTTCTTGGGCTTAACCAACTCCTTCCCATTAAGTTTGATCAATTCTTTAGAAACAATCTAGCTCCTCAAATTGTAGGTGCTCACAACACCATCCTTCTTGTTTTTTCCATGGGCTTTGTTCTTTCCTTTTGGTGATGTGGAAACCCCGGGTGCCTTATTCTCAGTAAGAGAAATGTATTCTTGAAATTCAAACACACTAATTTCTTGACCTCCTAATGGGTTGAAAATAGACACCTGACTTACCCATCTTTTGAAGACATAAGAAAGACTAGAAAACCACCAATTATGAAAAGACATATTGTCCAAAAACCCTTACAGAACAAAAAAACCCTTAAACCTGGACAATTTCAAGAAGACTTAGTGTATGCAACTCTCACACTAAGAAATGAGTGATGCAAAATAGAGCTCAAATGAAAACCAACTTAACCAAGATAAACACTTGAATACTTCTGCAATTGAAAATGAAAAACTCACACACTACCTAGTTCTGGCTCACACTTCATAATTCACAAAGGATGCAAATGGTGAGATAAATTGGAAGATGATCTGCATTAAATAGAAAAATCAAGAGAGTGTGGCCATTAATGATCAAGTGATACCTCTTGCGAGTGAGATGACAACATATTCAAACAACTTTGAATATGGGTTGTTGATATTTTTGGATTCAAAACCTCATCAATGGTGATCTCAAGAATTTTTTATGGCTTTTACAACCTATGGCTCAAAAATGATGATATCACCACAGAAAGTTGCCATGTTTTAATTTTAACTTCATTAGTCACCGGTAATCTGATAAGTACCATACATTGCACCCTATTTCATGCTCATTCATTCATATCTATGAATTACAAAGATTTGGAAAATGAAAGAAAAAAATTTAAACATCCCATCACCCATCGTGGATCTGCCCCAACCTTCTAAGGTTGAATAAGTGAAAATAGAACTAGCGCAATGGAATCATGACCTTTAGAATACTATCCTTCATGGATATCTTCATCTCACATTGTGCATCACCAATACACTTCAACTTCTACAAGTTCTAACAATGATGTGAGCATCCACACAATAATATATTTTTCATTGGATCTAAAACCCATCCTTGATCACATTCCCTTTCCATCGCGCATCGCTAATTCATGCTTCATTCTCCAGATCTCATCAGCGATAGGAGATAAGGTGATAAAACAAGATTAAGACACATGCACCTACATGAATATCAAAGGCACAAGATATATCTCTCACAAGATAAATTGAGATCAATGAAAGAGATTTTGGAAAAATGACCTCATCACTCATCGCTAATTTGAAACTGAAAACTTAAAATGGATTTGCGATGAGTGATAGGAGAAAATGAAAGAGCACCAAGGACCATCGCCTATCGCTAATCCACATTACAAAACACATGAGAAATCATTGATAAAAGAGATACTAGTGATAACACATGGAACAAGTGCATCACACATCACTAAGTCAACACCAAACATTCAAAACCTATATGTGATGCACAAAATGAAGGAGACACCACTCATCGCTCATCATGCATTTGAATTTACATTTCTAGAGCTATCAATGATGAGTGATAAAGGAGATAGTGAACGAGACATAAGTGAAGAATTTAGCACATGCTTGGAATTTGTTTTCAAAATGGTAACTTTGTAGGATGACGAATAAAAGACCTCAGTGGAAATTAAAACATATTTTTCAAGGATGTAAAGGCCAAACAAGGTGAATTACTTAACCTTGTAAAATAAAACAATTTCAGACCTAGGCATGAAGGGCCGGTAATTTCACAAGCTCAAATGAAATAAGATGTTTTAGGATCACCTGGGACAGGAAATAGGTCAATGAGAGAAAATAACATTGACCAAGCCAAAGGCATAGGGTTTTGAAAGAGAGAGAGATCTTGACAACAAAAATTGCAAGGCAAGAACCATGACGAAAACCCTTAGTCTTGGAACACTAAAACTAGTTGAATTTTATAGAGTTATAAAAATGGAACCAAAATTTTAGGGGTTTCATGAAAGAGAAAATTGTGAAGAAGAATCCATTCTATGTGAGCCCTTATGATGAGATCAAGGATCTCTATAAGTATACTATTCTTAAGATTGATGAGTATCAAAATGGCCTTCCAAGACAAGGTTAAGAAAGTAGAAAGTCAAGCAATAATGGTCATGGAGAAACAAGAACACATAGGAAGTCTCCCCCCTTAATCAAAAGCTCATTGAACTCAATAACAACCCTTGTAAATCAATGAAGGTCCAGTGACCAACCCATTGGTTGGATATTCAGTGAAAAAACTAGTTGGAGAGGAGCAAGAGGTGGAACAAAGATTCCCCTCCTCTGAAATAAAATATGATTTCAATCCTTATGTCCCAAAGAGTAAAATTATTAAATGGGGGTATGATGAGGATGCAGATGATGACACGAGAGTGAAGGTATGCAAGGATTTCACTACAAATAATTATTTTATTACAACCAAATAATTTAAGGAATTTTTCATTCATCTTAAGAGTCAAGATATAAATAAAATAATTGAAGGTGTAAACACTAGTGTGGATACCTCATTGAAAGAGGAGGCATAGAAAAAGAAGTAGAAAAGATCATGAATGAGATTGTGAAAAAAACCCCAGTTGAAGCTAGAAAACTTGTCAAAGACAATGGCATTATGTTTCTACTAAGATGGGATCTCACATACTTATATAGCACTAGATGCAATCAGAAATGATGCAACTCCTCACCTATTAGAGGAGAATTTTGACAACAAGGTGTTCAGATTAGGCTTCAGTCCCAAGTTACACACTCTTTCAATTTGGTCAATGGAACCTAATACAAGGAAACCTTAGGTAGTCAAGTTAGTAGAAGAGGTTATTGGTGTCGTTGTAATAAAGAGAGATGCAAAGAAAACCCCCACCTAGACTACACAACTAACAATCCATGTTGCAATCTTGAGTGTAGATACTACACAAATATCTCAGGTGAGATATGATAAATTGTTGGACAGGTACAATACTCTCCTTGATGATTACAATAAAGTGAAGGCTACTACAAGAAAGATCATCACAAAAGGCTTTTCCCTCTCCTTCTTCCTCTGAGCTATGATCACATGATAGGGAAACTTTATCACTGAGAATTAGTTGGCTAAAAGGAGAATTGAAAATAGAAAAGGAGAATGTTAAGAAAGCAAAGGAGGAGACATCAAAGGTTGTAGGGGAAATATTTTTGAATGTCTTAGGGCATAAGGTCCCCAAACTTGTGCATAAATTAGATAATATGTGTCAAGTGTATAAGAGAGTTCATGAAGCTCACAAAAGGTATACTCAAGTGTAAGGTTCTTTTCAAAATTATTGGAGCAAGTGGAGTGCAAGAGTGGGTGCCCTCAAGGAGATGATGCCAAATATGAAGGATGATCTTGAGGCTCCTACAAACATACCAGAATTGATAAAGGTAGTTGATTTATTGGGGGAGATTTTAGCATTCCATGGTAAGCTAGGTGTGTATCTTCAAGCTAAATTGAAAATGTTCAAAGATATGGAGGAATGTGGAATGCATAAAGTGATAAATAAGGAAGGAGAGAAGAAGGAGTTTGATACATTGAAGGAAGAGATACTAAGTATGCTCCCCACTACCAAAGAAGTTGTGACCCTTAGTGATTATATAATTTTAAACACTTTCCTAAATGATTTGATAAGGGTTGAAGTAAACATGGATATGTTTGTTAAAGAGGCCAGGATATTAATAGATGGCAGATATAATTTGCACAACACTAAAGGTGAAGAAATTACTAGATACTCAATAGCCCATTGAGGAGGAGTATAATACATGGCTTGGGAAATTTACAAATTAAGCCTTGGATAAAGTATTGCAAAAAAATTATCTCCTCTCGGTCCAAAATGATGATGGCATTGATGTTGATGTGGAAAGTATGGTGGTATTTTATCTTTTATGCTTTTATGCTTTATGTCCAAGGATTTTGAAGCACATGGATATAATGCTACAATGACTAAGTGTTTCCTTTTAGAAGGTGGGACAAATATTCATTGATAAATGAAAATATTTTTTGTCCCGCATAATATTTTCCCTCCTTCAAGTTGTAAATGTAACCGCATTGGTGATTATTTTTTTAAGAAATCATATGAATACTTGACAAGTGAACATTTTGGCCTGAAGCTTATTTTGGTTCTTCATTTCTAGAAGACGAAATTCAAGGATAAATGTTCGGGTTGTTGATTGATCAAAGAGAAATTTTGTAATAGAAAATACAAAGAATAGTCTATATTTTTGCTCTAGGTTTTGATTCTTGTTGATATGCAATTGTAAATTTTAATAATAGTACTAGCATTTGAATATAAAAGATGGTGCAAATTCAAGGCCATTTCTCTCTTGATGTATTCATTATATGAGCTATTAATAAAATGATCAAGGGTTATTTTTTTGATCTTCATTGTGTTCCAATGATGTATGGATTTCATCTTTGTTTTAATTCAAAGAATTAATTAAACTACTTGGATTAAGCTATAGGTTCATGCAATTTGAGTATCAGTATTGGTAAGAAGTTATAGTTTAGGATATTATGGTATAATATTTTAATGTAGTATTATAGAAGCTTTATGGTGCTAATTATTAACTTGTTATCCAATTATATTTTCGTTGAGATTGAATCCTTCCCTAGGTTAAGGCAATAGTCTGAGTTATATTTGTAAGTGAATTTCTTGATCATTCATTAGTAATATAAATTAATAATCAAAATTTCTATTGAGTTTTAATTGTTAACATTTCATGTAAAGTTAATCATTCTCTACAATTGATGTTAAATGTGTAGGGAATCTACCAAATTATTGAAGTATTTCATCTATTGAGCGTAGGTTGTGAGAATGCATCTATTATTTATAATGTGCTTGATTATAAGGTGTACAAATTCATAAGTACATTGTGGGATCACCCTCCCATGTTTAGGAGAGCCTAAAGTTTAGGAGGAAAGCATTTTTGCTTTCACTCGTTCATTGGCCAATCCCTCCAATTATCTAACCATTGGAAGATGGAAATTCCATAGGCTATATTGTGAGATAATCTTGGTTCTTGAAAAATAACCAGCAATTTCTTCAACATCTTTGTGTTTCATTGTGTCATGTGATCTCATTGTATATGCTTCATGTTTTCTTACATGTATGTTTGTGTATTTTTTCATGTTGTATAACATATATGTGCATGTGTTCATTTGTTCCTATGTTGTTCTAGCATGGGATCTTAGATCCTTGGGGCTTGATCACCTTTCTGGATCCTTTATCATCCTATCTTTCCAACATTTAGACTTGATTGAACCTATCTTGATATATATTTCTCTAGTTTAGTATGAGCGTGACCATAAGTTCATACTCTCTCTAAAGTGGGGGTTAAATGTAGTGTAAAAATTTGTCACCCTTAACAATTTAACATTATGTTTTTTTCCCCTAATTTTATTGAACTTAATTAAGCTCCTAATTTTTTAAATTATGTATTTCAAGGTATAATTTTTATTATTTTCCAAACGATTAAAATAATTGACTAAATGCATACAATTATTATTTTCTCCTGACTAAGTGCACCCTAGAAATTTGCACCATTGGTGAATGGGTCCCCCCTCTAAGCTAGGACCCAAATTTAAATATGTTGTTGGCGATATTTTAACATCCAAAATTCAAATATCAAGTGTCAGCTTTTGAAATCAATTTTTTGACAAATTAGTACAATTGCATATAAATGCCTAGTTCCTTTATCATTTGAATTCTTACATGAAATCTATTGGAAAAATTATGATCAAGAGAACTATTGATCATGTCAAGAGTAGCATTTCAAATATTTATTACAGAAATCAAAGATCCTAACATCATGTCAAATTCTATGTGAATTTATATGTGTTAATGTTCATGTTTTTGTGAAGGCTAAACTTCATTGTAGGTCTCCAAAGCATTCAAACATTCAAATACATTAAGGTTATGATATTTAATTTATTTTACTAGTAGATCTTTTATTTTTCATTGAAAACCCATGCATAACTTCTTTGGCTCATTTATTATCCTCTCTTTTAAATTTGAATGAAATGAAATTTTTAAATAATACAAATTAATCTATAGACATTAATTTAATTAATTTTTATTTTTTTTGTTTACAAAATTTAATGTTAGAACAAACTCAAATTTCCATTCTTGAAGATGTGCCCATTTTAGATATCAATAGAATTCACTTATTCATTAAACGTTCATTCTTTTTTGGTATAAACTACATGATATTTTCTAAATTTATACAAAATATATTTATGAAATAATTTTAAATCTAAATATTTTTAAGAAGGAACACCTTGTGATGTTATATTTCTTTGAAAAAAATAAACAATTTTTGTGACCCCTCTTAATCTCCACTATTTAAAAAAAAAAATTAAAACGTAAATTTTAATCACTATTAATATTATTACTATCCCATCTAAATTTGTAGAGTGTGGTGTCTTTAATTTCTCCTCTAGGATTATATTTTGATCATCTCAAGAAACATTTGGCCAATATTTTCATGCTATCATAATATTAATAGTTATGGCCTTAGTAGATTGGTGTCTACCTAATTTCCCTTCGTGAAATTCTCTAAGTACATTTAGGAATTTATATGTTTCCATATATTTGTGTATCATTACATTAAGATTTTATTAAAAATATACCTTCAACCAATTTTTATGAGGTGTTTTGAAGCTTTTATCCCTTTTTATGTTTATGATTTAGATCCTATGATTATTGTCTAAGGTTTAGGTACCAAATCTTGTCTCCAACCTATCGTTGTTTCCACAACTCACTAGTAGTGGAAAAATTTATATATTTCACTTATTTTCTTCTCCCTGAATCTCATTTATGATCATGATATCACCTTTTGGGTGTTGGAAAAATAATATTCCCTTGACCAAATTTCTTGTGCCCATGTTTATGTCATACTTAAATATTTTATGATCTATTTTTTCCTTTTTCACTTCAATGTGTCCATAGATATGAGTTTATTTATACTTGAAAGAATCACCATGGTTTCCACCTTATTTTAGGATAAAATGTGCCTAAATTTAGTTGATTCTTTCATTAGAGAATATCATTACTTCTCCACAAAAGTGTACCTTTCATCCATAACCTATAGTATTTGAATAAAAAAGTAAATAGGATGTTCCATAATGTTATCCATTTCGTAATTTAAGATGATTTATATGATACTTTTGGATTTTAATTCATAATTTTCTAATATGAATTCACTGTAGAAGTCAAGGTTGATAAAAACTATGTTTCCAATAATTACCTATTTTATAAGTTCAAATACCTGTCAACATTCCTCTATAAATTTAAATTTCTAATTATCTTTAAGTTATAAGGTGATGGGACATACAATGCCTACAAAGTCATTTATAAAACTCCTTAAAAAATGAGCTTTCCTAATATGGATGAAGAACTATATTATGTTGAGGAAATGAATTTTTTCAATTAGAAACCCTATGCCCTAGGAAAAAAAACTCACATGGCACACTAAATATATACTTCCTATGATTAAGAGAGATTATAAACTACTTAAAAAAATTAAATACCTTCTATAGGAAACATGCATGGTCTTATTTATTCTTTAAGAATTATTTTAGGCCATCTAGGCCTATGTATGTAGATGATCTCACAAATTAGGTCCTCAGAAGTAATGTCCATTTCTATATAAAATTTAATCCTACCATTTAGTAAACTAAATAAGTTTTCTTGTAGGAATAAGTGTATCATCTATTGGTGAATACCGCTATGTGTAATCATCTTCCCTTACCAATGTTTTGTTGAAGTTGAAGAAACCATGTAACTTGGGGAATATATTAGAACTATCTACCATTTGAAAGATCTAATCCATTTATGGTAGTGGATAATGGTCTTGAGGGGAAGATTTATTTAAAGTAGTGAGCCTAAAACATAGCAAACTCTCTATTATCTTTCATAATTGAGACTAGGTTGGTAGCCCATATTGATTTATTGATTAGGTATGAATGTTTTTAGCTCACCAAATTTGATTCATCCTACTTCACTGGAAGTTTTATCTTTATATTTACCAACATTATTCTATCCAACTAGTTTTATCTTAGGCTAAGTAAAAATTATACATCAAATAACTTATTTTTTATACCATTTCAACCCATTATAGTCTTAGGCCATGATCTAGTCAAATATTTTATAAGTTGGTCTTTGATACACCCATTTTATACTAACATACAAACGTTTCAAAAAAAATGTATTGTAGGGGTGATCTCTAAATCTTCTGATCCTTGTTACAATATAATTTTTTTTTATGTTCACTATATCAAAGTAATCAAGGTTGAATATGCCTTCAAGAGTGACCAAAACCCTGTGGAATAATAAATTTTATAAATTCATCAAAAATTTGGTGGAAATTAATAATCTAATGGTCATTCTAAAATTCCATCCAATGGGATTGATTACTAGGTGAAATATAGAGAAATAGCATGCTTCCTAAAATGGAATGGTAAGTCAATAAGGTGAGAATAGACTTTATCTAACTTCAACGAGCTACTCAATCAAGTTATCATGCTCAAAATTTGGGTTCACCAAAATGAAACATAGAAAAAGAGGGGGGAGATTAAAATTACGGGTAAATGTGTGGGGTTAAGCCTATTTTCATTTATTTCATTAGGAAATGAGATCCCCACAAAGAATTTACTAACAACCCTTATGTGAATGAGCTCAATGTGAGAATCTTTAGATTTATTTATACTTTGAGGATAGGGGTCAAGATCAAACAAAATATTCTCGAGGAGAAAAACTAAAAATAGAAAATCAACTCCAAAATTTCATCTAACACTTGAAATAATAATATTAAACCCAATATTAGTAGAACAAGAAAATATATTACATATCTAAGAAGGGCAGAAAGGTTTTCACCATTCACCAAAAGTTAGTTGATGAAGGCTAACTAGGACTCATTCACCCATGGGTGAATGGGTCTTTTTTCAAGGTTTTCTACAACTTTTAGGAGCCTCTAATATTGATCTGTAACTTTTGTTTTGTCCAAGTTTCAATGTCAAAAAGTAAGAAATCAAATTTGTAGGTTACATTTCTTGATTTGACAACAACTTTGACAACTTTTCCAATATTTATCTTGAAAAGGACTTTAATCCTTCTTCAACCTAAATCTGACACACACACATAACAAGAGAAAAAATATTTGTTTTAGGTAAATGGAGTGGTTTTCCTTGGTCAAACCCCGTTTTGGTAATCAAATCTTAAATTGAAATAAAGCATGAAAATGAATAATGAATAATTTTATGTTACTACTCAACAAAAACTTGAATGAACCTTAATAATGGAGATCTTGGAGGTTCTACAACTTTCAAGGAATAGCTTCAATAGATGTGGATCTTGATGCTTGAATAATTCTTTGAATGTTGGAACTTGATCTTGAAACCTACATCACAATGTTAGCTCCAAAAATATGCATGATGCAAGAAGACTTTGACATGATGAATAGATCTTGAATGCTACAATAAATATTTTATATATCTACTCTTGTGAGATTTCTCTTGAAATCTCTAGATTGCTTAGATGAAACCTAGTGAAATAACCTTATGTTTATAAGTATGTATCCTTAATTTCATGAAATTCAAATATCATAAGACAACATTGAAATATGGATTTGGGGACCTTAAAATGCCATCAAAAACATATTTTAAATTTAGTTTCAAAGGCCTAGGGAGGGTTGATCTTCTCATAGGTGAATGGGTACCAGGTCCCTATTCCTGGAACACACATTCCTCAAGGTAAAGTGTTATGTATTAGCATTAATTATTGTTAGGTTTCCCTTTTAGAAAATGTAATTAATTAGTCTTGTAGATGGAAAATGGAGCTTATTAAGGCATAATTAATATCAATTTAATTAAGAGGGCCTACAAAAGTGTGAAAATGTAAAGAGATGCATATTTTAATACTAAATTAAAGCATTATTAAGTCAATTTTAACTAGGAGGGCCTAAACAAGTGTGAAAATATAAAGGGTTACATTTTTCAACACTAAATTAATGAATTATTAAGTCCATTTTAATTAGGAGGGCTGTAAAAAGTGTGAAAAATGTAAAGGGATACATTTTTCTACAATACATTTAGCCCCCACTTTAGTGAGAGGATGACCTTGCATCAAACTCACACTAAAGTAGACAATCAAGAGAGGTCTAGTTGTACAATTTCTGGAAGGATAAGATGGCAAAGATCAGGGAGGATCATCAAGACCTCAAGATTTAAGATCTCATGGAAAAACCAACAAAGGCACAAGGATACACATTCCTATGTTAAACATATATATGAGGTAATGACAAGAAACTCAATAATACAATATCAAATCCTCAAATAATGAAAAGGAAAGGTTCAACATAGAAGGGGTGGATCAAGCCTCATTTTTTTGTCCAACTTGATGTGGATCATGTCTCAACTAGAAACATTTACAAGTGTAACTCACTATGCACTGTGCAAACAAAAATGAATTCTCACATGGGCTAGTGAAATCCATTGTCCTCTAGGTGAGTCCCCAAGAGTGGCAAATCAGAGAATATTATTAGGATATCATACCATACCAAAGTTATAACTTTGATAAATTTAATAAGGTACCACACAATATGAACTTTGAGCTTCATAAGTCTTAGCAAGTTGTGTTATGCTAAACACTTATGAACATAAAAGGAACCACAAGTAAGGAGGGTGTATTATGGTTGGTAGCCATTGAAAAGGATTTTAACTTCGATCTTCACAAGGTTATTAAGCTACATTATGCTGAACACTTATGCACAAAATGCAAATAGGATAAGACATGTTCAAATTGGTTTGTCTTAAAGTTCATGTAAGGTACATCCTCTTAGGGAAAATTGTGCCTAATGTCTCAAAGAGATGACAAATCTAGGATAAAAGATTCCCAACTTAGGGAATGCAATACATAGCATCACCACTAGGAGGAATGTTGTATACCAAGAAAGATCACACTCTTGGAAGAGATCAAACCAAATGACACCACCAAGAAGAAGACACATCATGTGAAGTAAGAAGACCACACTGAAAAATAAGGTATAGAAAAAACATTTAAAATAATAATTCCAATGTATGCCCCCTTTTTAGAGAAATTTCTAAACACCATGCTTCAAGAAATTACTTTAAAGTAGAATATGATAAATGCTAAAAGAGACATGAGAGCTTAATTGGAAATCCATATGTCAAGGATATTATTGCAAATGAAGCTACATCATGAAAAATTGGTTTTCCCCCTAAATGAAATCCCAAAATCACATAAGGGATCCATGGATTTTGGGTTACCTTATGTATTTTATACAATGATATCATAGAGCTTGAAATCATGATCATTCCCCAAATAACTCCTGATACTTGAAGAATGACACATAAAGAGCAAAAATAGAGAAAATATTTTAGGTCAATAAGGAAGAGACCTAAATGCCTTGACACCTTGTGTCATCCCCAAAAGTAAAACACAAAACAAAACAAAATATAAATGTTTATGACATATAGAAGAATGCAGATAGAAATAGAGGAATGAAATATGGGGGATCACATTACACATATGCAATCACACAAAGAAAACAAAAAGAAAAAACACAAAGTCTAGTAAGACACATATGAGTTAGCTTATAGTAGGTTTTTTGCATCCCAATATTGTTCATTGTGTGTGGAAGGTGGAAAAATAGCCAAAGGGACAACATCAAGTGCAAAAATAGGACAATCACCAAGTTTAGCATGCAGTGAATCACTCTTTGTTGGAGGATCATAATATCAATCTTTGTAATTTCATTTTCATCATTCAAGTTAATCACAATAGAAGGTCTAATGATAATATCAATAGAAGGTACTTTTTCTTTTTGTGGTGAAGATATAGGTTTTTCTTATTTCGGTGAAGGTGGAGACTCATCATGAATTGATTGAGGTATGTTTGGATTTTGATTTTCTATATTATTCTTTACTTCTTTTTATTGTAAAAAATTAGCAATAGCACAATTTAGACACCTACCCTCTCTAGCATTTCAGTTTATTTTTATTTGGCTTTCATGTTGCAATTGTGTAAGAGTAGGTTTATCAACCATATGTTTAATTTCTTCCCTTAAGGGAGGACTAAAGGGAACCATGGGAGGTTTTTCAACAACTTTATCTTTAGCTTTATAAATTTGTTTGACATTAGGAGACACAACAAGAATTATTTGGTTATCTCATGGTCTCTTATAGGAAATAGATGAAGGATTTTCTATGTTTTGGTCTTGTTTACTTGGAAGAGATTTTGGTTAAATAATGATTTCATTAAGGATACGGGGCTCAATCCTAGGTTGAGGCATATTGGTAAGGGATAATTTTGTTATTCACTTTTATTTAAACTTTTGATAGGATTTGAAAAAGAAGTCCTCATGGGGACTAATAGGTTCCATATGTTTAGGCCAAAATAAATCTAATAAAATATTCCCATGGGAAGACATAGGATTAAAGAAACAATAGTGCATAGTAAAGATCTTATTTCCAAATGGAATATTTAAGAATTTATGTACTACCGATGGGATGAAATTCATGGAACGAATCCATGAGTAGCCTAACTTCACACAAAATTGGTCTAATGAAGGGATGGTGGAAAGTGAGACACTAATGTTTTTGGTCCAACTTTTAAAGGAAGAGTTATCAAACCTATCATAGGAAAAACAAAACCATTATGTTTTCAGATTCATTCTTTCAATTTTTCATATCTTGATGAAGCTCATACACAAACAATATTTCTCTAGTGATCACATTCTCTACACAAATAATATCAATTAATATCCCATTATTATACTTGTCATTGATTCTTCTAGCTATGTAAAGAGGATCATCAGGTGCATGTTTGATTATGTCATTTTGTGAGAAAGAAATTTCAACAAGAATTCTGGTTAGGCCATTATGAGGTTGAAATTCAATAATTACAATTAGATTTTCCATGTTTTTTATGTTATCATTACTCGTGTCAATATTTTTCATATGTCATTCTTTGCATCAGTAGCTTTGACAAAAGAGATGTTATGATTTGGTATGGATTAGTAAAGATTTGAAATTTTTCTAGGAGGGGCTACATAATTATTACCTTGATCACTAACACCATCAATTTAAATATCATTAGAATCAATGATGTCTTGCATAATATGTTTAAGACACTTGCAGTGTTGCATATCATGTCCATTTTGCCAGTGAAAATGGAAAAATGTAGTTTTTCCATAGTTTGGAGGCAAAGGTCTATTATGACTAGGAGCTCTAATAGGAGGTAAGAAAATTAAGTTCTTTTTCAAAAGATACAACATGGTGTTATGAAGGGAATCAAGTAGAGGGGAAAATTTTCAATCTCTCCAAATGTGTATGGATTTGTCATCTTTATAGTAGTCACTTGGTTATCAACATGTTGAGTTGTTTGAAGGGGATTAAGTTGTAAAATTCACTTATGTTTTTTATTAAATGGTTGATAGTTTTTATGAGGCGTGGATTCAAATTTTTTATGACTTTTAGATGGAGTTTTCAGTTCATGATTACTAATAAAATTTTTGTAAAGGAAGGAAATTTTATCATCTCTATTTTAGCTTGGATTTTTTTTTGCAAATTTGCAATAAACATTCTTTGAAGGACAACATCAGGAATATTAATGTTTATTTGTGAGTAAAGAAATTGGTATCGTGCTATGAAATTGGTGACCTTTTCATCATCCTTTAGTTTTCATGTCATTGATTTAGCTAAGGTCATCTTAGGACCCATATGTATTTGGAAGTGGTTGTAGAACGAATCAACGAGTGCATTGAATGAATGAATTGAATAATTTGGTAAGGAGAAAAACCATTCCAAAGAAGTATCTTTCAAGGATCTAGGGAAGAGTTTAGCCAAGAGTTTATCCTAAAAAATGAAGTCACTACATAGTGTTGTATATATGGAAACATGTCTAACAGGATCTCCTTTCCCATCATATTTCTCGAATCTAAGAATATATATACCTTGTGGCATTTATGTTCTCAATATCTCCAAGGATAAGGGGTTTCTTTTGACATATTGTTAAGGTTGGCCAGTTTTTTTAACTTAATGTAGAAATTATTTATTGGAGGTATGAAACATTATGCAAAGATTTGGTTAAGGACAGGATCATTTTTAATGTTGCGAGATTCAGGTGAATAAGGTGGAGGTGTATATGTATTCAGAGGGAAAACTTGAATTTTAAGTTTGTGAGGGGAGATCTATTAGGAGATATGATATTCAAATGCACTAGCTAAAGGGATTCCCAGTTGAAATATCTAAAGAAGTATTGACATTAGTAGTACGTTGCAAGATTGTTGTAACTGTTGGATTAGTGTATGTAAGAATAGAGGTCATGGTTGTCAAAGGAGGAATTGGATTTCCACCTTGACTTTGATTATATTCCAAAGCTTAAGCACAACTACTCACTCTAGGGACATGGTTGGTAATGATGTGATTTAAACTATGCACACTTCTATTCCTTGTTCATTATCAATTATTCTCCTCAAGTTATCTATGGTAGGAACCAAACTACTGAGGGACACTATCAACCCTTGTGCCAAAATTAGTCACATTGGTTGTTGGTAAGTGAAATGGAGAAAATGGTTAGATCTCTTTCACCTTTAGGGTTTAGGACCTAAAAGGAGAGAAACAATCCTCACACACTTCACTCAAGAATAAACCCTCCATATTTCAATGCAAAGGAGATTGAAATCTTAAAAATGGAATGTCCTAAAGGATGAATGAGATCTAATGAGGGGTTCACCACCAAGTTTAGACTTGGAAAAGACAATGCAACACAGTGTGAAATGCTAAACCTTGAATGACCTATGAATGTCAACCAAATGCAACATAAAGTTATGAGAAAAAAATTTGCACTTGGGAGACTAAAGAAGATAGAATGCAGGTCTAAAATTTTGGAAATTCTACTATTGATGTTGACTGGGACTCATTCACCAAGCTAGGCGAATAAGTTGTGCTTCCAAGAAAATTGGAAGATACAAGTTTTAGCCAAAGGGGTATCAGAGTCTATGAAAATCTCTTTCAATATTGTACAATGGGACTCATTCACCACTTGTGGTGAATCAATTCACTTCTACTTTTTTAGAAGTTCGGGACCTGATTTTGTGTCTCCTAGTCTTCTCTTCTCTTTTTGACTAGTTTCTAGATATGAAACTAAAAATTTCCACATAGAGGTCTTGTCCAAGCGTCTCCAATGCTTGATGAGAAATTTGACAACTTTAAGGATTTTACAACTTTTCTCCAACTTTGCTTCTTGAAAAAATTTCAACCTAGCCTTGCAAATCACACACAAGAAGAGGGAATTTTTTTTAGGGTTAGTGAATCGGGGGTTGCGTTGGTCAAACCACTTGTTTGTAATTAAACCTTGAAATGAAAGAAAATATGAATGGAGAATGATGAATGAAAAAAATAAAATGTTGCAACTCACCAAACCCTAGCAATAGGGTGCTACAAATATGCTTGAAATGGCTACAATGGATGTGGTCTTTGACTCTTACTTGAAGGAGATAGCTCTTGAGTGTAATTCTTCCTTGAATCATCAACTCTAAATCACAATTTATAGAACAATAACAAACATGAAGGATGGAATCCTTGACATGATGGTTGGCACTTGAATGTTACTCTAAAATGCTTGATAATCTACCCTTGAATTCCTTCGAATGCTCTTGTGAATGCTCAAATTCTCTTGTGAACTCTCTTGAATGTTAGGTCACTTGATTGCTTGATAAGATGAAAGGAGAGAAATAACCTTATAATTATATCCAATTATGCAAGAATTCCCAAAGTTACAACACTACAAGTCGACGTCAGATCTAGGAGAATAAAATCCCACCAAAAATTTGAATTAAATTTGAATTTGGGCCACATGAGACTCATTCGCTCAAGGTGGAAAATGAGTCCACCCTAGGCTAATTTTTGGGAACATTTTAAAAAGTTCTTAGAAAGGTGTAAAACCTGTTTAAGGACCAAAAGATCCAGTTGGGACCTATTTTCCCAAGGTGGCAAATGAGTCCCAGATCCCTAAATCTAGGCCATAGAAGCCAAAAACACCTAGATTATGATTGGTTACAGATTGGTGTCAGGGTTATCCTCGAATAGATGCAATAAATGAGGCTTGTGGATAGAAAATGTGACAAATTAGATCATAAGAAATCCCAATTGTTAATGAAAAGCCTAGAGAAATGTGAAAGTGTGTTACAACACTTAAAAACACTATAAATAAGGCAAGATTAAGGTTGGTTAATGCTTAGTTAATTGAGAAAACCTTAGAAAAGTGTGAAAGTGTGTTACAACACTTCACAACACTTTAGAAAGGTACCATTAAATTGCATTAGTTCATAAGGGCCCAATACCTAATTTGAATGTTTTATCCACATTATGACACTAAGTCAAGGCAACATTAAGCCAAAATCCACAAGGAGGACCAAAATGCATGTGAAAATTTCAAAGAATACATTTTTGTTCACTACATTTAGCCCCCACTTTAGTGAGAGGATGAACTTGCTTAAAAATGACACTAAATTAGACAATCACACACATCAAGAGAGGTTCAAATGTACCAATTCTAGCAAGATGGGACAACATCAATGAAGAGGGGTGATCAAGCCCACAGGATAAAGATCCAAAGGCAAAACAACATAACTACAAAGGAACACACATGAGAATGATATAAAGAACAATGATAAGTCACAAACATACACTACCAAAGATGAAAAAGAGAAAATGGGTGAAATAAAAATAATCACAACAAGCTTCAATCGTTTGTCCATCACGATGTTGATCGGATCTAGGCTATTTTTCTAAAAAACACATACTCACTCTGAGGCGATGGAAATCCTAGTTGTCCATTAGTTGAGAAGTCCTAAAAGGTGAGAAGCATACACTCATTGCTAGTATGCACTTACACACATGCAAGTGGCTATGGGGAATTCCATGCCTTGGTTAGGGCTTTCAACTCAAAACCATACCAAAGTTATACCTCCTGATAACTTTAATAAGGTGCAACATAAAAATGATTTTTGAGCTTCATGAGACAAGAAAAAATTCGTATGTTTGGAGCTCATAAAAAAACAATATGGATCCACAAGAATGCAAGTTGTGTTATTGAAGGTGTCCATGTAACTACAAATGCAAAATCAAAAATCAAAAATGTTCAAAGGATTCTTGCTTAGTTCATGCGAGGTCTTTAACTTAGGGAACATTGTGCCTTATGTCTCCAAGAGAGGACCAATCATAGAATAAAAGATACAAAAATTAGGGGATGCAATGCATAAAATCAAGCCACTAATAGGAATATAATATTCTAAGAGAGATCAGACTCTTGAAGGAAACTACACCCAATGTCATCTACAAAGTGAAAAATGCATCATATAAAATAATAAGATTGCACTAAGAACCGTGAAAAGGAAAATGCAAAAGAATAATTCCAATGTATGCCCCCACTTTAAATAAATTTCTAAACACCATATTGTGATAAATTACTTTAAAGTAGCCAATGATAAACGCAAACAATAAGAATACATGAGATCCAACTTGCAAATCCCTATGCCAAATCATACGTTTCCAAGTAAAGTTGTCATGCAAGAGAAAAAGAAAAGTGAGGTGTTTCCCACAAAATGAAATAACCAAACACATAAGGGATTGATGAATTTGGGGTCAGTATTTTCTTTTCTAAAATGTTTATATAGAGATGAAAATTTTCATCATTCCCTAAATACACATAGAATTGGAAGAATGAAACAAAGAGAGCAAAACAAATAAAAACCTTTTGGGTCAACATGGAACAAAATAATCCCCAAAAGGAAAACACAAGATAGATGAAAGAGAGATAGAGAAAAGGAAAATAAAACAGAAGGCCTTTTGGCTGAACATGGAAGAGACATGGATGTCTCAACACCTTGTGTCATCCCCAAAAGGAAAAACAAGATAAATGAAAGAGAGATGGAGAAAAGGAAAAAGAAAAAGAAAGCCTTTTGGGTCAACATGAGAGATACATGGATGTCTCGACGCCTTGCATCATCCCCAAAAGGAAAACAAAAGACAAATGAAAAAGAGAAAAATTGAAAAAGATTCATGACATAGAGAAGAATGAAGGCACAAATAGAGGAATGTCAGAAAGAGAAAGATAACATCAAAAAGAACATCACGAGGGATGCACATTACACAAAACAAAATGAAAAATAAATAATGCAAGAGACTATTAAGGTAAATACAAGTCAACCTATGAGAAAGTCATCCACCTCCCAATCTTAGTGTGTATAAGTGGAAGGTAGATAATGAACCTGAGGCACAATGACAAATGCATTACTAGGACAAGGCTATCTACTTATTTCCTCCATTGAGTGAAATACAAGAATGAGCTGAGTTAGGTGATGGGAAAGGTCATGTAATATTGAGAATAGAATGTTCTACAACTATTACATGAAAAGGGGTGAAAAAAGTCTAGGCAATCATTACCATCAAAGTGAAAGTTTTTCAATATTAACTAGAATTAACGACACTCATCAATACTATGCCTAAGAGCTCAATGATATACACAATGTGGAGCTTTTACATCTTTAGGATATAAAACTAATTGATTCATAGGTGGTAATGTTATTAATTCGTTGTTTAAAATCAATTGCAGTTTCCTTTTACTTTCAGGCAGTGGGAAAGGAAATTTAATTTTTGTAACTTGTAAGGTCTCTTGCACTTGTTGGATTCACCAAATTCTCTAGTTGAAGGTTGAGGGAGAGGACCTAGGGAGATCCTATCATCCTTATCATTGATATGAGTGATTGGTTTTTCTTTTGGAAGGAGGACATTCATATCAGGAGGAGAATCAAAGATCATTGTACCATCAGTTCGAAGCCTTAGATATTCTCTAGGAGGATTTATTTTATGAGAGGGATCTTGATATCCTAACCCCTTTGTATTTTCATCAGTTGGTATTTTCTCTAAAAGTTGATGAATTTCATGTTCACTTGTTTTATCACATCCTTGTTTGCTCAAGATTGTGTAGCCTTTTCCATATGTTTCTTCTAGATTGATGGGAGTGTTTGGTAATTTGTTATCATAAGATGGTTGAGTGTTTTCTTGTATAGAGGAACTAGGTTCACCTATTGTAGGGAACTTAGTTTCAACTTTTGTTTCAGGATGTAAGTAATCAAACATCTCAAGAGGTGGTATTTTGGGGGATTTAGTTATTTCACGGATGGGTAAAAGGATGCATTAGCTTCAAGGTTATTAAGAAAATCATTTAGGAACTTATTCATTCTATCATCATATTCTCCAATGATGTCAACATCATGAGGAGGACATGCATTAGGAGTTGAATGAGCATGAGTGAGTTCAATTTCATTAGGGTCACTTCAAAAAGCATAGCTTGACATATCCACTAAGGACTTTAATGACATATAAATTTTGCTAAAGCACATATCCATGATGCAAAATTTCATATTATAACTATATAAAAATGCAATTTTGATTTTAAGAAATGCATACGATGAATGAATTTAAGATAAATCCATTGAATTGAATGAAACAAAAGGTGTGCAATATGAAATAGAAAGGTAACAATAGAAAACAAAAACTCAAAAAATGAATTGTAAATGCCAGAAAATGTAGTGAAAATATGCAAAGGGACTAATTCACCCAAGGTGGCGAATAAGTTTAGGTACTAATTTTTTTGAATTAAATTTTATGCTTTTTATGTTTTCTAAGCTATTCTTAAGATGTAAATGCAAGATAAATGAGCTTTTAGTAATACAAAATTTAAAACCCTAGAAAGTGAATTAACCAATGTCAAACCTAATGCAATGCTAATGCAAGCTAAATCTAGGATTTAAATGCACTCCAATTCAGAACTATGATGCTCTATATGCAGGTTCACCAAAATGAAACAAAGAAAATTGTTATCTCTCTTTCACCTTTAGGGTTTAGGACAAGAAAGGTGAGAGAAAAAATTCAAACACTTCACTCAAGAACAAACCCTTGAGATTTCAATGGAAAGTGTAACTATGGATTTTTCTTTCCATATAAGATGTTAACAAATTGCATGCATATTATATAAAATCCATAATAATCAATGGAATGCATAGGAATAAACAAAGGAAATAAATGAAACGAGCTCACCCAGATCCTTCATCCTGCATGGCTGATTTATATTGTACCTTCTAGCTTGCTGAAATATGTGAGGTTGCTCTTAAATTTATGATGAGCAACCTTAATACTGACTAGAACTAAACAAGTTTTTAAGGGTTGAAGTATAAAATTGCAAGAATGCAAGATGAAGATGAAGAATTTTATATAATGAGATTAAGAGATTAAGAGATGTTAAAATGAAGAGGAAATTGGCATTTTATAGATAATGCAATTTTGGATGGATGAATGAGATTAAAGATTGAGACGTGCCCTAGAATCTGTGGTAAAGATTCAAAATAACAACCTCTTAATTAGGGTTAGGGAAACTTTAGGGTGAAATTCAAATTGAGTGGACAAGATTTAATTTAAGAAATTAAATCAAGGAATGAGAATAGTTGTGACAGTGATATAAGAATTAGTAAGTGGAAAATGATGAGTTAGAAAATCAAGTCATTTTAGAAATAACTTACTTTGTGGAGAGAAATGCTATTTTGAAATAAATATTTTAAATTAATTCCAAAATGGTGAATTCATGTGACAGTAAATAATAATAATTTCAAATTATTTAATTAGAAAGAGGGAAATTGCTAATTTAAATAAAATACTTGTATTTAAATTTAGAAAGAAAATCAATAAGACAATTAAATAATTAAAATTATTTAATTGTGGAGGAAAATTAGAAAGCGGGTATTAAATGATTTTATTTAAAATTAGAAAGAAAGTTGAAGAAGATAATAATTAAATAAATAATAGGAATTTATTTAATTATGAGGAGACATAAATAATTAATGACATATTAAATAAATAAATAAAGTTTATTTATTTAAATAATCACGAGGAAGTAATGGACTAATAATAATTAAAAAAAAATTAGGAACTTATTTAATTATAGAGTGACATAAGCAATTATCGACGTATTTAAATAATAAATATTATTTATTATTTAAATAGTCAGGAGGAATAAAAGACCTAAATTAATTAAATAATTAAGAATTATTTAATTAATAGTTGGCATTGGACTATAGGACATAATTAATTGTTTTAATTATGTTGAGATGAAGCATGATATAGAAAAAAAAAATTGCAAGTCTCAGCTATTTTTACGTGTCTACATTTGCTCGTCTTTGTCATAATCCAGCTTATTGCATTGTGGGAAAGAAAATAAGTCAAAAATATGCCCTAGTGCAAAATAGGATGAGGAAGAATGATGATGAGGTAGTGGTATGCCCCCTCGAGAGGACAGTTGGGTTGTGAGAATATGAGTGGGCTCTCAAAATGGATGAAAGGACTAGAATATGAAAGACGAAATTATATATAGGAAAGATCGATAAGGATGATAATGATGCAAAATAGATGAAATGTTAGAGAGAAAAAGAAGAATGTTAGGATAGAAGACATGGATGTCGATATGGTGAAGGAAATGCAAGTTAATGTTGAAAAAGAAACACATGTTAGAATCCTTCAACATTTGCCAAAGTACTAATTAGTGTTGCTCGAATCATCATTGGGCGGTATAAATGACACAAACGGACAAAAAACACAAGGGTTCGACATAGACTAAGGTGTGCAAGGAAATCCACTTGTAAAATATAAAATCATAGACAAGGAATGTCCTAACTCATATTGAGGGCCAAGTTGCCCCAGTCTTTCTGTCAAGACAATCAACAAACAAAAATAAAAGAAAAACAAAATATGTCATGAGACGTCATCACACCTCTTAATCCTTCATGGGACATCCTTGAGATAGCTAACAACATGAAAAAAAGACAAGTCAATAAAAATATAAGATAAAATAGCCAACAATTAACAACCATTTAATTGTATTGCCAATGTTTGTTTGTCGAAGATTAATTGTTTGATAGTTTGACAGTTTTGACAGTTTGATGGTGCACAAGGTTAGGAAGGACATATACTGAAAAGGAAAATGACATTTTGACAAGTTCCAAATCTAAGAAGAACACATTTTGAAGAAAAGAAAAAAGTGACGAGATTGACATTTTGACTAATGTTTCGGCAAGCTGACTAATTTTGACCAATTTTGACGTTGACGTTTCAAATGACTGTCTTGTGTCAAGTATGACTATGTCTGACTTATTTGACTGAAAAGACCATGTTTGACTTATGAATTTATGTGGACAAACCTAAAAGGACTGACCTAATGTCTTTGGGACTCATCGACTGATGGCCTTGCCTATGTAGAAAATGTTCAGAGAGAACGTAGTTCAAATAGATGGCAAAGACTAACTGACTCGATGGACTTGACAAGGTATGACAGACTTTGAGTCTATTTTTGGGATTTTTGACATTGATTTGGCTGTTTTTGTGTTTTCTTCAAGGCATTTTTTTAATTTTTAGATCTTTCTTTCAGGGCTTTATATGATTTTTGGGAGTTTTTCAGGAGTTTTTCCAATTTTTATGATTTTTTTAGTAATTTTCTGATTTTTATGACTTTTTGATGCTTTGTGAAAATTGTGACAAATGCATGTTAATGATTTTGATGCACATGAATCCAATGGAAACCATGATTTTGTCATTAGTCAAGTTGAATCTTGACTGACAGTTGATGATGACAACGACAATGTTGTTTGATGTGGGAAGGACACATCTTGAAACAACATGAAGATGCCAATGATATGACAAGAGGATAAAAGTCTACAGTAGGGCCAAGGACAAAGTCTAGGAATTTTTTTGGATGATGTTCCAGGTTTTCCATATTGTTACGTTTGGAATTACTTGGTTAGGACTAGATGGGGTGATAGAGGATTGTTAGACCATTGACAAGGGAAACCAAGATGGGTGATAGGTAAAAGCTAGGAGAAATGGATGAATTTGATTAAATCTAGGAGACATGGATGGATTCAACTAGGATAATTATCATATGGTCTCCATGGACGATGTCGCATAGTGAAAAGGAGGCTCTGAAGGTAATGAGATGATATTCAATGAATAAGGTACGACCAAAAGATAGACATGTCAATATTTTTCCCAAAGCATGACCTATGTTTCTATTTTAGTCCTTATCAAAACCAAATTCAGTGGGAAAATGGACAAAAATTGACAAGGTTTAGATGAGACGACTTGCTTCCAAGTTTAATGGTCCACTTAGATAATTTATTCTACACATGATGCTTGTTTGCTAGGTTTTCATCATGGTACTTCTCTAGAGCACCATAAAAATGGTTTTCACTATTCGATGAAATTTTTCTCTTTGCCATTTTTGTCAGTTTTTTTATTTATTTGGTGTCACCATGACACCTATTTTCCAGGTTTTCATCAAGGTGACGATTTTCTTTTATTTTTCAATTTTTGCTGGATAGCCTTGCTGCTTTAGATGACCACTAACTTTGTTGAATCTTTTGATGGTTCCTATGTAGAGACTCATGCCATGACATGCCAATAATGACCTTTCTGAAGTATTTTCCTTGTCAGGATGATAGTGCTTGCATACAACTGATTGATGTCATTGTGATCCTTGTTGATGCTAGAGTTGACCTTATCAAAATATGCACATCGTGATACAGTGCGATGCGATTCCTTATGATAGAGATTTGTTGCCAAGATGCGACGGATTTGTGACATGGGATGTTTGTACTTTAAGGAGGATGTATGATTATGACGGATGATGGTGGATGTGGATGGGTTGGTTGGATGTTTAGATGTATTGGTTTTTATTTTCCAAACTTTGGGTGTTGGATTAGGATAGTGTTTGGAACCAACACTTTTATGTCATTCTTGATGGCCATCTTGGAGGGGGTGGACATGTATTATATGTGTGATTCATCTTGTGTTGTGGCTCCATATTTTGATTGTCTTTTTGATTTGACATAGTTTCTTTGCCTGATTCATTATTTTCTTGACTTGACCCATTTTGTTTTGGGATCTAGTTAAGCTTCATTTGTCCACTTATATTTTTGATTGATTTCATGGCCTTTGACATGTGATTTTGGATTTTGTATTTCCAAAATTTTTTTTGGTTCCAAATGGAAGGTTTATTCATGATGGAATGATGGTTTGGGGTGTGGAGGGAAGGGGTGTTTGCAACAATCTTATGATAAGGACTACTCTTGACACTAATTTTGATGTTTGTACTTGACAAAGTTGCCCCCAATATTGAGGAAGGACTACTAAAATTGTTAGATTTTCAAACTGATAAATAGCTAAGACCCTGATGTCTATAATCTATCTAAACTTGTATAGGTTGTATAATTCCTTGCTCATGTAGGCCTAGTCCTTTTCCTTGATAATGCATGTTCTGAAAAATTATGTTTACAATTGGGTACTTTTTATTTTGGAAGCAAGATGCTAACCCATCCTTATTATAGAAATTAATGCTCGAAATCTTCTCATTTGTAAGAAAGCTTGCTCTGAAAAAGATAGATGACCCTAGCTGGTAAGATGTCATCACTTTAAATTGTCATATTGGTTAGAGACTTGATTAACATTTATGGTCTGATTTTTTGTCATATCAGATTCCAATGATTTTGTTGGTACTTCAAAGTTTATGTCGAAACTGCCTTCATGCTCATTGTCTTAGATTCCACTGAATTCAACTATAGCTTGATCATTTACAAATATGTCCATGCTAGAAGACTCTTTTTCTAGTGGTAGATCATTTATGTGTCCCATGGAGGCAAGTGTCTCACTTTTGAAAGTGTCAATATCCAAAGTTTGGATAGGGTCATCTTCAAGTGTTTGATCATGACTGGCATAGAGGTCAAGGAGTGGATCATTTTGGACTTCTTGATCAAAGATAGTGTCTTGATCAAAGATGGGTTTGTTTTGAATGACATGATCGGAAATAGGATCTTGACCAAGGATAGGTTCGTCTTGAATGAAATGGTTGTGGGTGGACTCTTGACTAAGGATAGGTGTCTTTGGTATTCCATGATTTTCTAGGGGGATTTATTGAATGGATTTAAAGATAGGGTCATGGGATGGACTACTTTGATCTTGAGATGATGGTTATGTCATGATGTCATGCTTTGAATTTTCTGTTTGACATGTATCTCTAACTTTATTGAACGTATGTACATATGGAGTGTCTTGGGAGGGATTGGTACAAATGAATATATCAAATTTTGGGGTTAATGTTCATTTGTTCATGTTGTTTGAATACACTTGGAAAACACATGATGTTGTAAGAAAGTGAAAAAAAACCACATAGAAAACATTTACAAATCCCTATGGCTGAAAGGATAGTATTCTTTTGGATCCCACATAGATTTTACTCCAACTACATATTCTTTTTGGATGAATCCAGAAGATTTTCCCCATGAGCTCCCCCTTACACTGCACTCGCTTCTTAGGGAAACCAAGCTTCCAACCTCCATGAATCTCCCATGGCAGGCTTATCATCTCTACTAAAAACTGCGCAAGTGTGGGTGTCTTGCCAACGACTACTATTGCACCAAAGAATAGAAAGGTTTTTGGCTTATATACAAAGATGTTAGTTCAGGCACCTATTTGAGTGGCCATACATGGGGCATAAGATTAAGCTCCATTTAGGAGGCACTCTAGCTTGAAGAGGTTAAGTTCAATAGGGTTTTGGGGAGTACTACTTGATCCGTATGACATATCCGCACTCATAATCCTAGGATTTTTCTTAGGATTCACATTTCTATACCATTTGAGAGTAGCTCAGCTAAAAATCTTCGTTGTTGGTTTGAATCACTTTGGGGTGAGTACTTTTTCCCACCAAAGCAGACCCAGTTTCTAAGGTAAACAAAAACGAGCAAAAATATTCATAGTTCAATCAATCTTTGTTGAAAAACAAAGAGAGAGAACACGCAATATGTTCCACTCACACTTGCATGGTTATTCTTTTTAAACCCAAATTGAAAATATGAAAGTGTGATAGAGTAACTAGCTCATTAGTGTTTTTTATTCTCCAGATCGCACAAGGCACAAGAGAATTGTATATACACTACTAAGGTTGTTACTAGACCACAAGACACATCAGTCACGCACTCATTTTAACCATTTGTAGTGTTATCAAACATGGGTTCATTTTAACCATTTGTAGTGTGAGACAATCAAGGGTTCATTTTAAACCAATGAAAATGCATGATTTTTCTTTTTAAATGAATGAATGAACATGCATTTTGTGTTCTTTTTAGCCCAATGAAAATGTGTAAGTGTTCATTTTAACTCATGAATGTAATGCAAGATTGTAGAGTTGTTTGTTTGTTTGATTAAGATTGTTAAGTAAAAACAAGGAACATAAACAACAACAATTCGACTCTAGCTTGCCACATGCTATAATAAAGAGATCAATAATCTAGAAACCCTTAATCTACAATGCAACAATGAAATCTAGAAAATACATCAAAAATTTGAAAAATAGGTTTACCTAAATGAATGCATTGTAATGAAGAAGATGCGTCTCTGTGCTAAGAAAATGCGGCTCAAGAATCAAATGTGTCGCTAGAGGTTTTAGATGTGGTTCATCAGGTCATATGCATAATTTGGAGAAGCAGATGTGGTTTGACAAAGCATATGTATCGCTTGTGAATGCAGATGCAGCTTAACAGAGCACTTGCGTCACAAAAAATGGCATATGCGTCGTTTTGTACACTTGTACCTACAAAAAAGATAAATGATCGTATAAAAATCTGTAAAAACGTGTTTAAAAAAAGTGTCAACATAAAAATGGCCTAGACTCGCAAACCACATTTCTCTATATCCTACTTCGTCTCAACATAATTAAAAAAATCAATTATGTCCTATAGTTCAATGTCAACTATTAATTAAATAATTCTTAATTATCTAATTAATTCAGGTCTTTTATTCCTCCTGACTATTTGTATAAATAAATTACATTTATTCTTTAAATACGTCACTAATTGTTTATCTCACTTTATAGTTAAATAAGTTCCTAAATTTATTTAATTATTATTAGTCCATTACTTCCCCCTGATTATTTAAATAAATAAAATTTATTTATTTATTTAATACATCATTAATTATTTATGTCTACTCATAATTAAATAAATTCCTATTATTTATTTAATTAGTATCCTCTTCAACTTTCTTTCTAATTTTAAATAAAATCATTTATTACACACTTTCTAATTTTCCACCACAATTAAATAATTTTAATTATTTAATTGTCTTATTGTCTAAATTTAAATAAAAACATTTTATTTGAATTGGCAATTTCCCTCTTTCTAGTTAAATAATTTTAAATTATTATTATTATTTACTGTCACATGAGTTCACCATTTTGGAATTAATTTAAAATATTAATTTCAAAATAGCATTTCTCTCCACAAAGTAAGTTATTTCTAAAATGACTTGATTTTCTAACTCATCCTTTTCCACTTACTAATTTTTATCTCACTATCACAACTATTCTCATTCCTTGATTTAATTTCTTAAATTAAATCTTGTCCACTTAATTTGAATTTCACCCTAAAGTTTCCCTAACCCTAATTAAGAGGTTTCTATTTTGAATCTTGACCACAGATTATAGGGAACTTCTCAATCTTTAATATGATCTGTCCATCCAAAATTGCATTTTCTATTAAATGCCAATTTTGTCCTCATTTCAACATCTCTTAATCTCTTAATATCAACATCTACACTTATTCTTCTTCATCTTTCATTCTTGCAATTTTATACTTAAATCAGGTTCAACACTTGTTTAGTAATAGTCATTATTAAGGTTTCTCATCATAAATTTGAGGGAAACCTCACATATTTCAGCAAGCTAGAAGGTACAATGGAAATCAACCATGGAGGATGAAGGATTTGGGTGATATCATTTCATTTATTTCCTTTTTTTATTCCTATGCATTCCATTGATTATTGTGGATTTGATATAATATGCATGCAATTTTCTAACATCTAATCTTGTAGGAAAAATCCTTAGTTACATCAAGGAGATTCAAATATTGGAAAGGGACTATCCTAAAGGTTGAATGAGATCTAATGAGGGGTTCACCACTAAGTTTAGACTTGGAAAAGACAATGCAACACAACGTGAAATGCCAAACCTTGAATGACCTAGAAATGTGAACAAAATGCAATAGAGAGTAATGAGACAAAAAGTGTGCACTTGGGAGACTGAAGAAGATAGAATGGAGGTTTGGAATTCTAGAAATTTTCTTTTTGCTATTGATAGGGACTCATTTTCCAAGTTGGGAAAATCAGTCCTACTTCTAGGAAAATGTGCAGATACAAGTTTCAAATAAAAGGGTAACCGAATATATGAAAATCTCTTCCAGGCCTATGCAGTGGGACTCATTCGCCACTTGTGGTGAATCAATCCACTTCTACATTTTCAAAAGCTTTGGACCTTATTTTGTGTCTCTTCGTTTAATTTTCTCTTTTTTACTGGTTTCTAGATTTGAAACTACAAATTTCCACCTATCGGTCTTCTCCAAGCATCTCCAGTGCTTGATGACAACTTTGACAACTTTAGAGATTTGATAACTTTTCTCCAAATTTTATTCTTGAAAAATATGCAACCTATCCCTATAAATCACACACAAGAAGATGGATAATTGTTGTGGGGTTAGTGAATAGGGGTTTTCCTTGGTCAACACCCTTGTTGGTAATTAAACATTGAAATGAAAGAAAATATTAATGGATAATAATGAATTAACAAAAGAAAATATTGCAACTCACCAAACCCTACCAATAAGGTGCTAAAAATAAGCTTGAAATAGCAATATATGTGGTCTTTGACTCTTTCTTGAATCATGAACTCTACATCAAAATTGTTACCACAATAAAAAATATGAAGGATGTAATCCTTGGCACGATGATTGGCACTTGAATGCTACTCTAAAATGCTTGATAATCTGCCCTTGAATTCCTTTGAATTCTCTTGTGAATGCTCAAATTCTCTTATGAACTCTCTTGAATGCTAGGTCACTTGATTGCTTGATAGGATGAAATGAGAGAAAAAACCTTGGATTTATATCCAATTATGCAAAAATTCTTGAAATTGCAACACTACATGCCGCCATCAGATCTATGAGAATAAAATAATGCTAGAAATTTTAATTAAAATTGAATTTGGGCCACATGGGGCTCAGTCACCCAAGGTGGCGAATGAGTCCACCCATGCCTAATTTTTGGGAATATTTTAAAAAGTGCTTAGAAAGGTATAAAACCTATTTGGGGACTAAAAGATCCAAGTGGGATCCATTCACCCAAGGTGGTGAATGAGTCACATATTCCTAAATCTGGGCCACAAAAGATAAAAACACCTAAATTATGATTGGTTACTAATTGGTGTCAGGATTATCCTCAAAAAGATGCAATAAATGATGCTTGTGGATGCAAAATGGGGCCAATTAAAGTATAAGAAAGTTGAATTATTAATGAAAAGCCTAGAGAAATGTGAGAGTGTCTTACAACACTTTACAACACTCCAAATAAGGCAATATTAAGGTTTGTTAATGCTTAGCTAATTGATTAAACCTTAGGAAAGTGTGAAAGTGTGTTACAACACTTTATCAAGGTACCATTCAATTCCAATAGTTCAAAAGGGCCCAAGACCTAATATGAATGGGTTATCCACATTACAACACTAAATCAAGGCAACATTAAGCCAAAATTCACAAGGAGGATCCAAACGATTGTGAAAATGTCAAAGGATACATTTTTCTACACTAAATTAAGGATGTTATAGGAAATGAAGTGTCAAATGTATGGTCCATAGTGGGTTAACTAGTGTCAACACTATAAGTGAAGGAGTTAGAAAACCCAAGATCCATGATGAGTGATGTATCATGGGATAACATGAGTCTTGAACTACATCTCATGATAACATTGGCAATAGGATACCAAGTTGTGAATCTCAAACAAGTTTCACAAACCCAAGGTGCACCCAAAATGGAGAATAAAAAAAATGAAATCAAACACCCTAGAATGTAAAGTGCAATGAAATTATGTGAAAAAAAATTATTGATTTAAAACAAGAAAAATTTCTAATTATGCTATATAAAAACCTAAAAATGACATCTTTTAGATACAATTTTTAATTAAAACAATGCACTAAATTTGTAAAATTAAGCTTAATGTGAATAATTTTAGATAACATAAATTATGGAAACTGAAATAGAAGATTAAATGCATGAATACAAAAGCAAGAAATAGTGTTTTTGATGCTAAAAAATATAGAAAAATCCCTAGTCAGGGACTCATTCGTCCACTGGAGAATGGGTCTCACTTCAAGGTTTCTAATAATTAAATTATAGGTTTCTGAGTTGATTTTTATGGTTTTTAGATTCTTGTTTCAGATAGGTGGTTACAGTTTCAATTTTTTGATAAATCAGATCTAAACACAAGTACAAAATGATGCTAAATTACAAGAAAAATGACCTAATTTGAGATGCAATTTTTATTCAATTTTATGATGTAATTGACTAAACATGTGATGTTATGTAAACACTATGCAAAATGACTGAGATTTGTGAATTTTTTAGATTTTAAAGAATACAAAAATGAAAACCTAAGACCCTAAATGATATGAAAATCAATGCAAGTGAACAAACCTAAATTAGATGCGAATCAATGCACAATGCAATGCAAAGTTGTGCAAATCCTAGTTCTAGTGCTGAAAATGGACTCCAAATAAACAAGTTATGATGCTCAAATGTCAAGTTCACCAAAATAAAATGTAGAAAAATAAGGCTTCCTAAACTAGAAAGGTAAGTCAAGAAGGTGAGAATAGACCCTATCTCACCTCCACAATTTTCTCTGTCAAGTTATGATGCTAAAAAGTTAGGTTCACCAAAATAAAACATAGAAAAATAGGGGGAGATTAAAAATATGGGTAAATTTGTGAGGTTAAGCCTATTTTCCCTTATTTCATTAGTAAATGAGATCCCCACAAAGAATTGAATAAAAAACCTTAGGTGAATCAACTCAATGTGAGAATCTTCAGATTTTCTTATGCTATGAGGATGGAGTTCAAGGTCAAACAAGACTATTGGGAGAAATACTAAAAATAGAAAATCCACTCCAAAATTCCATCTAGCACTTGAAATATGAATATTAAACTCAATATTAGAAAGAACCACAAAGTATATTGTCGATCTGAGAAGGGCACAAAGATGTTTACTAGTCACCAATAGTTAGTTTTTGAAGGCTAACTAAGACTCATTTTCCCATGGACGAATGGGTCTTTTTTCAAGGTTTTTTTGCAATTTTTCAAGAGCCTTTGATGTTGATATGTAGCTTCTAATTTTCCCAAATTTTTAGTGTCAAAAATTAAAAAATTAGATCTATAGGTTATATTTTATAATTTGAAAATAACTTTGACAACTTTTCCAACACTTCTCTTCAAAAGGTCTTCAATCCTTCTTTAACCTAAATCTGCAACACACACACATGAGGGGGAAAATTATTTGTTTTAGGTGAATAGGGGTTTTCCTTATTCAAATATTGTTTTGGTAATAGAACCTTGAATTGAAATAAAGAATGAAAGAGGGAATGAGGAATGAACAATTTTATGTTACCACTCAACAAACCCTTGAATGAACCTTGATAAGGGAGATCTTTGAATTTTTTCAACTTGCATGAAATGGATTCAATGGATGTGGATCCTGATGCTTGAAGGATGCTTTGAATTCTTGAACTTGATGTTGAAACCTATATCACAATGTTAGCTTCAAAAACATGCATGATGCAAGAAGAATTTGATATGATGAATAGATCTTGAATGTTGTAGTTAATCTTTGATCTATATTTTCTTGAATGCTCTTGATCATCATTTTTCTCTTGTGAAATTGGTCTTGAAATATCTAGATTGCTTAGATGAAACATAGTGAAATAACCTTGTATTTATAGGTATGTACCCTTAATTTTTTGAAATTCAAATATCACAAGCCAAATTTGAAATATGGATTGAGGGAGCTTAAAATACCACCAAAAAAACATTTTAAATTTAGATTCAAAGGCCTAGGGAGGACCCATTTTCCCTTGGGCAAATGGGTCCTAGTTCCCTATTCCTTGAACACATATGTCCTAAGGTAAATTGTTATGTATTGGCATTAATTATTGTCAAGTTTCGCCTTCATAAAATGTAATTAATTAAGCTTGTAGATGAAAAATAGGGCTTGTTAAGGCCTAATTATGCTCAATTTAATCAAGAGGGCCCAAAAAAGTGTGAAAATGTAAAGAGATGCATCTTTCAAAAATAAATTAAGGAATTATTAACCCCAATTTTAGTTAGGAGGGCCCAAACAAGTGTGAAAATATAAAGGGATACATTTTTCAACACTAAATTAAGGCATTATTAAGTCTATTTTAATTAAAAGTACCCAAAAAAGTGTGAAAATATAAAGAGATACATTTTTATACACTACACTAGGCACCATGGGTTTGATCACTAGCTTGATCCCATCCTCATGTCTTAGTATATTTTATTGAGACAGAAAGAGATCTAAGATCCAACACGTTAATTAACCTAGATCCAAATTTCCTTCTTTGGACTCAATATTATAGATCAAACCAACCAGTGTTTGATTATTGGCTAGCTTCCACAAAGGAGATTGAGTCTATTACCTGGTTTGGTTCTTTTATGGTTGTTTAGTAATAGAAAAAGTAGCCTTTTCCCCTTACTTGGTTTGATAATTGACATTAAATTTTGAATTAATGGTGTCTTGGAATAGTGTTGTAATGTGTTGTACACATTCTAATCATTCTAGACCCTTTATTTGATTAAAAAATCCTTTAATTGATCCTTTGCAAAGGTGTTGTGACATGTTGTGACACACTTTCACACTTTTCTACGATTTATTTACTTAATTAATCTTAATGGACCCCTTCTTAATAAAATATATTTAATTTTGTACCGTATTTAAGTGTTGTAAAGCACATTCACATTTATCTAGCGCGGTCTTAATTAATTATGGTTAATTGGAGTTAATTAACCCCATTTAATTAAAATTTAAACGTTCTTTATGATGACTCTAGAAGATCTATCTTGACATCCATAATTTAAATAACATAGAATTTAATTGCGAAAAATTAGGACCTAGAAAATGGTGCGAGGACCCATTTTCTATAGGTGGCGAATGGGTCCTCCCTTAATATGACCCCCCTTTATCAATTGACTTGAAATGGGTTTTTAATATACTTTGCATCCCTCAGGATTAGGTCCTTGAAAATTGAGCCAGGACCCATTCGCCCTAGGTGGCAAATGGGTCCTCCCTTAATAAGGAACCCCTTTTTATAAATTTTACTTTCAGATCTGGATTCATCCTAATTTTTTTGAATTTGAGGGTTAACCTCCCAATTTAGTATAAATAAGGGGTTAAATCACCTAGTTTCCTCCTAAGTCATCTAGCAATTTTATGAGACATCCTAGCAACTTCAAGAGAGCATTACAAGAGCATTCACATGTCATTTCAAGGAATATTTCAAGAGTTTATTGCAACAATTCAAAACCATATCATCATGATAAGGGTTCGATGCATTCATGTATGTTGTTTAGCTAAGAAAGTGGATGTAGCATTGAATATCTACTTGAAATTGTTCCTCACATCATATTCAAGGATCAAAATCTACATTCTTCATGGCCACTACATGCTAGTTTACATATTTGTTTCACAAGACACCATCCAAGGTGATGTCAATTGCATATTTCATGTTTCATGCTTCATTTACTTTATTTAATAACTTAATTTAATTACCTACAAGGGGTTTGACCGAGGAAAATCCCCTTTCACTAGAAATCAATTTTTTATTCCCTTGAATGTGTGATTGCATATTTACTTGTTGAAGATCAAGTGGAGCAAGTTTGGAGTAAAATTGTCAAACTTGTCAAGTTGCAAAAGTTGTCATCTAAAGTATAAAATCAAATATTTGAAGCTACACAATTATCTACATGATTCCACAAGATGACAACCGGGATCTTGATAGTGCACACATCAAGGAACAAGACCCTGATCTTAGTTTCAAAAACTCTAATAGGGATCCATTCACCACTGAAGGTGAATGAGTCCTCTATAGCCCAAAAACAACAAGTTTTTGAAAAGGTACACAACTTTTTATGCTCTAAAAAATTCCCTCATAGATTTTATAATAGTTAGGTATCATTAGTGATTTTTATTTTCATCTTATCATACACAAAATTGAGTGAAACATCTCTTAGAAAAATAGTGGTTCGTCATCTTTTTCATTAAACATTTTGGTGAACCCGTTTTTTAATGCTTTATTATGGTCAACCCAACATATTGAGAATTACAATTTTCTGATTTTTGAAGTCTCTTTTTCATCCTAGGTTACATCTTTTATTCATTTGCATTTAGATTTGCATTGAATTAAGCTCTCTTTTAGAGGGTTTTTTCTTTGAAATCTTGCATCTCATCTAGGGTTTAGATTTGCATTGTTTTGCATCTCTCTAAATCTGAAAAATACAAAAAGAAAATTAGTCATTTTGGATCTCACTTAGATCTCACAAAATTGCATTTGAAAATACAATAAAAAAATTCATTTCAATTTAGACCTTGCATTTCATCTTTTCATTGCATATTTACATTACCTTTCTAGAAAATCTGAATTTGAAATTCACTATATTAGACCTGGAATTGAAATATATCACTGAAAGCTTGAAAGTCATTAAAAACTATTTTAAAAACATCTAACCAAGACTCGTTCACCCCTATTGATGAATTTGTCTTTGATTAGGTCCTATCTGTAATGCTAGAATAAAGTTGCAAACAAGATTAATCTAATAAAAGAAATACTAATATAATCCTAAGCTAACAACAAAGAACAAGGAAAGTTATGAACGCAAATACAAGAAATACCTTATTGAATATCTATATAAATCCTTGAATGACCTCAATTGCACTTCTCCACATTTCCTTTATAATATAATTTCCCTCAGATTTCTTAAGTATGCAAATATGGCCTATTGACTATTGACTTAGAAAAATATTGAAGATTATTTAATTCACTTCCTAAAAGTATATAGATTTTGAGAGGAGGAATAATGAAAAAGGTCGGGTCAATTTATAGAAAATTAATTTTTGAATGATCAACTCAGATTCAAAAGATAAATTGACGATTGAGATTAGTTAATGCCATGCGATAGAAATTTAGTGTCAGTAATAACGCGAGTGAAAAAGTCTACATGATGGAGATTAAATTAAATAATAAGTTAATCTTTAGTCAAGACTATTCAAAATTTAGAAGAATAGAGATTGTATGTGAAAGATAAAGAGGAAACATTGTGTTTGAACACATGAACGAATTATTTAATTAAATAAAGTTATTTATTTAATAATAATTTTCATGCAAAAAAATAAGACTGACTGATCAACCCAAAAAGATTGTTTGTCAGAAATGATCAGATATTAAAACAGGAGATAACTGACTGATTTAATTAAATATTGACTTAAGTGGTAAATGACTAACTAGATAACTAAGTGATTATCTAATCATAGAGAAATATGCGAGGAATAATTATTTTTATGAATTAAATGATTATTTAATTCAACATTCAAAATTCAAAGATTAAATTAAATAAATAAAGATATATTTAATTGACTATCAAAAAGTTTAAAGAATAATTAAATAATTCGAAATGAATATTTAATTATAGTCTAAAATGTGATAAAGGGTAAATTAAATAAGAATTTATTTAATTTAGAAAGGGGAATAATTAATTAACGACATATTAAATAAATAACATTTATTTAATTAATCAAGAAAGAATGAAGATAAGAATGAATTAATTAAATAATTATAGTTATTTAATTAATAGAGGACATGACTTTAGAAAACAATTAAATAATTAACATTATTTAAATAATAAAAATGAAGATGAACGAATTATGAAGAAGTTAAGGGTCGCAAGCCTAGGACAAGTTTTAGTGTCTACACTGTCTATACCTTTTGGTAACTAAAAAAGCATCAAAATTCACTCTAAAATCCACATAAACATCTCAAAAACATCTAACCAGGACCCATTCGCCCTTAATAATGAATGAGTCCCTATTAAGTTCTAATCTAGATTTTTTGGACATTAAAATATCAGTTTCTATCTTGTTTTTGGTGCTGTTACTTTCCTGTTTCAGTTTCCTTATTTGTTGTTTCATTAAATTCATTGTATTTAGCTTAAATTAGTTCATTTCAGTGCATTATTAAAATCAAAATTTCATTCAAAATTTTTATTTTCAGCTTATTGCATTATGAATTAGTAAATTGCATTGCTTAGAATCTGAAAATAACATTTCATTCTAGGTTATTGCATTGCCCCTTTGCTATTCTAGGGTTTTCCCACTAGGTTTGTAAAAGTTGTATGAGCTTTATAACTTGGTGTCCTATTTGCAATACTATTATAAGACATAGTTCAAGGCTCATGTCATCCTGTGATATATCACTCATCATGAATCTTATGTAGTCTAACTCTCTTTCTAATAGTGTTGAGAATCAACCCTCCATGGCTCATATTTTGTACACTTCATTAACCATGAATTCACCTCCTACATCCAATGTCTTTAATGTTACTAACACCATCCCTACCATTACCACTTCCACTCAAGCTTTGGGTTCTACCCCAGGTCAAGGTAGAATTCCAATCCCATCCTCCATGATAGCAATATCCATCCCTACATACACTTTTACACAACCTAAAACAATATTCCAACCTACAACAACATTCCAACCTACAAAAAATATTCAACCTACAACAACCATTCAACCCACCACATTTACACCAACTAGAACTATATATACTTGCATAGGTATTCGTGCAAGAATTCCTTCCACTTTTGTGCTTTCAAATATAATAACTCCTCAACAATCCAACTCCAACAACTTACAATTCACTATCACTCTACATACATACACTACACCACCTTATTCCCCTCAAACTTATAACCAGAATCACCCTCTCGTTAACTCACTTTTGCAAACCACGACATCCCTTTAACAACAAGTGGAAAAATTACAACAGAATAATAATGGTCAAACTTTGCAATACATCAAGTCCAACCCATTTTCTCTTGACATATTAGGAGAAAAAATGCCACAAGGTATAGAGGTCCCTCAATTTGATAAATATAGTTGGAAATGAGATTTTGCTAGCCATTTTTCCACCTTCATGTCATTTTTTAGTGACTTCATATTTGAGGATAAACTCTTGGCTAAGTTATTTTCAATATCATTAAAAGATACTGCTCTAGAGTGGTTCTCTTATTTTTTGAATAATTCAATTTGTTCATTCAATGAAATTATTAATGCCTTTTACAACCACTTTCATATTCACATGGGTCCCAAGATGACCCTTGCTAATTTAAAGAAATGTGAGCAAAAAGAGGATGAGAGTGAATGATTGCACACCAAGATATTAAACACTTTAATCACAATTGAGCATTAAGAATCTTGATTCTGACCTTCAATGAATGTTCATTGCCAACCTACAAGATAAACTCCGAAGAAAACTTGAAATTTTAAGGTTTCCATCCTTCACACAGTTATGTGTAACCCTTTGTGATCATCAAAACTTGATTGGCAGTCGTGATGTGAAAAATCACCCTAGTCGTCTTGAAAATTCTAAATCCACAACTCAAAACTATTATCAACCTTTCAAGAAATAAAATAAGGGATTTTTACAATTAAATCCTCCTCAAACAAGTCAAGAAAATAGTAATCAAGTGGCTGCTATCAAGATGAAAAATCCTTTCAAGGATAGGGAGAGATAGTTCACCCCTTTACCCGACACCCTTCACAATATCATGTTGCAGCTTAGTAACAAGAACATGCTTACCGTACCTCTTGTTAGAGAATGTGACCCTACTATACCATTGACTAGAGGATTTTAAAAAAATGCTTATTGTCATTACCATCAACAAAATGGACATGGTACAAAATACTGTAAGCATCTTAAACATCTTCTACAAGAACTTATGGACAATAATCAACTTCATATTGGAGGTGTGAATGATCAAGGTAATAATTGTTAGCTCCTCCTTATCAAAATTTACAAATCTTTACAAACCCCATGCCTAAACACAATATTTCATTTGTCAAAGCTAGTGAAACAAAGAATGATGTGATGAATGTTGACACAAATGATGACAATATGGATATTATTCAACAAAATCCTCTAGATGAAGTGGTATCATTTATCAAAACAAGACCTCGTAAGGGATCAACTAGACAACCTATTGAAATTGCTTTCTCATAAAAATGACCCACTTAAAAACATGCACTTGATGGTCCTCTTTCCATAGTTGGCTGAGTCAATGAAAAACCCACTAATGGGATATTGATTGATCCCATCTATGGAGAGAATGTGATCATAGAATAATTGTTGTATGTGCTGAACATATATCATAACCCAAAATCATGGATCAAGACACATAATGGATTTTCCTGCCCTACGATAGGCTTGATAGATCTTCGTTTAAAGGTGGGACCAAAAAACATTAATAGTTTCATTTTCCATCATTCCATAATTAGACCAATTTCATGTGAATCTAGGATATCCATAGGTTTTCTCCATGAATGTAATCCCTTCGGTTGTGCATAAATTTTATAAATTTTCCATTTGGAAATGATATCTTCATTGTGCATCATCGTGGATTTAATCTTGCCTCAAAAAAAGGGAATTTTTTACTAGATTACTTTTGGCCCAAGCCTATGAAACCTATCAAGCCTTGTGATGATTTAATTTTCAAATCATATCAAAAATTCCAGGAAAAGAAAATAGTAGAACTATCCCTTCGCAATATGCCTCAACCTATGACCGAACCAACTATCCTTGATGAAAAAATAACTGAACCGAAAGCACTTCCAAAAATACAAGAAAAAAATTAGACAAACCTCCTACCATTTCCTACAAGAGACCATGAGATAACATAAGAAATCTCATTGTCCTTCCTAGAGTCAAAAAAGTTTACAAAGTCAAAGAGAAAGTGGTTGAGCAACCTCTTTCTTTTTTTTGCTATTCCCCCCAAGAAAGAGAAGAAAACTATGATCGATAAACCCACTCTTACAAAGAAACAAATTGACAATAGACTGGAAAGAAATCAAATTGCTAGAGAGAATTGACATAGATGCCATGATATTGCTGATAGATTACAATCTCAATAAAAAAAAACACAAAAAATAAAAATATCAACCTAGTTGAAGCAATGCATGATGACTCTCAACCCTCGCCACAACATAAACAATAAAATTGCATGGACATTGTTATTCAGCCTCCTATTGTGATTAACTTAGATAATTACATTGATATTCCTAAGATTGATGAATGAGTGCATGATGAGTTGAATACATTTTTTTCTTCTTCCATGAGATTAGATGACAAATCTCCTACTAAGAGTGTTGAACTTGGTGCATTTCCTAGTTCGGCATTTGATGTTGTCCCTTTGGCTAGTTGCTCATCATTCATTTATACTGACCGAGATTCAAAGGTATACAACCTACTTTAGGTTGACTCACCTGTGTCTTACTAGTCTTGTTATTTTTCATTTTTTTCTTTATGTGATCCCCTATGGCATTTTGTTTGATGTATCCTCTCTCTTCTATGGATTCCTCTATATATACCCTCATTCTTCTATATGTCGTAAACATTTTATCATTTTTCTTTTGTCTTGTATTTTCCTTTTAGAGATGATGCAAGGCATCGAGACATTCATGTCTCTTCCATGTTGACCCAAGACATTTTTTTTTTTAAATTTTTCTTGTGTTTTCCTTTTGGGGATGATGCAAGGTGTCGAGACATTAATATCTCTTCAATGTTGACCTAAAATATTTTCTTTATAATTTTCATTTTTCTTGTTCTTTCCTTTTGGGGATGACGAAAGGCGTCAAACATTTAGGTCTCTTCCATGTTGACCCAAAAGGATTTTTCTTTGTTTTCACTCTCTTTGTGTCGTTCTTCCAGTTCTATGAGTATATGGGGAATGATGATAGTTTCATGCTCTATAAAAAAATTGTAGTAAAGTCATATTGACCCCCAATCCATAGATCCCTTATGTATTTGTGGGGGCAACCCTTCCTTCTTATTTCATGATACAACTTATTTCGGAAACATATGACTTGGCATAGGGTTTTCAGAGGAAATATCTTGTGTCTTAGGAAAATCATTGGATACTTTAAATACATTTCTCATAAGGATGGCATAGAAACTACTTTAAAATTGGGGCATACATAGATGACATCTTTTGGAAAAATTTCATCGTTTTATTTTTCTCCTTTCTTGTAATGTTTCGTCTTCTTGGTGTTGTCATTGGGTTTGATGTCATCCAAGAGTGTACAATCTATTTTCATCCAAGAGTGTACGATCTATTTTCATAGCATAATGTGAATGAGGCATCCCATTATTGGTGATCTGACACTTTTGACTTGTCCTTTCTTGAAGACATTAGGCAAAATTCTCCCTAATAAGAGGACCTTTACATGAAAAAATAAAAATCCCCTTTAACAAAATCTTACATTACAAAATAATTTACAAAAGAATTACATTGAGGTGCCTTATCAAATTTCTCAGAAGGATAACTTCGGTATGGTATGAGAGGCTTATATGATTCTCTCATTTTCCACTTCATTAGGACAACTCACCAAGTTGATAGAATGAGGTTCAACTACCCTATAGTGAGTGACGTATGGACAGAGAACCCTATTCCAAATCGCATTGAAACGGTTGTGCTTGATCCATTGTTTTTTATTTTTTCTTCACCTTTGATAGGGTATGTCTATGTATCTTTGCTATTGTTGCATACTTAAGTGTCTTGTATGTATACTTTAGTGTGATTTTTACATGGGTTCATCCTCTAACTAAAGTGGGGGCAAAATGTAGTAAAGTAAAAAGTATCCTTTTTCCCTTACTTGGTTTGATAATTGACATTAAAACTAAATTAATGGTGTCTTGGAATAATGTTGCAATGTGTTTTACACATTCACATCATACTAGACCACTTATTTGATTAAAAAATGCCTTAATTGATCCTTTTCAAAGGTGTTCTAAAGTTTTTTAACACACTTTCACATGTTTCTAGGAATTATTTACTTAATTAAGCTTAATGGGCCCCTTCTTTTTAAAATATATTAAAATTTGTACCTTATTTAAGTGTTGTAAAGTGTTTTAAAGAACTTTCACATTTATTTAGGTTGGTCCTAATATTTTTTGTTAATTAAAGTTATTTGATCCTCTTTAATTCAAATTTAAACCTTATTTATTATACCTCCCAAAGATCTTTCCAAAAACCCATAATTTAAATAACATGCTATTGAATTGGGAAAAAATAGGTCCTAAAAAATAGTGCCATGATCCATTCACCCTAGGTGGTGAATGGGTCCTCCCTATAATAAGGACCCAATTTTTAAATTTCATTTTGTTGGGAATTTAATAAAGTTTACTTCCAGATCTGGTGTCAACCTTAATTGTTTGAATTTCGGGGTTAATATACTAATTTAGTATAAATATGGGTTAATTCACCTAGTTTCCTCCTAAGTCATCTAGCAATTTTATGAGACATCCTAGCAACTTCAAGAGATAATTTTAGAGCATTACAAGAGAATTCACATTTCATTTCAAGGAAAATTTCAATAGTTTATTGCAGCAATTCAAGATCATATATCATGGAAAGGGTTTGATGCATTCATGTATGTTGTTGAGCTAAGAAAGTGGATGTAGCATTGAATATATACTAGCAAGCATTGTTCACATCACATTCAAGGATCAAGATCTACATTCTTCATGGCTACTACATGGGTATTTGCAAGATCATCATGGAAAAAACAAGCCCTTAAGTGGCGATGAAAATTCAAAAAATTAGGGTTAGGAAACTTGATGTAAATTTTTTAATAAGTTATATATATTATTTTAAAAATATGTAAGAATAGAATCTATTGAAAATTGAATTTTGTTTCTAAACTAGTAGGTTTATTTAAAAAAAAAAAAAATCTATTTGCTGAAATTTTAAATTTCAATGCAATAGTACTTAAATTTCAGGGAATAAATAAGAAGTAGGTGTTTCTCTGACCACCCTAACCACAATAAAATGATAATATTTTTTTATAATATTTTAGATATAAGTAGAGGAATCATGTCCCGATGTCATGCATATTTTTTATAAATTTTTTCCAAGTAAATAATTAATTATGAATTTTTATTACAACTTTTTAAAAATATAAAACTTGTATGTCTAACCACCTTAACTTGGTCAAAAATTCATGAAATTCATTGTTTTTAATCCTATAGTATGCAAATCATATAATGTGATGCATGTTTCGGATTCAAAAAATGTGACACCATTTGAAAGCTATAGATGTTTTTCAATTGGCCTATTAATTAGGACTTTAGTTGTAATTCAAATAGAAAATGAATAATAAATATTTATTAAATTCAAAGTAACGATTAATTTATATTGGTGGAAAGCTGAGAATCTCCTTTAAAACCCTTTTCATTTCATCAATTTTGGGTAAAAAAAAGTCATTAGCCACATGGGCCATCATATCATTTACATATCGCCACGTTTTGGCCATCATGATCCTACACATACCCACATGCTAGTTTGTAGATTTGTTTCAAAAGGAATCATCTAAGGTGATATCAATTACATATTTCATGTTTCATGCTTCATTTCATTTATTTTATTATTTGGTTTAATTACCTACAAGGGGTTTGACCAATGAAAACCCCTATTCACTAACAAACAACAATTTTTTCTTCCCTTAAATATGTGATTGCAGATTTACATATTGAAGATCAAGTGGAGCAAGTTTGGAGTAAAATTGTAAAAGTTGTCATCTAAAGTGAAAATTCAAATATTCGAAGCTACAAAATTATCTATAGACTTCCACAAGCTGATAACTGGGATCTTGAGAGTGCAGACATCAAGGAACAAGACCTTGATCTTAGTTTCAGAAACCCTAATACGGACCCATTCACCATTGAAGGCGAATGAGTCATCTATATCCCCAAAACAACAAGTTTTTGAAAAGTTACATAGCTTTTCATGCTCTAAGAACTTCCCTCATAGCTCCTATAACTATTAGCTATCACTTTTTATTGTTATTTTCATCTTATCATACACATAATTGAGTGGAACATCCCTTTGAAAAATAGTGGTTCATCATCTTGTTCATTAAAATTTTGGTAAACCCACTTTTTGATGCTTCAGGTTGAAAGAGGTGGAATTTGATATGAGTTTTAATTAATATATTTGAAAAAAAAATTAGATCTAAAAATGTAATTTATCACACAAACGAAAATGGAAAAAATGTAGAATAGACAAATATCTATAAAATGATGGCATAGATGAATCCACACATAAAATTGTAGCCTAAATTGGAGGAGAAAGGGATAGAGTGCCATTGTCAAGAAAAGATAAATTTTTAAAGCCTAAAATAGGGTTAAAATATTAAAAAGCACTTTTTTGCACTTAGTTCTTACTAAGAATTGTCTGCAGCTTATAGGATATGACCTTTAGCCATTGACTAGTGGCCATAAGGTTCACCCATGGCTTAAAGACCACCAGTGGTTATAGACTATTGTCCCTACATTAGCCACTAACCAACATTAAATACTTAACCACCATAGTCAAAGGAATAAATTGTGATTAAACTTTACAAACAACCACCCATTCTCCATTGAGTCACCACTCTATTGACCACCTCTAATGGTGAAACCACCCAAATTCCACCTAGGGGCCACCGAAGCCCTTTCTATAGGCGAAATAGGGCCTTATTTTAAAAATTACATAAATTTTTCCATAGTTATCAAATTTTGGCAAACATGATATCAACAAAAGACTAGAGATGAACACTTTCCATCCATTAAGGTAGTGAAAAGATTTTTTTCCATTTTTACCATATATTTTAGGTTGAAGCTATTTGTTGCTATATTATTCAACAAGCCATAAATTTCACTTCGACGCTCCATATTTAATAAATGAATAGGCAATGAAAATGTATTGAAGAGAGCTACACAACTATAGGGCTAGTTTTTCTATATTTTTTCTCTAGTTCATTTTGCATTATAATGTTTAATTTTATCCATTTTGGGCCTATTGAGTATTTTATATTTGAACAATATTTGTAAATTCACTAAACTATAAAGTGCCAACCATGTAATATTTGGGAGGGTTATTTCTAATACTAGTGAAAAGGGTGGGGGTATTCTTGTGTTCACTTTCTTCCAAAAATTCCTTTTGCATATCTTCATCGTAGATCAAATAAAAGGTCCTATTCTAACTACATAACTATTTTGAGATGAAGTTTAAAATAAAAAAATTCTTGAGAAGTTTTTTTTCATAGGATAACAGTGTGAGAAATTGAACTTGCTAAAGATAAAGAAAATCCTAAGTGGTTCAAAAGATGTGATGAAGCATAATGATCATTAAGTTTGTTTGTATCTCTTGATTTTCTCTTTCATATTGAATCTTTCTATACACCACATGAAATATATACTAAGATAGAAACTCTATTTGGAACTCAAGATTCTATGAGGGTGTAGATACCTAAAATTGGTTTAGCCTATGAACTAGAATTTTAACACTAATATTCATCTTTCCCTTATTACGAAATAATGTTGAATTATTTAATTATTGTCTAAAATCATATTTCCGCTATTAATTAAATGGTGTTATGTTAATTAATTCATTTCAAATTATATATTTAATTATTTATTTTTCTTGATTAACTAAATAAATCTTATTTATTTAATTATGTCTCTAACTTAGCTTATTATTCTACTTTAATTAAATAGTTATCAATTAATTATTTAATTAAAAAATTAACCCCCCCTTCTAAATTAATTAATTATATTTAATTATTTAATTATCTATTTCCCATCATGCATAAATTAAATAGTTATCTTTAATTATTTAATTATTTATTTCCCATCACGCATAAATTAAATAGTTATCTTTAATTATTTAATTATCTATTTCCCATCATGCACAAGTTAAATAATATTAAATATTATTTAATCCTCTTTCAACTTCTAGATTAAATAACAATATTTAACTATTTAATTCCTCTTTTTTCTCTCAACATTATCTATTAATAAATAATTTTTTATTTATTAATTACATTTTATTCTACACATTCCTCCAAAAATTAATTTTAATTATTTAATTAATTATCATCTCATGCATTGTTTCCTCAAATGTAACGACTTATTTCTTCTAGTCGACTCAGTAACCAATGCTAATTGACTATCCAATCTATTTGGTCAACTAATCAATTAATTCTCTTAAATAATACTCTCTCCCAATCAACTGATATTGACTATTCAATTGAATTAAGTTCACTCTCACTCACTTCTAGGCTTCATTGGAGTTAAGTCTTCAATTTGTTTCCTCTCAATGAACCTTGACCATTGATCCCTATCTTTCACCTCTCCATATTAGCAATTGATTCAATTTATTGAAATCTATAAAACATCCCTCATCCTTTTCACAATTTACCAAGAATTTTGATATTGAAGCCATGAGAATTTTATTCTTGATTGATTGAGAAGTATTTTCATCTTATCTAGGCCATCTTTATTATCATTGATTTAAAGCTTTTACAAACATGGATGCTTTATATTGATCAAAAAAATCTAACATCCATTATCAATACGAATATAGTTCCACATGGGATGATAAAATTGTAGTCTTTTGAATTCATTTATGTTCTCTTTTATTGCTAACATTTCTTGTTGAATTCATTTCTTTTCAATTTCATTTCATGAGTAGGTTTGGATTCATCTTGTTTTGAGTTGATTTGTATTGATTCATTGCTGGATTATTTATGTCTATTTTCCCTCTTACATAGATTGGCATGCCTGATTAATATTTTGAGTGTTTTAAAAAATTTGTAGGTTATAGCCAAGAATTTGATTAAAACCTGCCATTTATTTTAATCATAAAAGATAGACACGTGGAATTTTGTAAAACCATTTTTGGGTTTTGTAAATCTCACTCTTAGTTTTCTGTAGTTTTTTATGGTTTTTAATTTTATGAAAATTAAAAAAGTTATCACAATATTAGTCTTTTGTGTTTTTTTAATTTTGTTTCCCAACCTTTGAAATTTATGTGTTTCATTCATCTTTAATAAATTCTACATGTTGAATTTGAGAAAAAGGTTTTTGGGTTTTGTAGACCATCATTTTATCTTTTCAAAATAATTTATTATTTCAAAATTGATGTAGATTCGATAAAGTTGTTTCTATTTCAAAATTTTGTTATAATCAGTCAAGAAAGATAAAAAAAATTATGAATCTTTATTTTTATTTTTTTTTAGTAGAATAATGTTTTTCTTGTTATTAATATATTTATTTAAAACTTATGGTCATTAGAGGATTAGATTTCATAATTTACATTTGTTTCAACTAAAATGAATTCACTTTCCTTTGGTGCAATAAAATTGAACAAAACAACTTGAACATTTACATTTGGTGTTGTAAAATGAATTCACTTTCCTTTGGTGAAATAAAATTGAAAAAGGCAACTTGAACATTTACATTCGGTGGTTTTAAAATGAATTCATTTTCCTTTGGTGCAATAAAACAGAACAAAACAACTTAAATATTTATAGTTGGTGCTTTTAAAATGAATTCACTTTCCTTTGGTGCAATAAAATTGAACAAAACAACTTGAACATTTACATTTGGTGTTGTAAAATGAATTCAATTTCCTTTGGTGGAATAAAACTAATCAAGAAAACTTGAAAATTTACATTTGGTGATTTTAAATTGAATCCAATCCCTTTTGGTGCACTAAAAATGAACAACACAATTTTCACATTTCATCTTTTCTAATTGTAATGAAAACTAATTGATTTATGGAATTCCTTGTTTGAAAGTCTCAAATATTTTAAATTGGTGCAATTAAAACATGAATTGGTATCTTTAAAACACTTCATTTTTGGTTTTACAATCAAATCTCTATAAATTGTATATTGTGTTCATTGTGACTGGCAAGATCTTGGGTGATGAGAAACACTTTAGGCTCTCTGCATTTTTTTTTATAGCATTACCTTTAAATTAGGCCTACATTGCGATACATCCTGCACTAGAAATCTCAAGGAAATGCAACAATTTTATTCAAGATCATCATGACATTTTTTAAGAGTTTGTAATTTATGTGTGTGGGTAATCAAAATACCTTTGTATCTATTCAAACCTTTCCTAAAATATTTTGGTAACAACTCTTAAAAGAAGTTTTTTTCGGTTATAGAAATTAGTGGTTTCTATTCTGAAGAATTGTAGCTATTAAATTGGGTATTGTTCTTTGAATTTCCTCTCAACTTCATTAGATACTTGGGTAACTGTTATTAGTTGCATCTTTCTAGATTTTTGGTTACATTGTTGTTTGGGGTTTCAGTTACTCTATTTTTGCAGCAGTTTCAGTGACTATTTTCTTATGGAATGTGTATTACATTAATGTTGCTTGGTTAAAAGCACTGTTTGTGTAGGCCACTTCATAGGACAGGTTTCAATTTTCTTTCTAAATATGCATAATGCTTGAGTATTCCTACTAGAAGATCATTATTCATATTCATCCTTCCCTCATGATCATGGGTAACATCTGGAACTATTGATTGATAGTAGTATTGTAACCTAAAAATTAACTTTGTATAATTACTTGAAAGTGGAAAATGAGAAACCATTGTAATACTTCCAAAATATAATGATGAATTTTGTAAAAAGACAAAAATAGAGAGATTAAGGCTCTATCATGACAGAAAAACCAAAAATGAAACAAGTGCATTACTATTAAGATATGTGAGGGTGTATTCTTAAGCTGATGCTGAAAATTTTGGAAAACACAATATGTAGTCAGTTTGTAGTTTTCATATGGAAAAAGGTTGAAAATAAAATAGTGAGAAAAGAGAGAAAGGTCATATCAATGTAATGTAGTTTTTGATGAGAAGTTGTATTGACACTGTAACTAAATTATTTTCCTCAAGCTGTATCAATATTTGATAATGTATGGAATTCTGAAGAGCCATTCTTGACTCTTGAAAATTCTATGCATTGTCTGTCAAGAGGCACTTGATAAAAATATGTGAAACAAAGAGATCCTCTATATTATTGTTCATTTTATTGAAAAAAAGAAGAGGGGTTTGTGCTCCTTGATTCGGTGCTCAGAAATCAGCCATTGACGCATTATCAAAATGATTATTGAAATGAAAGCCTGAAAAAGGCAGTAGGTTCAGGAGTGGTTTTTCTACCCGAGGAGGGTTTTCCACTCGGCATATCCTGTGTCTATTTGTGTCTCTATGATTCATTTTTTTAGTGCTTTACTGCTTTAAAATACAGTGTTAGACTACTCATTTCAGTTTATATGATATCATTTGAATTCATGAATAATTCTATTTTTGATAAATGAGAACATATGTATGGTTCTTTTCAGTTTTAGTTAAATTTGTTAAAAAAGTTATAAACACTGATTCACCGCCCCCGCGCCCCCCCGTCTTAGTGTATTTTCACTCCAACAATTGGTATCAGAGCATAGGGTCCTTTGATAGGTCTTTCCAACCTAGGATTGATTCTGGACTTGGAGTCTATTCAAAATGTCTCAAGCTCATGAAGGTACTTCCATGAATAGAGCTCCATTATTTGATGGAACTGATTATGTATTCTGGAAAATCAGAATGGAGACTTATTTAACTTCTATTGACCTTGATGTCTAGAGTATAGTATTGTCTGGGTACACTGTACCAGCTACTTTGTCAACTAATTTTGATGGAAATAAAATATATTAAACCAATGCAAGAGAAAAGCATGCTCTTTTGTGTGCTTTGACTAAAGATGTCTTCATCAAAGTCATGCACTGCAGTTTTGCTAGTGAAATCTGGACTAAACTTGAAACTTTCTATCAAGGAAATGAAAAGGTAAAACAATCTAAAGTCCTCACTCTAAAACACCAGTTCGAAGAACTAAATATGAGGGACGATGAAAAAGTAGCTGACTACTTTTTGAGAGTTGATGAAATAGTAAATGCAATGAAGGTTCTAGGAGAAGAAGTCAAGGAATTTGATGTTGTAACCAAGGTCATTAGAACCTTACCAACAAAATTTGAAAGTAATATAGCTACTCTAGAAGAAAAGAAACACTTTACCCAGCTTACCCTTCACATGCTTCAAGGCACCTTGACTGCCTATGAAATGAAGATTAGTAAAAACAACACCACTACAAAAGAAGTAGCATTTAATGTTGAAAGGAAAGAAAGGGATGAGCTCACTAAATCAGAATTTTTTGATTCTAAAGAATCCCACTTTGTGAGGAAACTCAGAAAGGGTTCTAGAAAGTAGAAGGGAAAACTTCTCTTCAAATGCTTTAAGTGTGGCAAAATAGGCCTCTTTGCTGCAAAGTGCCCCTATGGTGACACAAACAATGATAACGAAAAATATGAGAAATTTGCCAAGAAAAAGGCTTATAGACCCAAACAAAAATTCAATTTCAAAAAGAAGAAAAGAACGCTCAACAAAAATGAAAGACTCTGAATCTAAAGATTCTTTAGATGAAGAGGATGAAAATATATTCATGGCTGAAATCATTCAGCAAGATGAAACTAACAGCAATGATGCTGAAGAAGGCGAAGTGGATTATGAAGGAGAACTGAAATGTGCTCTAAAAGAGCTCAGAAAACTTAAAAAACAAATGTGTGCTCAAGAATAGAATACTATTCAAGATAGTTCACAAGAGAAACTCATAAATCTTGAGATAATTTCATTAAAAACTCAACTTGAAGAATCCAAGAGAGTTGAAGATTGTCTTTGTATTGGCATAAGTTTTAAAGACCAATAAATTCAAAAAATTGAACATGAGATTGTAGATCTCAGGAAGACTATTAAGAAATATGAAAGAACTCTTAAACTGCATGAAATACTCAGTAAACAGAAACCGAACAATGATAAAACAAGAGTTGGTTTTGTGAAAGGTGAATGTTCAAATAATAGTGCAACTTAAAATTTTGTGTCTAGAAACAAAATTCCTGAACTCAAAGATCCTGATTTTGACAAGGATCATATTCATCCTTTAAGGAGCAATAGAATGGTTTACAACTCCTACCCTCTCTTTTATGGATATTGTTACTTCTGCAATAAATTTGGTCACAAAGTGAATTCTTGTAGATTTATGAATTCTAGAACTCCTAGTTTTGGCTTTAGGAAGAATCATGGTTTTGCAAGATAGATCAGATGTTTCACATGTAAGTCTTTGGGTCATTCTGCTAAGCAATGCAATGCTGATCAGCAGAACAAACAGCTGAAAACTTTCAAATTCTAGAAACCCAAAGTTGTTAACAACATTGAATAGACTATGCTTGTTCAAACTACTTTCCACTCCCAGAAAAAGGACTTATGGGTCCTATACAGTGGCTGTTCAAACCACATGACCGGTGACAAAGAAAAATTTACTAATCTAGAAGACTATGTTGGTGGATATGTAAAGTTTGGAGACAACTCTGGAATTCAAAGCAAAGCTAGAGGCTCCCTTTTTCTAAATGAAGACAATCCTATTTACAATGTATAATATGTAGAAGGATTAAAACATAACCTTCTGAGTGTCATTCAAATCTATGACAATGGCTATCAAGTCCTGTTCACTTCATAGGGATGTGAAATTAAAAATTAGTTTGGTAAAGTTGTTGCTCCTGGAAGAAGGACCAAGGGAAATGTATACAACTTACTTGACACCTCTGGACATGAAACAAATCAAGGTATATTCTTAATGATTCATGTTGAAGAAATATGGCTGTGGCACAAGAGAATAGGCCACATTAACTTTGACAATATGGTTAGAATTAGAAAAAATTAGAATGTAAGAGGTCCGCCCATTCTTAGAAAACCTAACAATGCTTTTTGTAAAGAGTGTCTCAAAGGAAAGAAAACTAAGGTAAGCTTTAAATCCAAGGAGCACTCCTCCACTAAACCGCTGCAAATTGTTCATACTGAATTATGTGGTCCTACAAGGACTAGGTCCATCAACGGTGAGAAATATTTCATGTTGATTGTTGATGACTACTCTCATATCGTATGGGTTACCTTTCTCAAGAATAAATCGGAAGGAACATTTTAAATTTTTTAGAAAACTAGTAGAAAGAGAGTCCGATTTAAAATTGAAATGTTTAAGATTTGACAAAGGTGGTGAATTAACCTCACAAGAATTAATAGAGTACTATGACAAACATGGCATAAAAAGACAATATGCTACTGTTAGAACACCCCAACAAAATGGGGTAGTTGAGAGAAAGAATGGGACTATAAAAGAGATGGTAAGAACTATGCTGAATGAAGCAAATCTGCCAAACATGTGCTGGAAATAAGTTGTTCATATAGTTGTCTACATTTTGAATAGAGTCCATATCAGAGTGAAATCAAATTGCACTCCATATGAACTGTGGTATGGTAAATCTGCCTCAATTAAAAATTTCATAATATTTGGCCGCAAGTGTTTTATGAAGAGAGACGATGAAAACTTGGGCAGTTTTCAATCTAAGACATATTAAGGTATTTTCTTAGGATACTCTACTCACATCAAGGCATTTAAATGCTTTAAGAAGAGGTTGAATAAAGTTTTTGAATTAGTAAATGTCAAATTTGATGAAAATCTTATTTTAGATGTTGAACCTATGCAAGATGATGAATTCGGAAATTCTTTGAGATTTTATTTTGAGATCCAAAGCAACTTCCCCAAAAAATAGTAGTGGGACTAAGACAATAGTAAGGGCATCTTTATCCTCCTGAGCATATTTTGACATCATTTTTACATTTATAGAATCCTCACATCTCTAGACTTCCCAGGTACACACATCTTATCTTACTATTGCATAATTTCATCATTTGCATATCACATTTAGCTTGAATAACTAGTTTTATAGTTTGAATTCTTATTTGTCTTTCCAAGCATTTTCTTGGTGGTCAACCTCTCATTAAATCATAATCAGTCCCTAGGACAACCCCCTAGTATATATCTTGTCTCTACTCCACTCTTGAGGTGAAGATCTCTAGAGCATCCTTGAATGATTAATGAAATATGTGTGATGTCCTAGGTGCTAAACCCTAGAGACCCACCCTATATTTATTTTAATAATTTTGGTGAACCCACCCTTATTGAGCATTCTTTTTATTATTTGGAGTCCATTAAAGTCCTAGATCTAGGTTGCATTCATTCTTGCATTACTTAAAGTGAATCTAGGGTTTCTTGCATCTTGCATTAGTGAAATTACATCTAGGGTTTCTTATATTTGCATTAGTGAAAGTGCATATAGGTTGCATTTTTACTTTCTTGCATCATTTAATTTTATTGAAAAACTTAAAAAGTGCATTGTTAATCATTCTAATTGTATTTACAAACATTTTTATTTCATTAAAAATTGAAAAAAGTGGATTCAACTTTGGATTCAATTTCTTGTTACAAGTTACTTTTTCTTACATCCAATCCCTGAATAGGCAACCTCTAAACATTGTAGACAACCTAAAATTCTCTATTTTTCTAGCACAAACCTCTGCTAGGACAAAAATTCCCTTCATAGAATCATAGTCCCTCTCAGGGGTTTTTCCTTAGAAGCTTCTATGTGTTGTTTGTTGTCTATTTCAGTCCCCAAAACATCAAATTTTCATCAAGAATACCAAGATTCCCTCCTTGGCGTCTTAGTCCCTATTGACTTTGACTTTCTAGTTTTCTTTTTTTCAAATTGCATTTCTCTACTTCTATTAACTGCTTTCAATTTTCTATTCTAGTTTCTAGAATTGTTTTTATTCCAATTTCTTTCATTTCAAGTGAACTTACAAGTATATAATATTGTGTTCATTGCACTTTCCTTGGTTTATCCTTTGTATGGGTTGTGCTAATTTTTGTTCTACTACTAATACTATGGTTAGATGAAGTGCAAGACTCATAGCATCCCACAATAAAATACTCATTGTGGACCTTGGGTTATCAAGATTTCTTACTCCTAGTGTTGGTATTAACTCTCTAGGTATAGACCACACCTTTGATAACTCTTTTTCCATGCCTACCCTATCCACAAGTGCTATACCAAGTGTTCAAACAATGATTGACCATATTCCTCAAGAAAACATAATGAAAATGCATGAAGACCTAGCCCATTTACATGATAGTTAGTACTAAAAAAAATTTCCAATATTGTTAACCTATCCTAGATAGTCTTCACCACATGATTGAAAGTGATGAAGTAATAGAAGTTGTACGTAACATAGCCCACATATTTGGGAAAAATATTCCTTCCACCATTAATTGTGCTCATACTTCAAAATATGTGCAAAGCCAAATAGGAAATCAAACTTCCCCCTCTTCAACCATACCATCCATTCCCACCTATACAACTCCTCAAGTGACCACCAAAATTCAACCTACTAGAAATACCCTTCCTACCTCACACATCTCCACTAGTGCTCCTTATACCTATGTGGAATCTGATATCATACCTCCTCCCTCAAGAAATTCATTCATTTCTCCTTCCAACACATACACACCACCACCATGTTCACCTTCATCTCAACCACAAGAAATTATCCTATCAATAACGACCTCTTAGAAATATTTTCATCCCTTCAACGTCAAGTTTGTACCATAAATCAAAATTAAAATGATCCACCTTCATACTATGTAAAAAGCAACCCATTATCCTTAGAGATATTGAGAACCCTGGTGTCACAAGGTAAAGAGATCCCTAGATTCAAGAAATATGGAGGACATAGAGATATTTCTAATCATGTAAACTCCTTTCTTGCTTTATGTAGTGACTTTATCCTCATGGACAAACTTTTGGCTAAGCTCTTTCCATGATTCTTGAAAGACATTGCCTTGGACTAGTTTTTCGCATTACTGAATAAATGAATTCATTCATTTAATGACCTTTTTAATTCCTTTATTAACCACTTCCAAGTGCACATGGTTCCCAAAATGACATTAGATGATTTGATTCGATGCAAGAAAAATGAGGGTGAAAAGGTTACTAAATTTATTTCCCATTACCAATTGCTTTATTCCAAAATCAGTGTGAAGAATCCCGATTCTCACCTCCAAAATATGTTCATAGAAAATTTACAAAGAAAAAAATGATACAAGCTTACAATGATGAAATTCCCTTTTTTCATGCACCTATGCACTACCCTTCATGATTATCAAAATTTTGTAGGTAGTAGTGAACTGAAACATGCTTCTACCCATCTTGAAAATTTGAAATCTTCAAACCAAAACACCTACCAACCTTTCTTAAGACAAAATAAAAAATTCCTTCAACTAAACCCTAACTCCCAACCCACCCAAAAATTTGATACCCAAGTATTTGCTATCAAAAAGAGTAATCCTTATATATTTGGGGATCTACAAAGACAATTCACACCTTTACCCGACACCCTTCACAATATCATGAACTAGCTACTAAGCAAGAACATTCTTACCTTACTTCATATTTTACTTCATGACCCTAGCAATCCATTACCTCTGAGCTTTAGACACAATTCCTATGTGCTCATCACCAGGAAAAAAGACATGATACAAAACAATGCAAGCATCTTAAACATATTGTGAAAGACCTCAAGGATTCCAATCATATTCAAATTGGAGGTGTAAATGACAAAGGTAATAATTCTGTAGCTCCTCCCAATAATTTTTTTTAAATATTTACCAATCCCATGCCTAGCCACAATATTTCATTTGTTAAGGTTAGTGAAACTAAGCCCGATGTGATTAACGTTGACACATATGATGATAACATGATAAAAAATGAAAAAAATATTATGGATATAGATGACGAAAGTCCTATTAGTACAATGATAGGGGTGATTGACATTGAGCTTCATAAACAACAAACTATAATGCCTACTGATACTACTTTCTCTTCAGAAGAAACAATCGAACATGCACCTAATGGTCCACTTTACAATGCTGGAAGAATCAATAATAGGACCACTCTTGGGATTTTAATTGACCTCGTGTGTGGAGAGAATTCTATCATAGAGGAATCCTTATATGTGCTTGAACTTACTCAAGATAGATATGATAAACCTAAAGAATGGATTAAAACACATCATGGTTTTGGTCATCATACAATGGGCTTGATCACATTCCATTTACAAGTAGGACTTAATAAATCAAACATATCATTCTCTATCATCTCCAATCCGGACCAATTTCATGTGAAGTTAGGCTACAAATGGATTTTCTTGATGAATGTGGTCCCATCTATTTCTTATAAGTCCTTAAAGTTTCCAGTCAATAATGAAATGTTCATCATGAACCATAGTGGGTTTATCCCTTTGTCTTCCCGTGGAAACCTTTCCTTAGACTATTTTTGGTCTAAGCCCATGGAACCTATAAGACCCCATGAGGATTTCCTTTTCCTATCCTACCAAAATTTCTAAGAAAAACGCATAGCCAAGTTATCTCTTGAAAATTTTCCTCCACCCATGCTTGAACCTACACCCCTTCAAGAAAAAAATAGTGAGCTTAAAAACCTTCCATCTAACTAAGACCCAACTCTTTCCTTGCCTATTTCCTACAAAATACTAAGAGAAAACTAAACAAGTCCTAAGAACATAATTCTTGAGAGCATAGGCATATAAGTCATGCTATTTCTTTAAAGATGAATGAGGAAAACAAAATTGAAAATTACAATTCGAATCTGACAGAAGCAATAAATGATGACCCTCCTCTCTTACATGAACAAACATATCATATGCCTCCAACACAACAAGGACTAACACCTTCTATGAATATTATCTTTCCTCCTATTGTGGTTAATTTGGATGATGATGAAGAAATTGCTAAAATCGATGAAAAAGTGTATAATGAATTGAATTTTTTATTTTATTCTTCCATGAGCTTAGATAATAATAACTGTGATGATCCTCCTGAATCGAGTGATGCACAACATGTTGAACTTGGTGATTATCCTAGTACAACACTTGATGTGATCCCTCTCACTATTTATTTGCATTCTAAATATACTAAACAAAACCAAGATGCAAATGACCTAATGGACGGTTGATTTGCATGTTCTTTGCTAGTATTTTAAATTTATTTTTTGTGTGATTGCATATGCATATTGTGATCCATCATGATATTTTGTTTAATATTTCTTCTCTTTCTGAATTCCTCTATTTGTACCTTCATTATCCTATATGTTGTAAGCTCTTTGCCGTTTCATTTATCTTTTTTTTCCTTTTTGTCTTGTGTTTTCCTTTTGGGGATGATGTAAGGATTCGAGACACCCTATGTATCTCACATGTTGACCCAAAAGGTTTTCCTTTTTTTTCACTCTCTTTGTGTCACTTTTCAAGTTCTATGTGTATTTTGGGAATAATGACAATTCCTAGCTCTCTAATATCATTACAGCAAAGGAAGATACTGACCCCAAATCCATAGACCCCTTATGTGTTTCTGGGGGCAACCCTCCTTTTCATTTTCTTTTTCATGTTTGTCTATTTCAAATTAATTTCTCACAACATGGTGTTTAGATATTTCTTTAAAATGGGGGCATACCTTGGCATTATCTTTGGCATGATTTCATTTGCAGTTATCTTCATGTTCCTTGTGTGATTTCCTTTCTTGTTGTGATACGTCTTTTTTCTTTGTGGTAGCATTGGGTGTTGACTTCCACCGAGAGTGTGATATTTCCTTTTCATCTCTTGGAAACATTAGATACGATGTTCCCTAGGATGAGGCTCCTTGCACTTGTCCTCTCTTGGAAAAAATATGAGACCTTTTTCATTTGTTCTTTTTTGGAAGCATTGGGTATGATGTTCCCCAAGATGAGACCTTGTATTTATCCTTTCTTTGAGATGTTGGGCACAATGTCCCCTAAGATTAGGACCTCACATGAACTCATAAAAATCCCTTTGAACATCTCTTTTGTGTGCATCTTATTTTTGGTTCCTTATTAAAGTCATGGAGGTGTGTCTTTGAAATGGTTTCTTGGGGCTCACCTAGTGAACAACTAGCTTCACTAACGCATGTGACCGTGCATATTATTTTTGGTGCCTTATTAAAGTCATAGAGGTATGGATTTGATATGGTTTATTGGGGCTGACCTAGTGAACAACTAGCTTCACTAGCCCTTATGAGCATGCATTTTCCTTTTGTCCTTATCATATTCATGGGGGTATGACATTGATATGAACTTCCTAGGCCTCACCTAGTGGGAAAATAGCTCCCACTAGCCCTTGTGAGCATGTGTTTATGTTTGCATAGTGGACAGTATGTTCGACTTGTAAACCTTTTTGGAAAAATATCTTAGACCCGATCAAATACATTGGATGTCTAGTCAAAGCTTGATATGTCATGTTTCTCCTTTTTCCTTTTCCTTTTCTTTTCTTTGATGGTCTATGTTTATGATCTGATTATGACTTCATATATCACTTGCATGCACGTTACTTTCTACCTACGTTGGTTTGGCATATGATCTTGATCATTGTACATTTGAACCCCTCTTGATTGTGTGGTTGGCTCTTTTAGTGTGATTTTGAAGTAAGTTCATCCTCTCACTAAAGTAGGGTCTAAATTTAGTGTAGGAAAATGCATACCCTTGCATTTTCATACTTTTTTGGGCCCGCCTTGCTTTATTTATCCTTATTTATGTCTTAATTGGCCCTATTTTGCATCCACGAGCCTAATAAACAACATATTTTTATGGTAAATCCCAACAATCATCAAAGGAAAAATGAGCATTTAATGTTTTTGTCTGTGTGTCCCTAATTTTTAGGTCAAGAATAAAATTCCACCTAGGGAATCTTAGTCCTCCAAAGGTCTCGGGACCCTGATTTTGAACACACCTAAAAAGGTTCCTTTTTTGATTCTATGCCCCAAGAATTGACCCTCACGACTAAGACACCAACTAGGGCATCTTAGTTTTCCTTGGCTAATTTTTGGGATTTGATTTCAAATTTTGGCAGGATTTAACTTCCTTTGATTAATAGTTTCCTATGTTTGCTTGGTGTGATGTAATTTCAAGATTTTAAGCATAGACAAGTATACATACAAGGTTCATTCATTCATTTTCATCCTAGAAACTTGAGTATTCATATCTAAGGAAATTTTATGAGATCAAGAGCATTCAAGAGCAGTTCTTCAAGCATTTTGGAGCCATCATTAAGATTCAAGCATCATATAAGATAATTATTGCATCATGCATTTTTTGTGCTAACATGTGTGATGTACAGTTTTGATTCAAGCGAGCAATTCAAGAAAGATCTATTGAAGCATTCCATTGATTCAGTATTTACATTCAAGCTATCCATTTCACACAAATTTTGCAAACTTTACAAAAAGGTTTTGGTGAGTTTTAACATTGCATATTGTTCATTCATCATTTCCTTCATTTATTCTATTTCATTTTAAGGTTTAAATACCAACAAGGGGTTTGACCATGGAAAACCCTCATTCAATAGAATTCAACAAGTTTTTCCCTCTCTTGCATGCGTTTGATTGTAGATTTAGGTTGAACACTTGAAGATCATTTGGAGTGAACGATTTCAAAGTTGCAAAGTTTCATGATAAATTTTTCATCTTCACGAAAACTCACCTATAGGTCAAATCTGGAAGTTTCAAAACCAAAGATCCGAGAGGAAGCAAGTATAGACCTTAGAGCTCAGGATCACATTTAGAGTTTTTAGAAATTCAAAATGGGACTAATATGCCACCTAGGGCATCTTAATACTCCCTTGGGTATTCTTCAGATATTATTTGAGATTCTATTTCAAGAACAGAAAATAATTTTAAAGATAATTTTATTAAAGAAAAAATATAGTTTCATTTTAATTTATCTTTGTTGGTGTAAATAAAGTCTTGTACCTTGTTAATTCATTCCTAGGGGAATTATTTACATATTAAGTTTACTTTGGTCCTGGGAAGGAATCTTTCTAGAAGGTATTAGTTGTCATTATTTTTTATCTTATCTTTTGACTTGTAACACATGTCAAACTAGGTAAGTTTGATTAGTTGTCTCATGTGATATGATTAAGAAACTTGTCATAATCCTATGATATCTTGTATCTCACCTTGGCTATACAATCAAGGGGTCTCCCTCATTATACACACAACATAAATAATATCAATTGAATCATATTCTCATATGCATATTATTTTTTTTTGTGCTTTCTATTTGGTCTCAAGATCTTGGTAGCCATAGCCAATTCTAACATGGTATCAGAGTAGATTGGGTGGATAGTCTTTTTTTTTAAAAGAGATGGTACATCAGAGCTTGTTGGTGTAAATCTAAGTTCACCATTGCATTTGGAAGGTTTGAGAAAATTGGTTTTTCCTTTTGTTTCATCCAAATCGGACATACGAGGCCAAATATAAGAGGGTTTGAAGCTGAAGAGTGGTTGCTAGATCGAGAAGGTCACTACATTTTTTGAGCATTTTGGGTCAAATCCGACCTTGCCATCGTGTCTAGAAGGGTCAAAAACCAAAAGATCGATTGTCAATTCATCGAGTTCAGAGCAGTTGTCCAGTGAGGTAAAAAAAATTATCCGGTGAGATGTATGGTCTCCAGGTCATCATTATTATAGGACAGTACAATTTTCCTACAAAAAATATTTTATTTCCGCTGAAATGTTTTTGAATTTTTTTAATTTTTATCGATTAAATATTTAGCAAAACATTGTATTTAAAATCAAAATAATTAAAAGTTTTGTTTAGAAAAATTATGGGGTACATGGTACCAATTCGCAGACTATACCCTATCCCACATGCGCCACTTGGCAAATTCTTATTTGTTGTCGCATTCTCTAAAAAACCCACTGAAGTTGTAAAATCAAACAGGCAAGACCTCTATTCATCGACAATTATTCAAATTAAAATCTAGTGGATTTTATTATCATAGTGACACAAGTTCAAATTATATCGACACAAGTCAAACAATGAATATTTGGAAGAATCTTTGGAAGATGTTGTCAACTTGTGAGGGAAAGAATATTCTGAGCAAATATTTCATCAACATATTTTGTCTAGGCTGAGCATATTATTTTTTACAACCAAAAGGATGTCAAATTTAATCTCATATTTTGATGATGTTAGTGCCATGTCATAATTTTCTAAAAAAAAAATGCCCCCCTCTCCAATGAGATTTTTATTTTGCAGTTCAACTTTGGAGGCCCATAACTCAATCATTTTGACTCCTTTTTTCAAGCAATTTGTTTTATTTGGGCTAGTTTTTCATGATATTTACAATGGTGTAATAATTTTCTAGTTTTTGTTCTTAGTTTTCCTAGAATTTGAAGATTCTCAAAGGTTTTTCTGCTTCATCCTCATTTTGGGAACTTTGGGAGCTCATAGCTTACTCCTATGGTAATATTTTTGAGTGAAGTTTTTTTTGAAAGTGCATAATTTTTCATGTAATTTTCAGTGGTATGATCAGATTGACATCATTTTTTACCAAAGTATTTACTTGATTTTGTGGCCTATTTTGGCACCTGTAAGCACTAAGATTAAGTATAGCTTACTATTTTTGGCATCTAGCAACTATAAACACACTAAATATAAAGTGCCAAGTCATATATTTTTTGGGGGGTTTCTTGATTGAGTGACTTGGGGGGGTCTCTTGTTGCATTTTTTTGATCTGTTTGTTTTTGCTTTCTCATTTTCATGGATCATTCAAAGGTTCATTTCCTCACATCATATAATTATTCAACATGGCATAAAAATGCATGGAGTATTCTAATGACAGAAGGTCACACTCTATATGTTAAAGATAAGGTACATGAACCTATAGATGCAAATATAAAGTTAAAATGGATGATTAAACATACCAAAGCTCTTGGATGTCTTCTTAGACTAGTTTCTCAATATTTATTGTTCCAAATTATATCATGTAAGAATTATCATGAAGGTTGGGAAAAATTCAAAATATTGTATGGTACTACAGATGAAGTAAGAGGCTATTAAATTAATAATGAACTGATGAGCCTTCATCCTAAGAACTTTGAAAACATCCAAGACTATATCACTAAGGTTAATTATCTAAGAGAGCAATGTAAAGAATGTGGAATTTATAAGGATATTCAGTTGGTCTACAAAAAAATGAACAAACTTAGTCTTGATTATGCTTCTTTTGTTTCTAGCATTCACACTCATAGGTTGACTATGGAGTCTGCATATACTACACCTTCATTTGCATCATTTTTTGAGATTTTGATACATGGAAACAAAATCTTATCTCAATGGATCTCATCAAGACCACTAAATCTCAAGAATTGTGGGTTACTCATGTGAAAGAATCAGAATAAGATAAGAAACAAAAGAAAGCAAAGAATAATCCACATTCAGATCAAGCAAAGAAAAAATCCTCTTCTAGAGGGGAATTATCTAAGAATGAGAGGCCTACTTGTGCATATTTCAATAAGGATGGACATGAAGAACACTATTGTTATAAGAAGGATATTGATGATTTTGAAAATCTCCTAAAAAAGAATCATATTGATTTTCCTTCTAGAATGTCTGAATCACCTCCTTCTCCTTCTTCAAAATAGTCTAAAAAGGACATAGGTCCAACATCTACATCAAGAAATAAAGGACAAGCTCTTTGTGCTTTTTTAGGTCCAAGATGAGGGAGATGGCTTCTAGATTCAAGAACTTCTCATCATATGGCATCTTCGCAGTAGATATTCTCTTCATTTTATGCTTGTACTATGTCTCCTATCTTGATGGGAAATGATAAACTCATGAGTGTGATTGGTAAGGGATATATTAGTCTTGGGGAAAATACTTTCTAGGATGTTTTATGTGTTCCTCATTTGACAAACAATCTTCTTTCCATATACCAGATTAAATGTAATACCCCTCCATTTTGTTTTTTGTTCAAGTTGCTTTATGCTATGTTTGGTTGCAGTTACTTTGATACTAGATACATTTTGTTATGATGTTTTGATCGCTACTATTGAGCAACAACTATTATTGTGGGATGTAGTTATCTGATTATTGTTTCACATGCATTATGGATTAATGATGTTGTAGAGTTAGCATGAGATGTTATTATGAGATTATTGGATTATGATGGAAGTGTCAGTTTCGATGAGTGTATTGGTGAAGAGGATGGTTTCGCATCACTCGCTTGCGAGCACCCTACGAATCCATAATTTCTTCTTCACGGTGTGTATTATATGCTAGATATATTGTATGATGTTGTTTACTTATTTTTTCAGGATTGTAGGTAAATGGCATTGACTCCACCTAGTTTCACAAGTTTGAGAGTGTCGATCCAACAGTTAAGTTGAACGAGAGATAGTAGCTAGGTAACATGTGTCAAGTTTACACCCTAGCCTTAGTGTGTCATCAGTCGTGTATGTCGAGTCATTGTCTGTCTTGTTTTAATATTATTTAATTCTGAACGATTCTTGATTTGGAAATAGATATTTAGAATAATTGCATTTACATCATGTTGATGGTTATTTAATTTAAATAATGCAATGTGGATAAAATTTTATATTTAAATTAATTAATTAATTTAAATTATTTAATTAATTAAATTTAATCCAAGGGGGTTGACTTTAGTTATTAAATAATTAAATTAATTAATTAAACGTGATGCAAGAGAATGAAAGGAAATAAAAGAACTAAAATTAATTTTTGAATTTAATTTCAACATGTGGGAATTAAATTAGAAATTGTAATTAAATGTTTACTTGGGAAATGAGTTTCAACTTTGGAAATTAATTTATTATTTGAAATTGCATTTTAAATTGAAAGTGGGTTTTCGAAAATTGGCATTGAAATTGAAATTGAAATTGAAATTAATATCTAATTTGCATGTAATGTGAATTAGGGTTGTAAAAATTGAAATTGAAATTGAAATTGAAATTAATATCTAATTTGCATATAATGTGAATTAGGGTTGTATTAGGTATTTTTGATTTATAAAGAATACATGTTTTAATTTTAGGGGGAAACTTTTTAGAAAAATACATTTTTATAGCGGAGAAGAAATTTTGGAAAATTTGCACAAGAAGGGTTTGAAGAAAGTTTTGATTGTAGAATTGATTAGAGGAAAAATTGTTTGCATTTGTTGGGTTTTGGATTGGATTCATTGGAGGATTGAAGAAAATTCAGGAAATCCTTGGAGGAGGCTTGCATCAGAAATTCATCTCTTCCTGTAGCTTCTTGTACTAGGTTTTCCTCTTTGTGTTTTATTGTTCTTGATTATTTTTTTAAAAATAGTAGTGATTAAAGATTTGTTTGTTAAATCTATTTTAGAAAACAAATTTGATATTAGAAGAAAATAATTAAATAAATTTACAGCCTTTGCTTGTGAAAATTCTTGGGTGAAAATTGTGAAAACCTCAGTTGAATTTAAATTATTTGGGGAAATCGATTATGTTGTTATTGAAATCAAACATAGAGATTGAACAATGCATTTAGAATGTTTTTAGAAAATGAAACCCTCTATTTATTATTAAAAATCGGATTTTAAAATCCGCAGGGTAGTTATATTTTTCATGGTAAAATGGTCTGGTTGCATCACATATAACTCCACTTACACAAATTGGGTTGTCAGAAAATTTAAAGGGTTTCTGCATCTTGGAATTTTTCTTATCCCTGTCAAAAAATCGCAAATACCTAGATCGTAGTTTTTGAGTTATGCTTGAAACATGAGACTGTTGTTAAGTTATTTTCCCATGGCTGCTTTGATAATAAAATACTAATAAATTGATATTTATAAATATTAATATTTTATGTATTGTTATTATAATATTAAAATATTATTTAATAATATTTTATATTATAATTTATAATATTAAAATATTATATTTATTTATATTATTCTAAATAAAATTTGTAGATTAGATTAGTGGAATTAAAATTATAAACGTATGGGGAAATTATTGTTTATTTTAAAATGGCATGTTAAAGTTGAATTGAAGGAGTTAAATATTTGATTTAAAGAATGCATAATTTAAAATTTAATTGTGGAATTTAAATTCATGTGTAAAAGGTCCAATTATTAATTTGATTTAATTGGAAAAATATATATATGATATTGGGTTATAGTCCAAATATTGATCTTATTTTAACACAATAAGTTATGGAAGAGACCAAATGTTAATTTGATTAATTTTATAATGATTTAATTTGCAAGGGCAATTGGTTATTTAATTTAAAGCGAAATGTTTTGAGTTATAGTTGAAAATACTTATTTTGTTAAGAACAATTAGAGAATAAAATATTAGTGTAATTTCTCCCCTATCTGAAAAGATGAATTCTTAATTCAGTTTTATCAATATAATGAATTACGTAATGAAATGAGAAATGGATTTAGAGTATCCAAATGTAGTATCTTCTATTGCCTTCAATAATTATGTCTTTCGTGTTTATGCTTTGAGAATGGGTTGAATACCTATTAGTTTATAAGTCTTCTAGACGGTCTATTGTTTGTGAGGGTTGTCGTTGTGATGTCAACCTATTGTGAATTCTCTTGGTAGTGCATGGGATTGTGTTGTTTTAAAAGTAAATTCAGGAATCGATTATTATGAAGAGACAATTAATTATTTTAATTTAATCATTTTCTATTTGAACAATTTATTTGTTGAGAATGTATATTTTATGGTTTGAATAAATGGATTATGTAATAAGAGTTTAGAAAGGGAAACTTTTAGATGAGATTAACATAGGGTGTTGTTGGAAAACTATAAGAAATATAAGGTTTGGGTTAGGAAATTGAAAAGAATTATTGTAGAAGATTTATGTTAATTTTAAAGGAAAATAATGGATTCGACTTAATTTATTTGAACTAGCCTATCCTTTATTATAAAGGCACTTATTTAGTTTTTTTTTCAATTAATTTTGAAAGGGAAATAGTTATTATGTTTTATTTCCATAGAGAAAATTAATCGTTGGATTTGGAATATTATAGAATATATATAATTGAGTTTATTAATATATATGCTTGGTGTATATATAATATGGAGCATATAAAAATATGTTAAGGGTAAATTCATTATCGTATTTCGTTCTAATAAGATGTATGCAATATATTATTGAATAGAGATTTAAAATGGATTGATTAGTGTATATGGGTAAGTGGATAGAGAAACGATATTTTATTATATTAAAGAGATTGCATGTTCTAAATAGGAAATTGAATAGAAATTTAAAATGGATTGATTAGTGTATATTGGTAAATGGGTAGAGAAATGATATTTTATTATATTAAAGTGATTGCATGTTCTAAATAGGAAATTGAATGAAATGTAAGATTTGGTTAAGAAATGGAAAGAGTTTACTTGCATGGATTTGTGTTGATTTAAAAGTAAATTAAGAAGTTGTTTTATTGATGAGGCAATCAATTATGTTATTTATTAATTTCTATTTAGATTAATTGAATCATTGTGATTGGATTATGAAAGAGATATGGATTTAGTATATCCAAAAGTAGTATTTTCCTCATGATTATCTTAAAGGATTTAATTCTCTGTATTCAGTAAAGGGAAGTAAGTTTAATTGTTTTAGATTTCCAATAATGAAAGGGAAATAGGGGTTATGATTATTTTAGATGATCTAGTTATTGTGTCTTTGACTTTGTCAACACTACCTATTGAATGAGTATGGATTTAGGAAATCCAAATATTAGATTTGATTAATGACTTGAATGCTTTTGTTGCTATGTCGTCAAGTTGCATTGTTGGTTTTGGGATTTAGTGTTAGTCCTAAATTATAAGTCTTCCAGGAGAACTTAGAGGATGAGGGTTGTTGAACCTTTATGTCATCCAATTGTTTCCCTTGGGTAGTGCATGGTGTCTTTTCAGTTTACTCAGTTTCCTTGAACAGGGATCTTTTGTACCTCCTGTGAAAGGAGTAGACTATGTGATTGTTGCCTCCAAGATGTTTGGAGTGAGTTCTATCTTTTATTTCCTCATTGTTTTGGAGTGGATTATGATGCCTAGTTGTTATGCACTCGTGTTTCCCTTGGTGGATTGTTTGGGTGTGTGTTGTCAAATAGAAGAGTGGCTTTTGTTAGGGGCCAGAGCCCAAAGTGGTAAACCGGGTAACCTTCAGAAGTGAGTTAATCAAGTGATAATTAAATTAATGTACTTAGATGATTAGGATGCAGTTCACACTAATCAAGATAATTTAATCCTCACTCATAGACACAAGGGCTCGTATAGACTTGGGATGAGTGAGAAGGCCTGGAATGGCATAGTCATTTATCTTGTCAATATGAGAGGTATTTGATGCCGCATGAGTGAGTATGAGTGTCAGGATTTGGTTGAGGCCACCAGGATTACCAGAGCCTATGAAGGATGCCCAGAGGAGATCTCATGACTACTATGTGATGACACTCTATCTAGGACAACTATTGTTAATTGTTTTATGTGTATGGTTCTGTGAACATACTTGATTCTACTTTATGTCTGGAAGCAATGTGACCTATGTTAGTGATGTGAATGTTATACTTGAGTTGCTATGGATTTATACTTATTTATGGCATTTGTTTGGTTATGTCAGTATGAGTCAGTATGAGTCTGCCTTTGGTTAGTGGTTGTAAATCTTTGTCTATGTTACTTGGTTACTATCTCCTAGCATGGGGGGTGGGCCTTCGGGTACCACTTGGTTGGATGGAACATACACCAAAACGGTTGGGTCCCCATCTATCTTCAGTACTTGGTGGTGAGACATCCAGATGGACGGCTCGAGTTCTTGTGTTATTCTTGCTTTGTAATATTTCAGTTTATATAAGTTATTTTATCTCTCTTATGTTTATGAGGTGGAATTCTGTAATTGTAACCTTATGTACTATTGCCTCATTCTGGGAATGAGTGATGTAACTATTGGATTAAGATAATGTTTATGAGATTGTATCTTGGTTGATTATCTTATTAGGTTATGTGGCATTCTAATGATGTATGATGTTTATTTCATAAAGTTCGTAATGCTATGGTTATATGTAATATGTATGTGTGGGTTTAAGTAATCCTAACCTTATAGCCTTAGAGGTTGTTGTTAATTAGTAAGTGAATGTGTATGTTAAATGCACTTTATAAAAAAAAATTGGTTCGCTTAAGACGTTAATTACAACTTCCTTTAGGGTTACTTGGCGGGGAATTACATTAAACATGGTGGAGATAGGAAAACTATGGATTTCACACCTAATTCAATCATCATTCGAGACTTCGAGAGTAGAGAGATCATTGCTACGGGGGTGGTTGATCATTCATCTTAGTTGTATACCTTTATAGATTTTTCTTCTGATGGTGGCATTGTTCCTTCGACTATTGATAACACTTCAAGTATGAACCATGATTCAAAGGATACATTTGTCTTTTTGAACTTGGGAGTTCTCACATCAGATCTAGTTCTTGATTCATGTATCTCATCTCCTCCATCTACTATTTTAGCTGATGATGCTTGTGATTCCATAATTTTGATTCTTAATGATTCAATGCAATAGGACTTACATTGTATTTCATATTTTTCTACTTGTGGTGGCTCCTTGATAACTATTTCAATCTTGTTTGTGGAGTCCCATATTGTAGATTTGGTGGAAATCATTGATGGCATTCATATTCTCTTTTATGGATAATTTCCTTATTTAGTTGTTGCGAGGGAACACCCTGATCCTCTTGTTCATTCTCTACAAGATCATTCTTCACAATTTTGCATGAGTGTGGATACTTTTGAACAACATTTGGAGGAGGTTTCTTTCTCTTCAAAGGGGATATCACTATCTTTGGATCATGTTCTACATTCATCTCTACTAGATTTTGGATTTTCCTCTTCAGCAGTATGGCCTAGAATGCTTGTTTGGAATTGTCAAATTTTGGCATGGACAGGAAGATAATTGAGCATCTTTCAAAGATATCATACACCGTCCATCATCCTTAAATATTGCATACATCCATGTTTTTTTTTCTTCCTAAGGGGAGGAACTTTGTTTTATTTGATTAGACCATCTTTAGCATTCGATGTCTACCTTCTACCATCATTGTAGGAGGCTCAACATTGAGTGGGGGTTTGCCTTGTCTCTCTTCTACTGAACTCTCTTATAGGGTGGTATTTTTCACCACATGGGGTTTTGGCCTTCTCATTCTTCGTTGAGAGCATTTCAGTTTTTGTATCTTTCATCTTTATTTTGGGGAGGAGTTTTATCCCACTGGGCTTTCTCATTTTCTCTATTTGTGAGATATTCCATTACATTTCATATGTACATGGGTACCTAACATGGTCTAGTAGCCGAGACCCATATTTTTGTCATTTGCATAATAATTTTGTACTCCCTAAGTTGCACTTAAGGGGGCGTGTTGGTGTAAATAAAGTTGTGTACTTAGTTAATTTATTACTAGGGGACTTATTTACATATTAAGTTTACTTACTAGGTCCTAGGAAGCAATATTTCTAGAAGGTGTTAGTTGTCATTAGTTGTTATCTTATCTTTTGACTTGTAACAAACGTGAACCTAGCTAAGTGTGATTATTTGTCTCATGTCATTTGATTAAGACACTTGTCATATCCCTATGAAATAATACTCCACGATTCAAATGCAACCGAATAACAAAGATAAGCAAAGCATGTAAATCATGAAATATATCTATCCCATAGTGGATTGGTGCTCTTTGAATATGTGAAAGAGCCCTTTCCCAATCCTTGATAAGCTTAGTGATATGATAGACAATGAGATGCTTGAACTCAAGTTTCCTATAGTGTAGATGCTTTCAAAATATGTGTAGATTGTAGATGATGAAGAGCAAGATTGATTCTCAAATGAAGAGAGTAACCTTGCAATGAGAATGTGTTGTGTTGTAGATTTTTTGTGTTGAAATGCTTTGCATTTTATAGATTCAAGGGTAGGAGATTGAGTGATTTTGATGAATGTGGGATAATTCACAAACCAATGACAAGGTGGCACTTGTCAAATTGTGAGAGGGTGAGGAATGTGCAAGTCTTGGCCAATGTACCAATTTGAAATTCAAATTTGGATGAAATGACATGTTTAGGGGGGATGAAAGGTGCAATAAATGCCATGTTTGACTTGAGCAAATAGCATTTAAAACCTTGTTGGAAGGGACAAGTCCCTTTTGGGGGGAAGATTCAAATTGGAAGAATATTCCATTTTGATTCCATTTTGAATGTAATTAGAGGAAATACTAAATCAAATAAATGATTTATTGGTGCAAGTGGGTGGGTTAGTTAGGAGGTTTGGATTTGACTCTAGTTGAGTCAAAAGCTAGAGAATGATAATCATGATTAGAAGTTAATTAATTTAGATTAATTAACTTAGGGGATTTTAGGGATTTGAAATTTGATTAAATCAGTTTGATTTATTAAATCAAATGAGAAGAACATAAGGATTAAATAATTTGATTTATTTAATGAACCTTAAGAAATTAATCAATAAATTTTTATAATTGATTAATAGTAGAATGGTTAGAGCGGGATGCATGATGTTAGTTTTGCATGTCTACATTTTGCCCCTCTTTGAAGCAATGTACTCGTTGCATTGGTTCAAAGAATGATTTTGCTGACATTGAAATTAAAAAATTTCTGATTTTTTAGATGCCTCAGCGAAAAGTACATTAGTACATTGCCCCCTCGAGAGATCGAGCGAAAAGATTCAATTTGAGATGGATCTCGCGACAATGAGGCTCAAAATGAATGTATGGATGGTTAGACTATATGCTAATGATTATGTAAATGAGATGTTTGGAAGATGCTTAAAATAACAAATCTATATTATTTTAAACATGTTAAATGATTATGCAATGCATGTGAGATGGATGAGATGGATGATGTTGTCCTATAATGATATGACATGATTATGTAAGATGCGAGGATGAATGCAGCATGGATGCAAGATGGATGCATTGTTAGCACGAAAGAGGATAGGAGAATGAGAGGGATCAACTCTTAAATTCAAGAAGATGAAGAAGTCCAACAAGTCGCCTAGTCATCCAGACTTTATTGGATACGATGATGAATGATGATGATGTATTGCTTATCCAGGGATGGGAAAAGAGCATACCTTTCTTTATGTTTGATAACACACGTAGGTGCGATGCATCAAGGTATTAAGAACCAGGATGGCGTGGCACCTAGTGTGATGGACTTTGACTCGTCAAACAGATAGGAGTACTCTTGTTCACACTTGACAAACATAACCTTATTCAAAATGCAGTTCAGATATTCCAGACATCTCGGGCCAAAACATATAAAGGCAAGCCTTCTTATGTGGTCAACAAGACACTCAAAACATCTTCCCTACAAACAAACAAAGTACGCCTAATGAAGTTATTTTACAAGAATATCCAACAAGTACAACAGATAAAAAGATAATGATCATTGCCCCATTCCTTTCTCTCTAGACCTGTTTTGTTTAGGCATCATTGAGAGGTCCTTGGAATGAGCGCAAAATAAGATAAGTCTAAAAAGACCAAGATAAAGTAAACAAACAAGCTAATGTTCTTCGTACCGCTAGCCAAGGGTAAACTACTATGGGATACCTGATGCTTATGTCCATTGCAGGAAAGCTTCATCCTAAGACATGTAGTGATCAAGGTTTTGGTGAGACTGATTTGGGAGATAAGCTATTGATATTCCGAGTTGACCAACTTGCTTGCTTACTGACTTAGACTTTCAAGACTCTGACGATTAGAGTGTTCACTTTCGAACCTGCTAGACTTGCTTCTGACTGACTCACCAAAGGGTGAAAGCGACGATTGACTTATTATGAGCAATGTTTATTGTTGGTGAAAGCGGGATGAGACAAGTGCACCATTTTGGGTTTTCAAATTTTTTTGAGGCTATTTTTGGAATTTTGAGATGCTTTTACAAATGTTTTTGGTATTTCCGAGGTTTTTGAATTTTTTTGGTATTTTGTGTCTTGGGGGCCAATCAAGGATGGCCTTGCCTATGTTTAAGCTCAAAGACGACGTAGTTCAGACTCCAATTGACTTGATTGCTAATGCGATAGATGGGAAAACGGATTGCCATTGCGACGGATGCCTAAAATCCTAAAATGTAAACTAGATGGACAAACAAATGCCTCTACGACGGATGCCTAAAGGATGGGAAAATGGATGCCAATGTGACAGACCCATAAAGAATGACTTAAATGTAAAAAAGATAAGCAAACGAATGCCATTGCGACGGACGCCTAAAGGATGGGCAAACGGATTCCAATGCGACGGACGCATAAAGAATGACCTAAATGTATCGGGGGATGATCAAAGATCAACCTTGCCTATGTTCAAGCTCAGAGATGACGTAGTTCGACAAGGTGGAAGACTGACAAGACTAAATGATGAATTTTGAAGATTTTCCAATATTTCAACATGTTTTTGGATTTTTTGAATGATTTGGATGTTTTTGGATTTTTGAATGAGTTTTTTGAATTTTTTTGGATTTTCTGATGAATTTTTGAATGTTTTTGAGTTTTCGCTTGATTTTGACAATTTGGATATGATATGTGATGATATCAGTGCTTTGTTTTAGGATTTTGTTGAAAACCAAGCTTAATGTTGATCAATCGGATTGATGGATTGCTAATTTGACTAAGTGTGTTAAGTCAAACAAAAGTGATAATGTACTCGTAAGTTTTAGGAAGTTATGTTATCCCAGAGTAAACTCGTACAAAAAGGATAATTTGGCTAGGTGTGTTAAGCCAAACAAGGTGATTATGGATTTGATAATTTGGCTAAGTGTGTTAAGCCAAACAGAGTGATGATAATGAACTTGTAAACCCAAGGAAGTTGTGTTATCCTAGAGTAAACTCATGCACAAGATGATAGTTTGACTAAGTGTGTTAAGTCAAACAAGGTGATGATTGATTGGATTCGATTGATCAAGATTGATGAAGCTTGATTTGGAACAAAGTTGTTTTGATGATTTGATGTGACACTGAAGTACACATTAGATGTGACTGATATTGATTGTTCAGATTGATGTTCGATGAAAGATAAAGCTTGATGAGGAATGTATTCCTGTCAAAATATGCCATGGGCTAGTGATTTGGATCTTGGATCACAAGTGCTTTAATCAATTTGATTTCATGTTTGCCAATGTTCAGATCACCACATAAGTTGGATGATATAGGTCAAGATTTATTCTCAAAGAAAGATGCAAATATCTGTCCCCAGTGTCTAGCAATGTATGGAATGCCATGGATGGATTCTTGGATGAATGGATATGAATTATCTTGTGATAAGATAAGGGTGTTCGAACAGAGGAACGCTCATTCGAATAATACTTTAAGGCTCAGATGGGATCAATGAAAATGACCCATGTCAAGATGTTTACCATAAACAAGTATAAAGTGTGCTCCAAAATTTTATCAAGATCAAGGTAACTTGGACCTTGGATGCAGATGGATAAAAATGGGTTGGATAAATGGTTCATGGATGAATGAATGATATGGATGGAATGCTAGCTTTATTATGGATGTAATAAGATGATTTCTCCTGAACTAGCACACGTAGATGCTCGATTCTACACATGACACATGTTTGCCAGGTTTTCATCATGGTACCTATCCCAAGCGCCACCGAAATGGTTTTCGCTAGAGGACGATTTTTTTCTTTACTGTTTTTCAATCATTTTTCTGATTTTTTTGGATTTTTCTATTTTTTGATTTTTTTGTTGTCACCAAGATGCCTGTTTGCCAAGTTTTCATCAAGGTGACCTTTTTTTTCAGGAAATTTTTTTGATTTTTTTTGTATTTTCTGAGAGATTTTAAGTTGATGCTGAACCACCTGGTGGTGCTCATGTTGATGCTTTTGTCATAATGTGCCATCGATATCCTGTTTGAAGAAGTTGCTTTGCCAAGATACGTGCACTTGAAAGCAACTTTTGAGATCCCTGATCTATTTTGTTGATACCGGAGTTAACTCTGTCTTTGTGCGCACACCACAATAGAGTGCCTTCTAAATCCTTATGATGAAGGGTCGTTGCCAACACATGGTCAATGTGAGAATTGGATATTATGCATGGAGGCATGGATGGAGTGTATTTAGAAATAAAAGATGGATTAGTCGATAGTTTGGAACCTTTGACTCTCCAAACTTGGGAAGATGAGCAGTGATGGGTGGATATGAAAGTGTGCATTGAATTAGGACCAACAACTTGATATACTTTGTATGTCGCTTGAGAAGCATGTGTTTTCCTTTCTGGAAATCTTTGATGGATACTTTTCCCTTTTTTATTTTTCCCCATAGTTTCTTTGACTGATGGAGTTTGATAGGGATAATTTTTCTTTGTATTCTTTGGTATCCATATGTACTTGATTTGTCCTTCATGCTTCTTAGCTTCTTTTTCTTTAATACTATTCTGCATGCTTCGATTCAAGTCTTTGTTTTGACGTTGGTCCCAATTCGTGGATGGGGTGATGGGTGGATGAAGATTCATGATGTGGTGGGTTGTAGTATTGGCATCAGTTTCATCATAAGGATTCTTCGTGCTCCCTATGTTGATGTTTGCTCGAGATGAAGTTGCCCCCAATTTTGTGGAAATATTACTGATATGTTGAGATCCCTTGATTGTCGAGTAACCAAGGCCTTAATGCTTAGGATTGCCAAAAATTTGCACTGGTTACAAGATACCCTATTCATGTAGGCCTAATCCTCTACCTTGATAATTCATCTGCTGAAAAAACTTATTTTCAATAGGATATGATTTACCTTGGAAACAAGGTGTTTCTCCTTCTCTGCTCTGTGGTGGATCTTCAAATGTCATAGCTCTTTCATTGATAAGATGATTTTCCCTTACAAAGGTGAGTGATCCAAGTTTATAAGTGATAGGATCTTTCATAAGTGGGATGAATGCCTGATTGATATCTTTAACTTGATCTTGTGAAATATCAGATTGTAGTGCTTCTTCAAGGAGTTTTGATGCTTCACTGTCCTTGTAAAAGTCCTCCACATGATTCATTCCTGATATGCTTTCACATGATGTTTCTGATTTGCAACTTCTGTAGAAACCTTCTTCATGACCCATTTCTGATATGTCTCTGCATTTCTCTACATCTTGATCATGTGTACAAATTTTAAGAGTAGGAGACTCTTGTTCCTCAGTAAGAGTATGAGACTCTTGTTTTGAATGAAGATCATCTAGAGGTCCATCCAAAGAAAGCATCTCATGGGTAGATGGAAGAGTATGTGCTATGCGGATATGGTCATCATTTGCAACATCTTGTAAGATAGGAGAGTTTCCATTATATCGTTGTAGTAGCTTGGAGATACAAATTCTCGATCTTGAGTGATTTCAGAATTGCTTTCAACATGCTTTGGATCAAGTTCTTGACATGGATCAATTTCAAAGAATGGATTTCTTTCTTGGATATCTTCATTAGGCATAGGAATATTCTCAAATTTCATGAGGTCAAAGGATGGCCATATGTTTTGGAGAGGATCATTGCTAGACCTTGGTGAAAGATGTTGATCATGCTTTGGAACAAATTCTTGAGATATGTCTTCTAACTCATTAGGTGATGTAGAGACATTTTCAACATTGTCATTAGTTGAAGGATCACAAATTATAGGATCAAATAATGTTAACCCTCCTTTGAATGGATCATTGTTAGACATCATTGGTGAGTTTTGATCATGATTGAAAAGTGGCTTTTGGGGTGTGTTGATTTGATCATTGGTCGAGGTGGAAACATCTTCAAGGTGCTTATTGATAGATTGATCTTGATTTTTGATTTCAACAATTGTGGTGGGAATCTGTTGCAAGCTCTGCTGTGGGAGTAAGGCCTGTGTTTTCTGCTAAGCCAACAACACTTGTTGTTCGTCATGTTGTTTTTTTGCCAACAAAGCTTTTTGTTGGGCTCTTTGTTGTGCTACTTCTTCTTGGATTGCTTGCAATAGTGCCTAGAATTCTGCTTGCGCTTGTGCTTGTTGGGCTACTTGAGCTGCTTGTGCTTGCTGAGCAACTAGCTATGTAGCTTGTTGGGCTTGGAGTGCCTTTTTGCGGGAAGCTTCTTGAGTGGTTTGCAACATGATGGAGAATGAATTGGTCATGTTCTATTTTGGTGGTGGTGGCAGTGGTGGTGGAATGGGAATGGTGTTGATTGTTGGGGTTGCTTGGATAGTTGCCATTTGCTATTTCGATATCGATGGAAAAATGGGATGATTTGGTATGATGTTTTGATTCAACATGATAGATTGAAATTGAATATTGTTGTGGTTGGGAATCATATTGCCTTGATTTAGGTAACTTTGATTTTGCATGGGGTTACCCTGACTTGGATCAATACCTAGAGTTGTCAACATATTGCTTGGATTTTGAACAACATTGATGGGATTTGAAATGTTCATGTTTAACAAAATTGTATTTGGAATGTATGGATTTGGTGGGATAATGTTGTTTGGAAAACTCATGCATTGAGCGATTGATTGATAGATTTGTGAATTTGGACATAGATTGAAATCTACCATTGGGAAAGGTGTTCCAAACTTTGGATTGGGCATACTCACATTCATTGTACCATTGATGTTTGTATGAGATAATGATCCCATGTATGCATTGTACAAGCTTTGAAAATCAAATGGTATTGCAAGCCTTGGATAGTTTAGTTGATTTGGGTTACTCATGATGGATGGATCAAATTTATATTCCATGTTCCTCTTGTGTTGAGATCGAGTTTGAACCATAAAATGAAGATCAATTTTCAAGAATGTAAGAGATGAACCTCTAATTCTTTAAATCGGTCTAAACCTTAAGTTCAAAGAAGTGAAGAACTAGGATAATTGAAGGATCAAAGTGATGACGAGGATGAGATAATGAAAAATGAGTGATAAGGATGAATGGAACTCTTCAAGAAACTTTGAGAGAAATGCTAAACATTTTAGGACTTTGATTGATCGTGATTGGATAGATGGTTTGACTAGGTGTGTTAAGTCAAACAAAATGTGATAAATGTAATCATAAAGCTCTAGGAAGTTGTGTTATCCATAGAGTGAACTCCTACAAGATGGTAGTTTGACTAAGTGCGTCAAGTCAAACGAGGTGATGATTTGATAATTTGGCTAGGTGTGTTAAGCCAAACAAGATGAACTCGTAAACCCTAGGAAGTTGTTTTATCCAAGAGAGAACTTGTGTATAAGATGATGGTTTGACTAGATGTGTTAAGTCAAACAAAGAGGTTTTGATTTCACCTAAAAGTTTAGCATAAAATATGTTTACAAAGTTTCCAAGAGTTGTTGGTGAGGTGACTTTTGACTGATTTAATGGTTGAGAGATGGATGAAAGTGATTGAATTTGATCCTAAACTTGACCTAGAATAACACTTCTGCTTACAAGACCTTGATGTTGAAGTACATGCTATATTTCCTATGAGAGGAAAGTAAACCTTTCAAACAATTTAGGATCTCAAGACGCTCCTCACTAGCTTTCACACTAAGCTTTTTGAACTTCGGTTTTGGGATTTTGATCATGTTAGAAAACACATGTGTAATCAAATTTGTCTTTTATCTTGTCTTAGTGAATCCTTTTTACCAAAATCACTTCCTTGATTATGTTTTCAAACTAAATGTCTAATGTCCTGCTTTTGTCTTCATCCCACAAGGTCCATTATGTGGAAATCAAGGAAATTAGGGCAAAAGTCTCCTATGTTTATCCTTAGTAAAAACAAATGACGATAGAATTTGAGCACTTAGAAACCTCTAAGGATATGATCCCTAGGGAAAGCAAGAGTGCTTAAATTCGTCAAAGGTATTTGTTTCCTCCAAGGTGTTTGAAATTTGAGGCTCTTGTGAATGTTCGCTTTTCAATGTTTTGAATCCAAGCAAAGTGTTTTTGATTCCAAGCACTTTTTACAACCCTAGGATGATGAGGCAATATCTTGTTGGGTTCCCACTTGGATAAATCTAGCTGCACATATCTTGTGCGAATGGCTAAATGCTTGACCACACTAGATCCCCTCCATGGCACTCACTTATTCCGGTTAGCCAAGCATTAGTACCCATGAATCTCCCATGGCATACTTTCCATTTCCACAACAAGACCGCATGTTACGTGGGGCGGCTTCAAAGGACATGACCTTTTGCACCAACAAGATAGACAAGGGGTTCTAATTCGGGCATTCCGTTCATGGGGGATTATCCAACATCGTTGAGAGTCCATTGTTGTCCATATCGTTGGAATAATCCTCGTGATATTGGCCTTTGTTCCAATATCCACACTTATATACCGGTTGGAAGTCGCTTGGCTTTAGCGTGTTCCCTGTTGGGTTGTTCCCTTGGGTGATTACTTTTTCCCACAAGGCAGACCCTCTAAGATAAACAATAGCGAGCTAACATATCCCGTCATTCACACAACCTTTTTTGAAAAACAAAGGGGAGAACCTCTGCAATATATCATGCTCACACTCGCATGTTTTGTTCAATTTTAAAATGCCCAAATTGAAGTGTGGAGGCAATATTTTTGACAACTTAATATCATAAAAAAAACTTTTGATTCTCAAGATCGCCGTGAGGCGCGAGAGAAGTGCATACGTCTTTTTGATGATATTACTTTGTGAAAAAGATTGCAAAATATGACAAACAATTGTTCATTTTAAATCCAAAAAGCAGTGATGAATTCATTTTAAGCAACAAAATCCAAGTGTGAAGGTTGCCTTGTTCAATTTTAATCCCAAATTGAAATCTAGTAAGTGTCTAAGGTTCAATTTTAACCAACTTTGAAAAGATCAAGTCATTGATTGATTTTAAGCCCAAATTGAAAAGTGAGTTAGCGAAAAATAGAAAAAAAAGGGTAGAAAATGGAAGCTCTAAGATTGTTTAAACAAGCATTAAAAAATGCTTTTTTCAAATCTCAATTTCAAGAAAAGCTCCAAAGTCCACTCTATCCACCTTTGTTTTCGTTTGATCACAATGTCAACACCTCCAATTTCAATCTTGATGTCAACCTATTAAAACATTACAAAGCAAGACTTTTTAGAAATGAGTCTTTCTTTAAGGAATCAATGAAGTAAAAAGAACAAATTATCCTTGTCATGCAAAGTCTATATAAACAATTGTTAAAACAAAATATTTGTCCTACCAAACTTTTACAAGCATGAGAAAACTTTGACAATTTATGAGCACAAAAAGACTTTTGATTAATCTCCATCTATTAGTTGATAATGTCCTTCATCACCCATGAGTTTTATAAAGATAAGATAAAGCCCAATGATATCAATGTCTTCAAAATAAACATGAAATTCAAGATTTATAAGCATTCAATGTATAGACTTAAATCACACATGTCATCACTTTTTTACTAATGCATTGAAGACGAAAGCATGCAAGGTAAATTGTCCAAGAAAAATAAATGCCTTTGTAATCTCTTTCAATTGTTTACCTCTTCCATCGATACCTGTACCCTGCACTTGGTAATATAAATGTGAAACTTTTCTGTTTTAAAAACAAAAACGTTGCTCGTTGCACCTTACCTATCAACTAATCTATAAATGTAGACAGGGGATGGTCTTCACATTTAAAGAAGTCTATTTTAATCGTTACTATCCTGCAAATAGTATGGGTAATGAAGCTATAGAAAAAGCCAGTTCGGAACATGATTTTATCTCTGTAGATCATATGTTTCCAAAAGAGGAAAATTCGATGGAGGAACTGTGAACACATTCGAAGTAAAAAGTAAACTGTGAACACATTCAAATGTTTATCTCAGAGAAGTAAACTTTAGCTATGAATAAAACTTTATGTGGAAATAGAACGCCAGCAAATTTAATTAGCAGGTGTAGAACTGAATTCGACATCCCACATTCTTTCATATCCAAAAGTTGTACGTGCAATGTATGAAAGCATAGACGAATCACATGAAATGTTTGTCAGAACGCCTCAAGAAAACACGATCTCAGAGACTGTAGTGCAATTGCTAACCATGGGTTTTTGAATCCAATCTTAAATGACGCACCAACCCATAATTTAGGGGGACAAAGACCATGCTTGCAGTGATTGCGTTTGAATGCAAGAATATGACAGGAGATTTGGAGTTCTTGATAACACCAAGGAGGGAGAGACTTATACAGGCGACGCCATTATTGTAGTCAGTATCATAAATTTTAAGAGATCAAACGGGGTCACTTGAGTGGGGAGTTGGGAAAAAAATCAATACCAAGATCTGGTTTGTCGGCAGGAAGAAATCTTGGAGTTCTCACTATCCTGATTTCCAACAAGTGACAATTAGATTTATACTTCACCATAAATAACGAGGCAGGAGGGGGTACTTAGTTCACCTATCCAATCACGCATAGTGTGAAGCCTTCATTATTATAGATCAGGGTGGTGGGTTCAGGCATTAGTGACACAGATGGACAAGTAACTCCATGATGACGACGTCTTTTCACGAGATTATGGACTCTCACGTGCCCTGCTATGAACTAATAGCTTGGAACCGATGACAGAGACATTGAGCATACAAGAGAAAGACTTGATTAAATAGAAATGACTTTATCAAATGCAGCAATGATGGAATCTACGGAAGTGACAAGCAAGCACTATTTACCTTCCCTATTGGCTTGAAAATCAGGCCCACAATGGCAAAATGACAACAGTCCTTAACCCCTTCATTACACTTGATTGAAGTAAGGGTATTACTCGCGACTCTTAAGAATAGGCTTTAGTGAAGACAAATGTTGCGGTTTAGGACAATAAACAGTGCCAGTAATCAGAGACAAATGGACAGCCCAACACCCACTACATTAGTGTTTAAACTAGCATAGCGACCTACCACAAAGGAGGTAGAGAAGAAGCGGATCATGACCAGGAAGAAAGCGATAGTAGAATAGAGACAAATGACCCACCGTGTGCAGTTCGATAAAGATATTTCACTATACCTTATCGTAAACAGGTCTGCTACCTTCGAAAGGCTTGAAGGCCTAGATTCATATGTAGGTGTGGAATTTATCTACAAAATGAGGCTTTGCACATAAGAAGAATACAGGTAATCTCTTTTTTTTTTTTTTTATGCACACACGAAGTTCCTGAAAGACACCCGCTATTCTGAAATATGTAACATTGAACAACCATACCAAGATAAAAGTAATGAAGTAAAGTGAATTTAGGCAATATTGAACAGCAAATTGTATTTGCCTTTGAAAATAACCTGCAATAAAAACATGCTTTCCATATGAATGGTCTCACATGATGCAGATTACAAATACACAGAGCAAAGGAAAATAAAACAAAACAAAACAATCACTACACCCCTTTCTACCTGTTTTATGTAATATTCAACATGTGGACAAAAGATACCAAGAAGCTAGTGTTAGATGGAAATTAATATTAGTCTGTTATGTATTCTATGTAATATCAATATTGAACAATAATGAAATGAAGCAAGTTTTTCCCTCCTTCTAGAGCCATTTTGTGGACATGAAAATCTGCATATGGTTAGTAGAATGACAAAACAACATAAACAGAAAATTAGATCCCTATGAAATAATACTCCATGATTCAAATGCAACCAAATAACAAAGATAAGCAAAGTGTGTAAATCATAAAATATATCTATCGCATAGTGGATTGGTGCTCTTTGAATATGTGAAAGAGCCCTTTCCCAATCCTTGATAAGCTTAGCGATATGATAGACAATGAGATGCTTGAACTCAAGTTGCCTATAGTGTAGATGCTTTCAAAATGTGTGTAGATTGTAGATGATGAAGAGCAAGATTGATTCTCAAATGAAGAGAGTAACCTAGCAATGAGAATGTGTTGTGTTGTAGATTTTTTGTGTTGAAATGCTTTGCATTTTATAGATTCAATGGTAGGAGATTGAGTGATTTTGATGAATGTGGGATAATTCACAAACCAATGACAAGGTGCCTCTTGTCAAATTGTGAGAGGGTGAGGAATGTGCAAGTCTTGGCCAATGTGCCAATTTGAAATTCAAATTTGGATGAAATGACATGTTTAGGGGGGATGAAAGGTGCAATAAATGTCATGTTTGACTTGTGCAAATAGCATTTAAAACCTTGTTGGAAGGGACAAGTCCCTTTTGGGGGGAAGATTCAAATTGGAAGAATATTCCATTTTGATTCCATTTTGAATGTAATTAGAGGAAATAATAAATCAAATAAATGATTTATTGGTGCAAGTGGGTGGGTTAGTTAGGAGTTTGGATTTGACTCTAGTTGAGTCAAAAGCTAGAGAATGATAATCATGATTAGAAGTTAATTAATTTAGATTAATTAACTTAGGGGATTTTAGGGATTTGACATTTGATTAAATCAGTTTGATTTATTAAATCAAATGAGAAGAACATAAGGATTAAATAATTTGATTTATTTAATTAACCTTAGGAAATTAATCAATAAATTGTTATAATTGATTAATAGTAGAATGGTTAGAGCAGGATGCATGATGTTAGTTTTGCATGTCTACACTTTGAAACTTGCTCCAATCTCCTCCATCACTTCACACTTCATGCAAAGTGGAAACATTCTGTTGTTTGTCATTTCAACCTTTGCAATCACCATGTTACTAGGAGAAATATCAAATATAGTGCACACATTGTTTTCAAAAACAACTCTATAACCCTTTTGAGTAAGTTGTCCCACACTTATGAGATTCTGCTTCAACCCGAGTACAAAATAAACATCAAGAATAGTTTTCTTACCAAGCTTTGTAATTAAATTAATTGCACCTTTTCCCATGGCTTCAACAATGTTATCATTACCCAATTTATTTTTTGATTTAACTGAAGTATATCCAAATTCTCAAACAACTCTTTATTTCCAATCATATGATTACTATAACCACTATCAAGAAGCCAAATGTTACTTGAACTTTCTTGAGCTACATGACATGTAATGAAAAATGTCTTAGAACTACTCTTAGAGAAATTTGCATTTTGCTTTCCAATATCAACTTGTTTCTTTTGACATTCACTAGCAAAGTGACAATACTTCTTGCAATACTAACATTGCAAATTTTATTTTTCATACCTTTGTGATGCCTGATTGTTATTGCATCCCCCTGAGCTGAAATTTTTATTTCTCCTTCCTCCTAGATCTGGACTCCTTCTTTCTTCTCTTTGAAAATTGTTTCTTCCTCTTCCTCTTCCTCTAAATCCTGGATTTCCTCTTCCTCTGCCTCTGCCAAATGCGATTTGTGTTTTGAAAGCATGCTCCAATGAGGTATTGTCATTCCTATTCATCCTGTCTTCATAATTTTTTAAAGAACAAACCAACTCATCTATAGAATATGTAGTCAAATCCTTAGATTCCTCAATTACCACAACAATTGCATCAAATTTTCTAGGCAAACTTCTTAAAACCTTTTCTACAACCTTTTGATCTATTAGATCATCACCATTTTTCCTTATTTGATTAACCAAATTAGTAACACGATATGTGAATTGGTCTACTGATTCATAATCTTTCATTTGCAAATTTTAAAATTCTCTTCTAAGTGCTTGTAATTTGGAAATTTTTACCTTACTAGTACGTTGATATGTCATCTCTAGAATTTCCCATGCTTGCTTGGCTGTAGTGGTTGGTTTAATCCTTCCAACAACTGAATCATCCAATGCTTGTCCAATTATCTGCAAAACCCTTTTATTCTTTGGCCTATTTTCATCAAGCTTTTTATTATCATCAGCACTCAAAGTAGACTCATCTTGTGGTTCAATATAACCATTTATAGCTATGCCTGATAACTCAGACGAATCAAATGTCAACTTCATTCTAAAAGCCCAATTATCATAATTCTTGCCATAAAATATTGGAATCATCGGTTGCAAAATATTCGATGCCATACCTCTATAATCACTTTCTACAAATACTCTTTCTTTTCTACAATATTACCTTTTGATAGACAATTTTGACAGCTGCGGTTGATCCTTTCTTTCAATGATCTCTTTTCTCCCTTAATCAGCTATAAACAGTGGTTGGCTTAACTCTTCTTAAGGCTATGGCCTTTACAAATCTTCAGCATTCAGCTTTAAAAGCTTATCTTTTATCGACACAACTTCAAACTTCTGGCTTTTGTTTCCTTGAAGCAAAACTGATGGATCTTTGATGTCCCACGATCCACAACAACAATATGACAAACTATGTGATCTCCAAATAATTTCCTTCACAGATCTTCAAAATAGTAAATTGGATGTTTTCGTCTAGTAATTCCAAATACAACGGGTGATGTCAAAGACAGTGACCAATGATCTCCTTTGGCTTCCTGAGCTTTGATACCACTTGTAGGTGGGAAGAGACAAAAGAAAAAGATAGAATACCAGACCAATGTGCTACGACATAGAAAACACTTGAATTATTTTTATTGCCTTACAAAAAACAAATTATAGGAGCCTCTTATATAGAGTTAATTGGAAGTATCCAGAATACATCACATTTGAAACATGCATTTGAATGATGTTCTAGAGGTAGGTGGAAGAAACATCCAGAATATGGTGGGAAAGTTCTATATTTAATAGAGATGGTTGTAGTGAAGATAGAATTTAATGTAGTCAGTGCAATGGAAGCTGGTATAGATTACTAAAGCATTTAGAGTATTCTAACAGTGGTGAAAATATTTAGAATGAAAAGAAAGATGGGCTCCCAAAGATGTGACACACTGCTCTAAGCTCTGCAATTGATGTGAAGGATATTTTTGGCAATGCACTTGATGGGGGTGGTGTCTTTCCAGGCTAGAACTCTGATAAAAATTGCATACGAGGGAAAATCGAACAGGGTAAGTGCTATCAGGATTATAAGTCCACTTTTTGTAGGGGTGGTTGGGTTGGTGACACCCTAGAGGTACCTTCAAGACATGAACAAAACCCTAATGAGTTTTTTTTTTGGTGGCATCGAGCACATATGCTGCTTTGGGAGATACGGGATACTACAAAAACCCTCCTAGGTCTCCCCCTGATTTGAAGGCCTTTAGAACACTAGGAAATGGTAGCGACTATGTATCTGAAAAGAGGGATCAAAAATTCACTGGAGGAAAATATCACAATAGGTATTCTAACATGGATCGTGATTGGGGTGGGCCTATTCAAGGCATTGGTAATCCTATCGATCTAAGCTTTGAGGATGATATTAAAGTAGAGATTGCAAAAAACTATGATTACTTTGTAGTGCACAGGCTAATATTTAGGTTTTGGAATCTATTGTGAAGCCTTCTGGAATGACATCAGTGGATCTCCAAATCCTAGCAACCCTCACTTAAGGATGTGCTTGAAATATACCCTTGTGTTGGGATTTCTTCATCATTGCGTTCAATGATGAGGAGGATCCAAGCACTGTTCTTCACAATATTTGGACTTGGGACCAACATATACCGTTGTCTAGACCATGTCACCCCAACTTCAACCTTTCCAAAAATGCCTTCAATGTCAGACCTATTTGGGTGTATCTTCAATATATTCCACTCCATTTCTATAGTGATGCATGCTTTGAAACAATCAAAGATGCATTGGGCAAACACTTGGTGAGTGAAACTGAATCATCATATTTCATGCACACAACTAACACTCAAATATTTGTTGATTTTGATACTTGAAGAGATATCCCAGCTAGGATAACCCTTAGAGCAGATGGTCAATATTCAGTTCAATAACTACACTATGAAGGCATTCCTTTTTGATCTCGGATGTGCTTCAATATTGGTCACCTTCTTGTACATTATCCTTATTACAAATCTAAATAAACATGCTTTGCTACATGGTGGAAAGATGCAACTGCAGAGCCTTACTTGGTAGTTCCAATTACCCCTCAGGTACGTGGGAAATATGGGAATAGCTTGGATGCATAGAAAATGTCACCAAAGGATACTCCCACTGTTGGGTTTAATTTCAAGGAGGAAACAAGCTTGATTCATGGCTCCCAATTGGCTTAGACTGGTGTCTTGGAGTTGGATGTTGCACAGTCGATGAAAGTTGCATGGAAAAATATTTGGATTCAAAGGAGACTCCAATCGACTGCCTTCCAGATGTCAACACTGATGGGGATGGCATTACTCCTCCTACTACACTGATAATTCCCCAACAATTTGGAGATAACACTGAAGCTTAGGTGGAGGTGAAAAGAAAAAAAGAAAAATTCTTGTATAGGTGTGGTTTCCTGCCATAACATGTTCCTATGATGCCACACTTAATGCAATGTAAAATTGCCCAAAGAAAATGAAGATCCTAGCAAGTCTGAAAAAATGGAAAATTTGTATCTGGTGTGTGAAGGAAAATTGGTATCTTGATCTTTCTAATAATCATACTTTTTGATGATTAATAAATGGGATGTTGCCCTTTAACAGTGGTTTGATGAGCAATTTTTTTTATATATATTTATAAATTAATATTATAAAATAATATATTTTAGTATTTATAATAAAATACTCCTTAAAATGAATATTATATTTTAACAATAAATATTATAAAATTATATATATATATTAATATTATATTATTTTTTCTTAAGAAATATCTTAATAGTATAATATTGTATTATATGATTTTTAATATATAATTTATTAAAGTATTCTAACATATAATATTATAATATTAAATTTTAACTCTTAATAATTTAGTATATTAGATTTTTTAATAATTTAATATGTTTTAATATACTATTTGTTAAATTATTTTTAATATAATATAATATTTATTAGATTATATATATGTTTTTTGTAAGCTATGGAGATAGGGCCCACTCCCTTTACTGAAAAAGTAATTTAAAAGATTACAAAAAGCTACCAAGCAACAAAGAAGGGTTTGAAAGCTAGAGGAGTCTCTAGAAGAATATAAAGAAGAGATCTAAAGAGGCCTACAAAAGAAAATATAATTGAAAAAAAAATCCAGAATTGATACAATGACAGTGAAGAAGACAAGGCAGAGCATAGACACCTAAAAGACTATGCCCTACAAGTGTTTTGAAAGAGAAGCACCTCCAAGGTCTGCTGTGAACTAGCTTCCACCACTTCTAAACCTTCAGTGTGAAGCTTTTCAGCAGTAGACTTCCTCCCAGCCTTCCACTTTGAACCACAATTAGGTTTTAATTTGCCACTTAAAGAATAAGAAATCCCAAATTTTGGGGGAGGATCTAGAAAAAAATCACCAAAATAGTCATGAATTTGCTCTTCCAAGTCCTCCATGAAAGGGAAAGTGTTTTCAGATTCAGAGCCATCCTCCTCTAACCTAGAGGGATAATCAAGTGGAATCTCATGGACAAGGATAATTGGAAGAGAAGAGGGAACCACCTGCTAATCCAAAATCAGCTCTAACACCTAGGGAGGATAGAAGAAGTTACCATGATTCCTCCTTTGATCTACTCGGTATTAGAACCACAACCATTTTTGACCCACTTCTTTAAGCAAAAATTATTTGAACCCACCAAACATTTGAGGGAGCAAGCTTCAATTATGTGTCGAAGTATATTATAGTGGAAGCAACAGAAGGGTAAACCCTCATAGTTTAAAAATTGAGTCCAAACACCATGTGAAGAATGGATCCAGATAGAATGAGTGAGGGGTTTAGAGATGCCCACCATTGCACACACCCTATAGAATATGTGATTTGAGGCCACCCCATCTGAATCAAGCTTGACAAAGGACATCACCTAGTTGATCATATTTCTAAGCATATCCACATTACGTATAACCAGTGGAAGGTTGTAAAGTCTGATCCAAATAGGAATAAGCGTAATCTTCATTGTAGTCGTGTCAAAGAAAGATGACCAAGGAGAAATAAAGAGGACAGAACACGCGAAAAACCAAGGCCCTTTCTACAAAACAAAGTTACAATCCTCTGTAGAACAAAAGGTTATCAAATAAAAACAAACATAAAAAGATTCTACAAAAGGAAGAGTCAAATTACTCCAGGTGCATTTGATCCATTCGATAATAGAGAACATTGAAGGACTCCTATGTAGGCATCACAAAACCACCAAGCGGTTACCTTAATCCTCCACAATTGCTTCAATACATCCATAAGAGATGCAAAGGTTGGTTGGATCGTCAAAAAAAGAGACAACTAAATCCCCAAAGGAGAAACAATCACCTCCAAATTGAGAGCCACTATCCATTTTTGGTGGAGGGGAGGGAGCAAGAGGAACTAGATGGCTAGGAAAATTAGGGTATGCTTACGTATCATGCTTACAACAAAAATATGAACACACATGAAATGGATTCATCATGTTTCTACACCCATCAATAGAGGCAATGGGTGTGGCGCTACAAGAAACCCCCACAAAGTTAGTAGTTAGAGGATAAAAATTTTGAGGTGCGGGAGGAGAAGATGGCGCCAAGTCTTGAGATGCCCCAAATCGGAGATCATACCTCATATGTCCTTCTGCCACCGCAATAGAGCATTCACCATGCCTCGCATTGGGGAAACACATGTATTTTCCTTTCATTCATTTTTTCAAATCACCATCTTTTCGTTTGCCATCCATACACACAGTCGGAGCAACAACATCGCCATTGTGAAGAGCACCAGGAGAGCCCTCGCACATTCTCACGACTTCAATTTTTTTGTGAGCTTAATGATGGAAATGAAATATTTATATTTATATTTTTTATTATATTATGTTAATATGTTAAATTAACATCAAATATATAATTTAATACATGACACTTCAAATTCAAATTATTAGTAAATATTGAAAATAATGAATATTAATATATTTTGTTCAATAATATTTTTTATAGAAATATATATTAATTTAAAATTGTGGCAACAAAAAATGTATTTCCTTCTTGGAGATAGTATAATCCCTTGCCTAATTTGCACCTATTTTGGTACCCTTGCATGAAATACCCTTTAATTCATCATTAATAGGCCCCTAAGGCCCATTATTTCGGATCTCAAGACTTGTTTCAACTAGAAACCCAAAAAAATCATCAAAAAAATATAAAATTTTAACAACCCACCCTGAAAAATCTAGGGTGGGACTCATACTCCACCTTGGGTGTATGAATCCCCCTATGCGGGACCCATATGCCAAAGGTGGTGTATGAGTCCTGTTGATCATCAAAGCTTGTGCTTCTCCATCATTCTTATGGGAAATTCAGTGAGTGGAGGGAACAATATGCGCCTCATTGAATACCTATAGTATTTTTATAAAAAGCCGACTCTTCTCTAATTTTGGGAAAAAAGTAGAAACAAATGTAAACAAAAAAACATGAAAGTGGTGATGTGCCAATGCTTTTACAACATTGCAAAACCACAAGTTCTTTTCTATGAATGATATGATAGACACAAAACACCAGATCCCTTTAGTGTCGGGATGAGAATGAGCAACAAAGGCTAGATACAAGCATAGTGCAGTCATTCATTCCACTCACAGGAAGTATTCATTAAGATCTGACCAAGCATAGAATTTTCAAGAGTCGATAGAAAAACATTGAAAAGCCATATAAACTCTTCCCCTTAATATAGCATAACATGAAGAAATAATAACCTTTAAAGAAAGGAAAGAAGTCCAATGACATAATTCAACTTATGCACATGTAGAGTATGGAAATCAAATAATCAAGAAATTCAGATTAAGCTAGACACGGTGCTCTATATTGGATGAAGATATAAAGAAGGAAGCATTGACAAAGGCCATATCATGCATAGTTTCAAGTATTTCTCCCAAATAACTCATACTTCAAATATCAAATGAACTTTAAAACAAAGGTCAGATTCCAATCCGACAATAGTTTGAGTAAAAAAAAGATATAACATACCCGAGTGAAGTAATGTTTTGTAAACTTTAATGAAAATACTCCTATAACTATGAAAAATTAAAAAAGAATTTCCAAAAGGAAAACTTTAGGAACCCTTTCTTCTTGTTGTCGCTTCCAATTTATAGCCACCAAGGAGAGAGAAACACCGACTTCATTCAGAAGTAATGATTGCCAAATTTCTACACCTGACAGCTCAGAATCCAATCCCAAATCTTTAATTAGGTCACAAAAAATCTTGCTCATCAACTTTCAACTTCTGAATTAATATCCTTTAGATATTTTAATAGGATTACCCTCCATAAATGCTCGAATCCTAGAAAACAGCATGTAAAAATTCCTGTCGACTGATAAAGTGGCTTTGGCAACATCAACTCACATCCTTTCCTTCAAAAATAAAGCAAGGCTCGCTTCAAAATTTTTTGAAGGAAAATTCTCCAAAGTATAGCTTCTTTGTAGTGAAGAGATGATGTGACAAGCATGGAGATAGTATCAGATTTATGAAAAGAACTTTTGAGAAATATTCTCCCAAGATGACATGTGGTCCTACTTCCTCCCAAAATAAAAGTGATTAACAAAATGCGCGCAACCACCAATACATAGGGCATTGTGCGCCTTTCGAAAACTAACTCCTTATCGCATGCAGCTTTTCCCGAAGCCAAAAGTAAAAGTTAAAAAAATAAAAAGACTAAGGAAAAGTTTTGCTTCACAGTTTTGGCAACTCACAGGGGGAATTCACTTGCAGAGCCACGAACCTAGACCTCTGGCTATTCTTGGAGTTTGAGGAAAGTGGAGTGCAACATTTCCCAATTCACATCAGTCAATAAGGAAAGATTACAAAACGCCTTGTACGCCTGATTCAAGTCAAATACTTCTTTAAAGGAAACAAATCCCCATCTTGCCAAAATAGCTTGCAAGTGATAATAGAGATGATAAAGTGTAAGAATCTCACACTCAATGTCCACAGTGGGTGTTGTGGTTGATTCTGAGAGTTATTCTGAAGTTTGAACCTTATTCCTGACTTCATCTATAATCTTCTGAAATGATAACACATCTCCATTGTTTTAATTGAAGGGAGGTAATCCGAAGCTATACAAGACACTGAAATCCTTCTTGATTTTGCTAACCTTTTTGTTTAGCACCGCCGGTCATTCCTTGCTCTTTGCTACTACCTTGTTCTAGTGGGTGAATTCACTTGATTTTCTAGAGGCAACGCTTCGATCTAGAATTCCTACATTTCTTAGAGCCTCATTTGTTGCCACACATAACTTAGAGATTAGACTCTGAGACTCGGCTACTCGGGGGGCATATTCCCATAGAATTTGGTCAGCCAACGACCCAACCCTTTCATTTATCTCTCAAGCATCCTTGAGAAACTGTAGGGCCAACTTTAGGATGACAAACACAATAATGATTTGATCCCAATAGACAGACACCAACCTTCTTTTCACAAGAAGGATCATAGATCTTTGTGTAGTTGTTAGTTCTTCATGTAGCTTAGCATCTTTTTTCTTCACACTTTCTTCCATTTGATTCCTCCCGTTGAGAGCATTCACCAATTTGGAACCTAATTTTATGATCTTCTAGTCATGAGCGTGCAAAGAAAACTCGACTTATTACTTGTCATTTCTTAGCTTTTCAGCTTCCTCTTGGGCCTTTTTAAAATATCAGAGGCCTAAGATCAGACACATCCAACTCTCATTTTATGCTTTCTTGAACATGTTGGTACTCTACATTTGATAAGCGCTCAATTGCGAGTTCACCCTTCAATATATCGATCTCGGTAGATAGTTTAATCTACTCATCTTGAGTCTCTGCAAGAGATCTTATTGCTTTCTCCTATTGGTCTTGTATCTGCATTATGCAAGTTATTTCAGCATTTCAAGCCATGATTTCTAACTATAGCCAATTCACTATTTCCTTTACATTTTTCAGCTCAACCTCGCACTTCCTTAATTTTCGATCAAGCCTCTCATAATTCGTATACACTACCTTCTAATTGGTCTTGGCTAGATCAGCCTTATCACATAGGAAAATTTCATTCAAATCCAAACCCATACCCTTGATGTCATAATCCTCCACTTGCATCTATCCTTCGCGTCGAGCTATGAGAGGCTTCATGGTAGTGATCCACAGAGAATTTTTCTCTTCATTAAAGTAGGTTTGAATCTTCTTGGTAGTCGATAGCTCAACATTCTTCATCTTCCTTTTCTGCTTCTTGACATGTCGGGCCAACTTAGGCGAGTCAAAATGTTCTTGAAGAGTCTGCGAGGTATCAATGCTTTGTGTTGCAAGAGAAGCACTAGGGGGGAATATTTAAAGTGTGACAAAAGCGGAGACTTCAAATGTATGATAATATGGGGAGGTGAATGGGAGATTAATCATGGAAAATGGTGGGATGCCAAATTGAGACTGGGCACTAGAAGGACTACTTGGGATAAAAGGAGAAGTATATGGAATAGGAAATGTTTGTTTGAATTTTGACGGACATGGGGTAATGAGAAACATAGATGATTTGAATTTCTTGATAGGGGCTTTGGATAGTACAATCAAAGAGTTGATATCAGCCAAAGAGAATACTACTTGCTCGACACACTGGGATACATTGCATGGTGTGTTGAAAATGATAGGGGGTTAATTCAAAACCAAAAGTTCAGGGTGTGTGGGTGGAGGATTCTCTTCAACAGACGGAGGCAAAGGATTAACCAAACATGCAGAAGTAGGAAGAAGAGGGACATAAAGACTTACCTAGACCATGACCATCCCAACGTTTTATAGAGAAGGCTCTACTTCTTCTTCATGCTTGATTACTACATTGGGTATGTCTAGATCTTGGACTCGCCTTTTATTTTTTCGACCCAAACTGGCGTGTCCCAGTCCTTCAAAGGATGATCCTACTAAAGCTTGGCCCTCTTGTTCTACAATTGATTCTCTTGGGGACCGTTGGGTTCGCTTTCCCTTAATTCAGACACTGGCGGAGGACGCAACTTGTGAGTCATTTTTCTTAGATGTTCTCCCTTTGCCAGACTCCTATGGTTAGGAAGTATGGTCACGGATGGGCTATGGGTTGATTTTGTTGGAATTGGCCTCTTGGTCATAAATATCCTTGAACTATTCTTTGTATGGGAGAAAGTCTTGGACCGACTTATGTAGGCATACCACCTCTTTTCGAAACATCCAGAAATCCATCTTCTTCCTTTCCAACCACCCATGCCACTTCATTTTATTTTTGAGGGTTTTATTTATCGAAAGGTCCCTTTGATACTTTGTTTGCGATGTATAGGAACTCAGCCACCCTAGCCTTTTGGTTGGTATGAGGGTCAAGTTGATGTATAATTCTATTGTTTCTTGAGTCAGATTTTTCTTGGACTCCACATAGTCCCAATTCTTGTGTTTTAGAGGGAAATGCTTCATTGGATTATAGTCCCATGTGTCACAAATAATGACTAAGCCTAGGGCCACCAACAGATTTGTAAGTTCCCTTTATGCTTCCCGCTTCTCTAGTATCGCCTTACTATTTGCAATACAAAGGGGAAGTGGATGTAACTTTTTCTTGTTCCTTCCTCTACCGTAGGCATTGTCAGGAAGAGTTGCCTGCAGTCATGCCTCCAATGCGAAAACCCTATCTGTCACAAATCTGGGGAGCTGGAAAGGCTCTTCCATAAAACCATGAAATCTGATAAATGTGAAATCTTCCCCAAAGAAATAATCCACCAGAGTCGATGCAATTTCGATCCATTTTTCAACCTTAGGGGAAAAAGGTCCTATTAGATATGACAATAGCTCTTGAATTACCTGTCTTAGAAAGTGGTTCACAAACTAGTAATAATTACATGTTTTCGATAGTACGTAGGTCTATATAGAAACTGACTAACATAAACCATTTTCATTGAGCCTAGAAACCCATAAATGTCTCTCCAGAAACCCAAAATTTTGATGTAGAATTAAGTGAGCCAAGAAAGGAGAATACTTGAGTTTTTACTTAGTTTGGTAATTCTTCAATTGCTCCAATATATTCATGGCCACTACATCAGTAAAGTCAAAGTATCTTTTCCCCATCTCTTATTTGAGTATCAAAGCTAGGGCCATCTAGAAAGCATGGATCTCATCATCCTTATCCAGGCCGAAAATCTAAGCCAACATTGAGAAAATATCCTATGTGTTGATTTTGAACTTTCTAAGTACCAGAGGAAAAGTAAACCGACTTCTCAACAACCTTTCTTCTATCTCATCCTGATTGAAACTTTCTCTTTCATTTTCTTCTTCCCAATAATTCTCCATATCTTCCCCACCGAATTTGTCGGCACCCTAGTTGGGAGGGATACACAGCATATCCCGTATAGCTACAGTAGAAATCGTGACCTTGATCTTTTTGCATGCAATGGTTCCAGTTTCTCTCTTGAGCCTTTTGGCACATCCATCTATTAGCTCTAGAAATGGGTGTACAGTAGGCAACATAAACTATGGAAAACAAAATTTCTAGAGCTGAGAGGCAAAACCCTCTGATGCACCATATTCTTTCATTCTTTTAAATGTTCTCTCCCTAAAACCCTTAGGGTTTTTTGCCAATTTTGGATCAAAAACATTGTCGGCAACATCTCACACCACCTCTTTATGAACACCTCTATCTACTAGCCGTGTTGAAGTAATGTATATAATCATGTATCCATTGATATGGAAATTGTAAATGTGAAATGTTATCTTAAATATATTTAGGTAAAGTTAAATCATAGTTATATTATTGGAATGATTCCTTGATTATGTGATGGAAAGTTTGGATAAAGCTATATTTTAAATGATGTATTTATTATTTAATAAAAAATAAAAAAATTATGTCTCGTAATGCCTGTAGCATAGTTTTACACTTGTGGGTAAAACTTAGTGGAATTACTAGGTTGAGCAATGGGTGTGTTACAGTTTGTGTGAGATCACATCATTTGATTTTCCTGACATAAACTGAGGTGATTAGTCTCTAATTTTTTATTTGAGGAAATATGAAGGATTTTCTTGGTTCATCCTTCTATGGTCATCATGGAAAAGGATAATTATGCCTCTCGATGGAATGAAATCCTAATGCATCTCAAGTATCTTGATCTTTTTCCTTATGTTTATGGAATCATACCTACACTAGATACATCAGGGAGTTATAAAGAATAGGATATTATTAGTGATCATGTATCGGGAGTGATTTTTCTAGTGTTTATCTTGACACTATGAGTGTTGTATCAGACATTGATTATTCCCACACACTTTGGAATCGAATTTGGGAGATCCATAGAGATCCACATATATCTCCATTCCTAGAGGAGGCAGTTGCAGATCCTCTCATTTCACTTGCAAATGAATATTACATACCCTTTGATGATGATACTTGAGAGGAGCTCAAGTCTATTATAGGTCTTTAATGTTTCAATATTGTTCAAATACTTTTATTTATGTTCTCACTCTTCAAATCAAGACCCAATCTCCATATTTTTGTATTCTCGATTAGTCTAGAATTGGCACATCCTTGGCTGCTATTAGTTCATTGTAGCAAGACATTCATCTCCTTCTATAAATAGCTACATGGGATTTGTATCTTTCAGACATATCAACCTTATTTCTAGAGTCTTAGATTGTATATTTGGAGGATTAATTTTAGTGCATTCATCTCCTCTTCATTGAAAAGCACATAATTTGTGTTAGCCCATCATCTTCTTCAGCTTTACAACATGCTCTACATCAATCTTCATAATATTCTAGATTGAAATCATATGATTCCAACACGTGGACACTTGAGTAGTTTTTAGAGGTACACATCATGTGAATTTTTTCTCTTGATTCTTTCAAGTTTTGGAAATGGCTTCTCCAATCACCAATGAATCTTATTTTTCCTAAGGGGAGAAATGTTGTTTACAGACAATGGACCATATTCTTCCTTCAGGAATACATCATTAGAACAAGAGTAGTCTCTTTATTGGGGATTCATATCCTCATTTTTACTCTCCTATTACGGGGACATGTTTTGTACAAGTGTTTGATAGAAGTAACCCTTGAGGGGTCACATTGAGTTCTCCTTCTTTCACTAATAACATTTTTTCTCTCTTTTAGAAAGTATTTTTCCATGTGGTTTTCTCTTCTTCTCTAGTTACGAGATATTTTATTTTTTTGTACATGGGTACTTCATTAGTCCTTGTAATCGAGACCCATTTATATATCCATTCAATTCTTCATCATTTTTTTTAACTTCTACTTAAGTTAATTTTAAGGGGGGTGTTTGAATAATAATGAGAATAATATAATGATTAATTAGTCATAAATTAATTATTAGGTTTCTTATTAGTTTAATTACTTAAGCTAAACTTAAGAATTATTTTTATTATTATTAGATTGGCTAATTATAGCACATGTTTTCTCATTGCATCAGATGGTGACATTTGTCACATGATAATTTAATTTTCACCTAGGGTTTTAGATCAAGGTCTTCTATCTCCTTTTCATAAGGATTGATAATTTTTTATAGTCATTCATATTGTTATTTAATTCATAATATAATACAAGTTAATATTAATATCAAATACTTCTTTGGATCAAATTTATTTTAAAATTTCCATGAGCATATTCATTGTTTTTTCTCTTCGGATGTGATAGAAATTTTTTTTACACTTGTGATTCTTAGGAGTTGTGAGGTTCACTATCAATTCCACAATAATGATATTATTATCTCTTATAAATCCACAATACTTAATCTAAGGTATTTGTAAATGCACTTCATAGCTACATCATCCATTAGTATGGCCACACACCATTTCTAGAGCTTAGGTCAATAATATTTGACAAAATCATTAACACCACTCACACATTCTTGTATTTTGAATGACCCTATATAAAAATAATTAGTTTTCCTTCATGTTTATTTTGTGGCATCTAATACAAATTCTAATTTTCTTATTTTGTGACCTCTAAAAGGATTCAAGAATTTATGTAGTACAAAGATTAAATTTGAACACCAAAATAATAAAACAAATATCACAAAATCAACCATAAAAAATGAGAAGAGAAAGCAAATAGAAAAAAATAATTTTAATGACAATAAATTTTATAGATGAATACAATGTCAAATAATATTTATTCAACGTTTTTATTTGAAAAGAGAATAAAATAGCAAGAAATGGAAGAGGTCAAAGCCACTAATGAGGCAACATAAATATATTTCTTCCTACCAAAAACCTTCCAACATCTATAATTATTTCTATAGAGATGCCAATATCTATATAATTCAATTGTTCCAAAAAAAATTGAAGTTAACTAATCAAGTTGATAGACCTGTTAACAAGGATAAATTTCTTATTTTTCTAAACAAGAAAAAATAACTTTAGAAAAAATACAATTTGAAAGCACGATTTTTTTAAAAATATGTATGAATATGCTATTATAATAATCTATTTTTTTTGTCAACTAAATTCTATTAAATTTATCATTAAATATGTTGTCATGAGTACAAAATATGTATACTCACAAATAAAACAATTTATCTATTAACAATAGATTTTTTATAATATAACCCTATTGAAAAGTATCATTAAATAATATGGTCTTCATACATTCTATTTCTCCATTTTCACCAATACTACTATATTTTTAAAAAATGATTATAAATTTTAGTTCTAACCAAGAACTCTTACAACACTAGTTTTTAGCCATAAGCTACATATAGTATGAGATTTGAACGTAAAACAAGTCTCATGTCTACAAACCCTTATTGTGTAATCAGAAAATAAGTTTCAATTGTCTCGTAATGGTAAACCAATTATTGTTTCAAAATATTAGGTAAAAGTCAACAAAATATTAGGTAAAAACCTCCAAAATCTCACTTATCACATAAAAGATAGATAAATATTAATTTGATAATTGGATGGGAACATTCTATTTCTATTTATACTATTTTTGTCAATTTGATGACAAGTTTCTATTTTTATTTGGATTGCTTTATGTTTAAATTTGTGTGCAAATACTTCATAATCAAATAATTCTTAATTTATTTAAGGAAAAAATATAACTATTTAACATTTACTATTGACTGTTTAATGTAACCACATACAAGTAGAATTTGAATTTGCATGCATAAACAATATATAAACATATACTCTATTATATTTACAAATAATTTTCTGTCGACGTGATCCTTGAATCTCATGTGGATGCAAGTGCTCGTTATATTAGCCAATCTATCGACAAGAATATTAATACTAGTAATGCTCATGCTATAGAAAAATAATATATAAACCTATACTCTACTATATTTACAAATAATTTTTTATCGACGTCATCTTTGAATCTCATGTGAATGCAAATGCTCGTTATATTAGCCAATCTATCGACATAAATATTAATACTAATAATGTTTATGTTGTAAAAAAATAATATATAAACATATACTCTACTATATTTACAAATAATTTTCTATCGACATCATCCTTGAATCTCATGCAAGTGCTCGTTATATTAGCCAATCTATCGACATGAATATTAATACTAATAATGCTCATGCTGTAGAAAATGAAACGTGAGGGAAAGATAATAAATCAAATAACATGTCTTAAGACACAAGAAGCGAATATTTCTTACTTTAAAAGAGAAGCCTCGTAAATTAATTTAGTGACGACCAACGATGTAGGAAAGTGCTAAAACGCTCTGTTCCGAGTAAGCATACATATCAGTAGAGATGGAGGGGAAGGTGAGGTTTAACGCTTGCCTCCGATGGAATTGATTTGCGCATTGTGAGCCCAATCCCCTCTGTCATGTCAATTACAGTTCCCTCTGGAAACAAACCACTCGAAACTCTGAAGGAGGTGTCCCAATGTATGGGTGACCACAATCAATGGCAAAGACATGTCGGGGAACATTCTTATCCCTGAACCAAACAGAATCAATTCAAAGTCCTTCCTTTTCACATCAATCTCTTTTCTGCTATTGAGAAAATGTTCAAGAACAAATTCCCTTGGGCGCTCCCACATGGCCGCTTCCTGTTGAATTGCCCACACATTCACTAGCAGTTGCATTCCTGTGGGAATACGATTTCCTCCAATGGTGTAGAGCTTGATAGATTCATGAGGGATCGAAAGGGGCCCCAGTGGAAAATGCATAAGAGTTTCTTTCACAATTTCCTATAAATATTTCAGCTTGTGCACATCTGATTCCTCGATTAATCGGCCTTGTCCTACATGTATGTCCATCTCTTGTTGGGCTTTACACAAAATGTTTGGGTGCTGCCTGGGCTTTTCGATTAATAGAGAGTGATTGGCTTGTTCGTATGTAATCTTTTCTATTTGTATGTTTAATGGAAAAAGATTTCCTTAGAGTTCCTTACATGTAATCTAACCTGCATAAATTGAAAGAGGAGAAATGTTTTGTTGTATAAGAGTTTGTCTCATTCAAACCCTAGTGTTGGTGTTCCTACCCCACATCAACAAATGATGATGGAATAAATCATGTGCGTTAAATTGGGTAGTGTTAAAATAAATAATAAATGATTGTAATAAATGAATGACATAAGAAAATTTTAGGTCTTAGGCATGAAAACCTTCACGAAGTGATGTCACACCATAAATTGTCACAAAGAGTAATGTAGACATGCAAAACTAACATCGTGCATCGAATTCCTGCTATTAATCAATTAAAGCAATTTATTGATTAATTTACTAAGGTTCATTAAATAAATCAAAATTATTTAATCAAATCCTTAAAGTTCTTCTCATTTGATTTATCAAATGTCACCTCCTAATATCATCCAAGTTAATTAATCTACATTAATTAACTTCTAATCATGATTATCATTCTCTAGCTTTTGACTCAACTAGAGTCAAATCCAAACTCTTAACTAACCCACCCACTTGCACCAATAAATCATTTATTTGATTTATTAATTCTTCTAATTACATTCAAAATGGAATCAAAATGGAATATTCTTCCAATTTGAATCTTCCCCCCAAAAGGGACTTGTCCCTTCCAACAAGGTTTTAAATGCTATTTGCACAAGTCAAACATGGCATTTATTGCACCTTTCATCCCCCCTAAACATGTCATTTCATCCAAATTTGAATTTCAAATTGGCACATGGGCCAAGACTTGCACATTCCTCACCCTCTCACAACTTGACAAGTGGCACCTTCTCATTGCTTTGTGAATAATCCCACATTCCTCAAAATCTCTCAGTCTTTCAATCTTTCAATCTATAAAATGCAAAGCATTACATCAACAACAAACAACACTTACTCATTGCAAGGTTACTCTCTTCATTTGAGAACTAATCTTGTTCATCACAACACCATTTGCTTAGCAACAACACATTCTCATGGCAAGGTTACTCTCCACTTGTGAGAACTAATCTTGCTCATCATTTGGCACTTTGCTTATCATGGATTGGGAAAGGGCAGCTTTCTACACAACTAGGTTGCACCAATCCACTATGGGATAGGGATATTTCATGGTTTACATGCTTTGTTTAATTTTGTTGTTTGATTGCATTTGAATCATGAAGTATTATCTCATAGGGATAGGAATTTATGTTTATGTTGCTTTGTCATTGTGCTAACCATTTGCAGATTTTCATGTCCACAAAATGGCGCTAGAAGGAGGGCTCAAAGCAGTTGTTGTACTTTCTTTTCAAATTATAGAACAAATTCTGAGCAATCTGTTTAGGTACCTTATCTGTTGATATTATGTTTGATCATCACAGGTTCTTAGCAGTTTTGTCAACATTCCATATCATGATTATGTTTGCACAACACTCCATGTAGTTTATGTTGTTCTTTCCTGTTCATGAAGTTGTTCGGTCAAGTCTGTAACTCCATAGATGTGGTGTTCTCTTATATTCTAGTTGTGTAACTATTGCTTTCTGATAAAAGATTGTTTCTGTTCTCGTGCTAAACATTCAATATTGTAGTGAACTTTTCACTACAAAGCAATCCATTTTCTTTTTCTTTTTCTGATGTACTTTATCATTTTACTACAGAGCATTCCAGATTCTCTGACCACTAGTAAATGCTATCTTATGTTTGGGAACAAAGGATCCACAGAAAAAATATATTATCAGAGGATAATTTAATATTATAGCTGATATCCCATAATTTAGCGGAACTAATATAGCTGTAATTGATTTGCATAAGTCCTAGGAACAATGATGATCTACTGCTGGTGTTATGTGATAGGGAGTAGAATTTGTGGGAGAGGTTTCTTCCTCGGGTTGAGGAATTTCCATGATGTTGATGCAGCTGTAGTTATTGTTGCAGCTTGATTCAAATGTTTTGTCGAGCATTGATGGTGTCCACATATGATGAAGACCTCTCTGTGCTACTGTGCTTCTCTTGAATATACGACATAGAGCCCAAGAAATGTCGTTACACAACTTACAGCCTGTCTATATTCTCACTCACTCATTCAATGCGTGATTTGATATCAGAACTTGCATGCGAAATTTTGTGGTGTTCCTAATTTATGTGTACTAGCCATATAGTCCTTAAACTTTCACGCCACCGAGCTGATCTGAATTCTATTTAAACTATTTGAAGTTTATTTTCTGGTTAAGTGCAATGCCTACAAGATAGAAGGCATATCTTTTTGAATTGCTGCAGTTGTCAGGCTTTCAGTTGCTGCGCATTAAACATTGGTATCATTCGAAATTACCTTTTGCATTGAGCACAGTTATTATTGCTTTGGTTCGAATAGAGTTTGATGCATTCTAGAGTTTGACATACCTATTCTTTAAGTATTATTATGACTATTGACTTATATAGGCCAGGGTACATCCAGTAGATTTTATTGCATTCATTTTGAGAGCACTCTTCTTTTCGGCTGCATTAATCCCTCTGCGCATAGCGTCCCAAGTATATGAGTGGGTGGCATTTTAAATCTTTATGCTATTACTGCACTCTGTCATTTGTTTGGTCAGCATCCCAAAATCACAGGAATTAATGTCCAAGTGAGGAGTCTCCATAAATGAAGGCCACACCTCTAATTAGTCAAGCCGATGTTTGCTATCACCACTTTTCTTGTTAAGCTGACACCACTTGCAGTTTGCAGAATCAATCTTCTATCCCAGCGAGACACCCATGATGGAAAGCCACCGTCCAACAATCCATGTTACAATACAGAATCATCATTCCCATGATGAACTTGTAGGCTGTCAGATAATAAGCGTTGGTTGTTGACAGAAGTTTGGGTAGAGCCCGTACCACCAATCCAATAATTCCTTACCAAAGCAAGAGAAGTGCTTATAGAGCACGAGGAGTTAGATATACGATTGGTGCAAGAATAGGAAAACAGGCTGCAATTCATAAGCATTGGAAAATAACGATACCTTGTATAACTATGCTTTTTCATACAACTGTTTCTCTAGAGAGATTTTCTTGCAAAGTCCCAATCTTATACTAATCCAGAAGCTATCGTGAACTCTAGAGGACATGCTTTACTACATAAATGATGTGTATTTCTTGAGCCTATTCCCAATGAGTTAAACCTTCTCTTTGCCTACTAGATCTCAAATAGTAATGATCTAGCTTGATCCAGTAACTATGTTTCCATATTTGTAGACCTGGCTGAAGTCACAATTACATCAATGCAGAGAAGAACTATAGCTAAATAGGAACAGATAAGATCGAATCATCAATAACCATCAATTTTTCTTCTTAGTTGACTCATAGGTAGCCTATCCTCTTTTCAAGGGATGATCTTACCCTATAGCCGTCCTTTAAAATAGTCTGCCTCTTAAGGGGCAAGTCATTATTGCTATCTTGGATCGAGAGATTTTCTCTTACAACATATCTTTTTTTTTTTGAATTGCATCTCTGACTTGACTGCATATAAAATTTCGTAAACTAGAGAAGGCTGTGAATTCTGTTAAGAAAATTATTCATGGTTAGGTAGCACCATTTATTCTTAGACTTGGTTGCTTTGATACTGGCATCATGTGGCTTCAATGCAAGATCAAGTTGTCACTAATGTATCTCTGCATTAAAATGATGTTATAGATTTGACCAATATTTGCAGGCAGTGACTATCATCTCCAAAATATTTCTCGCAATTGATGTCTCTTCTGCCTCACTTTTAGATTTTGTCTTGGCGTGGCTTTTGAGAACACTCTCATATTTCTATTTAAGTTATTTTATTTTAAGAAATCTTTTGTTTGTGGCTTAACTTGTGGTTGACTATTTTATTGTTATCTTTCTAATGCAGGAATAAATGGTTTACCATGTTAGGAGAAAGCACACTTTACATGTTGTAATGGAGTGGTCAGGACAGATTGCAACCAATGTTATATGTTGTGTATAGAATCACTTCATCTAATGAATCTCTTTTTGGCCAGCTTTAATGGAAAAAATTGCTAAGAAGGTTGAAGGTTGAAGGTTGAAACTGGAGGTTGAAATTGAGGTAGACATTAGAAGATGAATATTTGAATTGAACAAAGGTTAAAGCTTGAAATCAAAGTGGACATTTGAAGACAAATACCTGAATTGAACAAAGGAACAGGGTTGGCATCAAATGAAAACGAAGGCGAATGGAGTGGAGTTGGAGATATCTTTTTTGAAATCAAGACATGAAAAAAGCATTTTTTAATGCTTATTTTAAATCTTAGAGCTTCAATTCACTACCCTTTTTTTCTGTTTTAAACCAACTCACATTTTCTTTTGTGTTTAAAATCAATCAATGACTTGATCTTTTCAAAGTTGGTTAAAATTGACCCTTAGACACTTACTAGATTTCAATTTGGGTTAAAAATTGGACAAGGCAAACTTCACACTTCATTTTGGTGCTTCTAAAACGAACTCATCATTGCTTTGAGGAATTTAAAATTGAACATGTGTACTTTGTGTTTTGTAAACTTTTTTGCAAAGTAGTGTCATTTAAAAGGGTGTATGCGCTTCTCTCGCGTTTCATGGCGATATTGAGAATCAAAAGTCTTTTTGATGACCCTAAGTTGCATAAAAGATTGCCTCTGCACTTTAATTTGGGATCTAAAATTGAACAAAACATGCGAGTGTGAGCACGATATATTGCGGAGGTTCTCCCCTTTGTTTTTCAATGAAGGTTGTGTGAACGACGGGATATGTTAGCTCGCTATTGTTTATCTTAGAGGGCCTGCCTTATGGGAAAAATTAATCACCCAAGGGAACGACCCAATCGGGAACACACTAAAGCCAAGCAACTTCCACCCGGGATATAAGTGTGGATATTGGAACAAAGGCCAATATCATGAGGATTATTCCGACGAGATGGACAGCAATGGACTCTCGCCGATGTTGGATAATCCCCCATGAACGGAATGCCTGAATTAGAACCCTTGTTTAGAAATTGGCCAAAACCTTATCTATCTTGTTGGTGCAAAAGTTCATGTCCTTTGAAGCCGCCCCACATAACATGTGGTCTTGTTGTAGAAATGGAAAGTATGCCATGGGAGATTCATGGGTACTAATGCTTGGCTGACCTGAATAAGTGAGTGTCGTGGAGGGGAGCCAGTGTGGTCAAGCATTTAGCCATTCGCACAAGATATGCGCAACTGGATTTATCCAAGTGGGAACCCAACAAGATATTGCCGCATCATCCTAGGGTTGTAAAAAGTGCTTGGATTCAAAACATTGAAAAATGAACATTCACATGAGCCTCAAATTTCAAACACCTTGGAGGAAACAAATACCTCTTGACGAATTTAAGCACTCTTGCTTTCCCTAGGGATCATATTCGTAGAGGTTTCTAAGTGCTCGAATTCTATCGTCATTTGTTTTCACTAAGGATAAAACTAGGAAACTTTTGCCCTAATTTTTTTGATTTCCACATAATGGACATTGTGGGATGAAAATGAAAGCAGGACATTAGACATTCAGTTTGAAAACATAATCAAGCAAGTGATTTTGGTAAAAAGGATTCACTAAGACAAGATAAAAGATAAATTTGATTACACATGTGTTTTCTAACATGATCAAAATCCCAAAACTGAAGTTCAAAAAGCTTAGTGTGAAAGCTAGTGAGGAGCGTTTTGAGATCCTGAATTGTTTGAAAGGTTTACTTTCCTCTCATAGGAAATATAGCATGTCCTTCAACACCGAGATCTTGTAAAGCAGAAGTGTCATCTAGGTCAAGTCTAGGATCAAATCCAATCACTTTCATCCATCTCTCAACCATTAAATCAGTAAAAAATCACCTCACCAACAGCTCTTGGAAACTTTGTAAACATCTTTTATGCTAAACTTCTAGGAAAAATCAAATAACTTTGTTTGACTTAAAATAGCTAGTCAAACCATCATCCTATACATGAGTTCTCTCTTGGATAAAACAACTTCCTAGGGTTTATGAGTTCATCTTGTTTGGCTTAACACACCTAGCCAAATTATCAAATCATCACCTCGTTTGACTTGACGCACTTAGTCAAACTACCATCTTGTAAGAGTTCACTCTTGGATAACACAACTTCCTAGAGTTTTACGATTACATTTATCACTTTTGTTTGACTTAACACATTTAGTCAAACCATCAATCCAATCACAATCAATCAAAGTCCTAAAAATTTTAGCATTTCCTTCAAAGTTGCTTTAAGAGTTCCATTCATCTATATCACTCATCTTCCATTTATCTCATCCTCGTCATCACTTTTGTCCTTCAATTATCCTAGTTCTTCGCTTCTTTGAACCTAAGGTTTAGACCGATCGAAAGGATTAGAGGTTCATCTCTTACATTCTTGAAAAATTGATCTTCATTTTATGGTTCAAACTCGATCTCAACACAAGAGGGACATGGAATATAAACTTGATCCATCCATCATGAGCAATTCGATTCAACCAAACTATCCAAGCCTTGCAATACCATTTGATTATCAAAGCTTGTAGAATGCATACATGGGAGCATTATCTCATACAAACATCAATGGTACAACAAATATGAACATACCCAATCTGAAGTTTGGAACACCTTTCCCAATGATAGATTTAAATCCAAGTCCAAATCTGCAAATCTATCAACCAAACACTCAATGCATGAGTTTTCCAAACAACATTATCCCACCAAATCCATACATGCCAAGTATAACTTTACCAAACATGACCATTTCAAATCCACACTTGGTAAATTTTGGGGTAGATATGCTTGCAAATCCCCCTAATGTTGTTCAAAGTCCTAGCAATATATTGGCAACTCCATATGCTGATTCAAGTCAAGGTAACACCATGCAAAATGAAAGTTACCTAAATCAAGGAAATATGATTCTAGACCACAACAATGTTCAATTTCAATCTATCATGCCAAATCAAAACATCATACCAAATCATCCCATTTTTCCATCGATATCGCAACAACAGATGGCAACCATCCAAACGACCCCAACAATCAACACCATTCCCATTCCACCACAACCACCACCACCGCCAAAGCACAGCACGACCAATTCATTCTCCATCATGTTGCAAGCTGCACAAGAAGCTTCCAGCAAAAAGGCACTCCAAGCCCAACAAGCTACACAACTAGTTGCTCAGCAAGCACAAGTGGCTTAGGTAGCCCAACAAGCATAAGCACAAGCAGAATTCTACGCACTATTGCAATCAATCCAAGAAGAAATAGCACAACAAAGAGCCCAACAAAAAGCATTGTTGGCACAAAAACAACACGACGAACAACAAGTGTTGTTGGCTCAGCAGCAAACACAAACATTACCTGCTCAACAAAGCTTGCAAAAGATTCCCACCACAATTGTTGAAATCAAAAATCAAGATCTATCCATCAATGAACACATTGAAGATGTTCCCTTCTCATTCAATGATCAAATCATCACACACCAAGAGTCACTTTTTAATCACGATCAAAACTCACTGATGATACCCAACAATGATCCAATCCAAGAAACATTAACATCATCTGATCCTATGTTTGAGAACATTGACAATCCCTCCACCAAAATTGTTGAAAACAATGATCAAAATCAATCCATCAATGAGCACATTGAAGATATGTCTACCCCATCCATTGATCAAATCGTCGTTCATCAAGAGCCACTTTTTACCGATCTATTTCAAGATGTGTTAACATTATTTGATCCCATTGACATAAACCAAGATCCATCCACCACTGATCGTGTTGACAATGTCTCTACATCACCTAATGAGTCAGAGGACATATTTCAAGAACTTATTCCAAAGCATGATCAAAATCTTCCATCAAGGTCTAGCAATGGCCCTTCCAACAACATATTGACATCCTTCGACCTTACGATTGAGAATAGTGAAAGAATATTTGACACTACACTTGATCCAAGTCCATTCAAAGAACAAGTGGATATTAATCCACTTCCCATGCCTAAGGACGATGTCCAAGAACCCCTTGTAGAAAATCCATCCTTTGAAATTGACCCATGTCAAGAACTTGATCAAAAGCATGGCGAAAGCAATTCTAGAATTAGTCAAAATCAAGAATTTGTATCTCTGAGATAGTACAATGATCTAATGGGCACTCTTTTATCTATACAAGATGCCGCAAATGATGATCATATCCACATAGGACATACTCCTCCATCTACCAATGAGATGCTTTCTTTCGATGGACACACAGATGATCTTCATTCAAAACAAGAGTCTCATACTCTTGAAATCATTACTGGAAAACAAGAGTCTCCTACTCTTAACATTGGTACACATGATCAAGATATACAGAAATCCAGAGACATATCAGAAATGGGTCAAGAAGAAGGCTTTTACATAAGTCATGAATCAGAAACATCCTATGAAGTGAGTCATGAGGAAGACTTTTGTGTAGACAGCGAAGCATCAACACTTCTTAAAGAAGCACTACAATCTGATATGTCACAAGATATAGTTGAAGATATCAATCAGGCATTCATCCCACTTATGGAAGATCCTATCACTTATAAACTTGGATCACTCACCTTTCTTAAAGCAAGCTATCTCGTCAATAAAGAAGATGACACATTTGAAGGTCCACCACAAAGCAGAGAAGGAGAAACACCTTGTTTCCAAGGTAAATCATATCCTATTGCAAATAAACTTTTTTAGCAGATGAATTATCAAGGCAGAGGATTAGGCCTACATGAACAGGGTATCCTAGAACTAGTGCAAATTTTTGTCAATCCTAAGCATCAAGGCCTTGGTTACTCAACAATCAAGGGATCTCAGCATATCAGTAATACTATCACCATATTGGGGGCAACTTCGTCTCAAGCAAACGTCAACATAGGGAGCACGAAGGATCCTTATGATGAAACCAATGCCAATACTACAACCCGCCATGTCATAAATCTTCATCCACCCATCACCCCATCCACGAATTGGGACCAACGTCAAAACAAAGACTTGAATCGAAGCATGCAAAATAGTATCAAAGAAAAAGAAGCTAAGAAGCATATTGGAAAAATCAAATACAAATGGATATCAAAAAGTACAAAGAAAAATTATCCCTATCAAACTCCATTAGTCGAAGAAACTATGGGGCAAAATAAAAAAGGGAAAAGTATCCATCAAAGATTTCCACAAAAGAAAAATCAGGATTCTCAAGCAACGTACAAAGTGTATCGAGCAGTTGGTCCTAATTCCATGCACACTTCCATATCCACCCATTGTTGCTCATCTTCCCAAGTTTGGAGAGTCAAAGGTTCCAAACTATCAACCAATCCATCTTTTATACCTAAACACACTCCATCCATGCCTCCACACATGATAGCCAATTCTCACATTGACCATGTATTGGCAGTGGCCCTTCATCATAAGGATTCAAAAGGCACTCTATCGCGATGTGTGCACAAAGACAGAGTTAACTCTAGTATCAGTAAAGCAGAACAAATTTCTCAAAAGTTGCATTCAAGTGCACATATCTTGGCAAGACAACTTCTACAAGCAGGATACCGATGGCATGTTATGACAAAAGCATCTACATCGGCACCACCAGGTGGTTCAGCATCAGCTTAAAATCTCTCAAAAAATACAAAAACAATCAGAAAATGTCCTGAAAAAATGGTTACCTTGATGAAAACCTGGCAAACAGGCGTCCTGGTGACAACAAAAAAATACAAAAATACAAAAAATCCAAAAAAATCAGAAAAAGGATTGAAAACAGTAAAGAAAAAAATCGTCCTCCAGTGAAAACCGCTTTGGTGGCGCTTTGGACAAGTACCATGATGAAAACCTGGCAAACAGGCGTCATGTGTAGAATCAAGCATCTATGTGCGCCAATTCAGGAGAAAGCATCTTATCACATCCATAATAAAGCCAACATTCCATCCATATCATCCGTTCATCCATCAACCGTTTATCCAACCCCTTACCATATATCTACCTTATCTTAATCTTGATGAAGGTTTAGTAAACGCTTTACAGTTGCTTATGGTAGACATCCTGACATGGGTCATTTTCATTGATCCCATCCTATCCAACATTATCTGAGCTTTGAAGCATTATCTGAGTGAGCATTCCTCTGTTCGAACACCCTTATCTTATCGCAAGATAATCCATATCCATTCGTATCCAAGAATCCACCCATGGCATTCCATACATTGCTAAACACTGGGGGCAGATAATTACATCTTGCTTCGTGAATAAATCTTGATCTATATCCTCCAACTTATGTGGAGATCTAAGCATTGGCAAACGTGAAATCAAATTGGTCAAAACATTTGTGAGAAAAAATCCAAATCACTAGCCCATGGCATATTTTGACAAGATGATGTTTTATCTTTTGTCGAGCATCAATTTGAACAATCCATATCAATTGCATCTAATGTGTACTTCAATGTCACATCAAATCATCAAAGCTATTTTATTCAAAATCAAGCTTCATCATTGATCAATCGAATCCAATCGATCATCATCTTGTTTGACTTAACACACTTAGTCAAACTATCATCTTGTGCATGAGTTTACTCTAGGATAACACAACTTCCTTGGGTTTACAAGTTCATTATCATCTTTGTTTGGCTTAACGCACTTAGCCAAATTATCAAAATTAACCACCTCGTTTGGCTTAACACACCTAGCCAAACCATCCTCTTTTGTACAAGTTTACTCTAGGATAACACAACTTCCTAGAATTACAAGTGCATTATCACTTTCGTTTGACTTAACACACTTAGTCAAACTATCAATCCATCAATCTGATCAATCAACCTTGGCTTGGCTTTCAACAAAATCCCAAAACAAAGCACTGATATCATCACATAGCCACCTCCAAATCGTCAAAATCATGCGAAAAACTCAAAAACATTCAAAAAACTATCAAAAATCAAAAACATGTCAAATATCAGAAAATCTTCAAAAATTTCATCATCAGGTCTTTTCAATCTTTCACCTTGTCGAACTACGTCGTCTCTGAGCTTGAACGTAGGCAAGGTTGATCTTTGATCATCCCCCGAGACGGTTAGGTCAGTCCTTTAGGCGTCTGTCGCATTGGCAATCCGTTTGCCCATCTAGTCTGCATCTAGGGTCAGTCCCTTAGGCGTCCGTCGCATTGGCAATCCGTTTGCCCATCTAGTCTGCATCTTAAGTCAGTTCTTTAAGCAATAAAATGGCAATCCATTTGTCCATATTATCATCAAGTCAGTCCACCACCAGTCGAACTACGTGGTCTCTGCGTATATAACATAGGCAAGGCTAATCTATGGATCAGCTCCCGAGACCCCTAGGATAGGTCTTAAGTTAGTCTATTCGTCGTAAAATCTTGAAAATACCAAAAACATTGAAAAATCTTGAAAATACCAAAAAAAATTGTAAAACATCTCAAAAATTCCAAAAATAGCCTCAAAACATTTGAAAAAAAAAACCCAAAATGGTGCACCCATTTCATCTCGCTTTCACCCATGATTGTCATCACTCATAATAAATCATCGTCGCTTTCACCCTTTGGTGAGTTAGTCAGAAAAAAGTTTAGCAGGTTCTAAAGTGAACGCCTAATCGTCAAAGTCTCAAGTCTAAGTCAGTAAGTCAGCAAGTTGGTCAACTCAGAGTATCAATAGCTTATCACCCAAATCAGTCTCACCAAAACCCTGATCACTACATGTCCTAGGATGAAGCTTTCTAGCGATGGACATAAGCATCAGGTACCCCACATTAGTTTAGCCTTGGCTAGCGGTATGAAGAACATTAGCTTGTTTGTTTACTTTATCTTGGTCTTTTTGACTTATCTTATATTGCGCTCATTCCAAGGACCTCTTGATGATGCCTAAACAAAACAGGTTTAGAGAGAAAGGAATGGGGCAAAGATCATTATATTTTTGTCTGTTGTTCTTGCTGGATGTTCTTGTAAAATAACTTGGCGAATACTTGCTTTGTTGGGTCCATCCTAGCAAGGTTTCTGTATGTCAAGTGTGAACAAGAGCACTCCTATCTGATTGTTGAGTCAAAGTCCATCACAGTAGGTGCCACACCATCCTGGTTCTTAATACCTTGATGCATTGCACCTATGTGTGTTATCAAACATAAAGAAAGTTACGCTCTTTATCTCCCATTCCTGGATAAGCAATACATCATCATCTTTCATCATCATCTCTAATAAAGTTGGCTTGTTGAAATTCTGCATCTTCTTGGATTCAAGGGTTCATCCCTCTCATCCTTCTACCTTCTTTCACGCTAACAATGCATCCATCCTGCATCCATGCTACATTCATCCTCTTCCCTTGCATAATCATGCCATATCCATCTCATGCATAATCACGTCATCTCATTTTCATCATCATTATCATATAGTCTAACCATCCATACATTCATTTTGAACCTCTTTGTCATGAGATCCATCTCAAATTGAATCTTTTCGCTTGATCTCCCGAGGGGGCAATGTACTAATGTACTTATTTCCGCTGGGTCATCCGAAAAAACAAGAATTTTTTAATTTCGATGTCGGTAGCATCATTCTTTGAACTAATGCAATGAGTACATTGCTTCAAAGAGGGGCAAAATGTAGACATGCAAAACTAACATCGTGCATCGAATTCCTGCTATTAATCAATTAAAGCAATTTATTGATTAATTTACTAAGGTTCATTAAATAAATCAAAATTGTTTAATCAAATCCTTAAAGTTCTTCTCATTTGATTTATCAAATGTCACCTCCTAATATCATCCAAGTTAATTAATCTACATTAATTAACTTCTAATCATGATTATCATTCTCTAGCTTTTCACTCAACTAGAGTCAAATCCAAACTCCTAACTAACCCACCCACTTGCACCAATAAATCATTTATTTGATTTATTATTTCCTCTAATTACATTCAAAATGGCATCAAAATGGAATATTCTTCCAATTTGAATCTTCCCCCCAAAAAGGGACTTGTCCCTTCCAACAAGGTATTAAATGCTATTTGCACAAGTCAAACATGGCATTTATTGCACCTTTCATCCCCCCTCATTCTCATCCAAATTTGAATTTCAAATTGGCACATGGGCCAAGACTTGCACATTCCTCACCCTCTCACAACTTGACAAGTGGCACCTTGTCATTGGTTTGTGAATAATCCCACATTCCTCAAAATCTCTCAATCTTTCAATCTTTCAATCTATAAAATGCAAAGCATTACATCTACAACACACAACACTTACTCATTGCAAGGTTACTCTCTTCATTTGAGAATCAATCTTGCTCATCACAACACCATTTGCTTAGCAACAACACATTCTCATGGCAAGGTTACTCTCCACTTGTGAGAACTAATCTTGCTCATCATTTGGCACTTTGCTTATCATGGATTGGGAAAGGGCAGCTTTCTACACAACTAGGTTGCACCAATCCACTATGGGATAGGGATATTTCATGGTTTACATGCTTTGTTTAATTTTTTTGTTTGATTGCATTTGAATCATGAAGTATTATCTCATAGGGATAGGAATTTCTGTTTATGTTGCTTTGTCATTGTGCTAACCATTTGCAGATTTTCATGTCCACAAGTAATACATAAATTTCTTTGAGAACCTACAAAACGTTAGTCAAATAACACAATAGATTTTTGTAACAAGAATATAGACAATAAGTCACATGTATCTTCATAATTTTCACATAATAATTCCTCATAGTTTTATGATATTGGGAAAAAGGATCTAGATTGTAAATCACGCCTCTTCCAATATCACAAAGGAAAAGACTAAAATGATCTCGAAGACCCACTTGGCTACTAAACTCAATGGAAGAGCCATAATGGTGGATCAAGGTTTCAATCCTTTCTGAAAATGTGTGTGTGATGATGTATTTCTAAATTAATTTGATAATGCACTAATGAACCTAGGCTAACTATGGAAATGTAGAAAATTTAGATGATTTATAGAAAATACATAACTAAAAGGGAAAAATAGATTTTAGAATAACAAAGGATAAACACAAAGGAACCTAGCGTATGAGTTTGGGTTTGATCTAACTAGATAGAGGGCATTGGTCACACTAGACTGAGAATCAAATACTCATAATAAGATTTCAATCTCCTATTGCTCCTTGTCTATGGGTTTTTCTTTTCTGTACATAGTGTTAGAACTTTTTCTATTGTTGATAAAATTTACTTTTCTTAATTTATTGACTTGTACTTCAATGGTTCAATTAATAATTATGTCTTCAGTTCTATTCAAAATCACTTTAGATCTACAACCTACACAGAAGAAAGACGGGAAAGGGTTATGGCATAAAGGGGCTTGCCTAAGTCAAACCCTATTTTTTAATTTCTACCTCCACAATGGTTATGGTGGTATAAAAGAGAGCTTACTCTTAGTCGAGAAAATTCTAAATGATAAAAAAGTGATTTAATTTAATAATTGTTGCAACTTACCACTTAGATTAGTATTCCTTTATGGACTAAATTCATTGTACTCATCAGCTTCAAGGAGAGATAGATGCTTGATTTGAAGTCCTACAAGTGTTAGTACTCACAATAAAATAAACTTAAAACATAAACAAACTATTTCACTATGTTTTCATTAGTGTTGTGATTGATGTAAAATTATAGTTTTCTCATGATGAGAAGGTGTTTACGTTGTTGAAAAGGTGTTACAGATGTAGCATGGTCACTTGGTTTCCAAGTGCTTTTGAAAAAATTTATATAAAGAGTGTACAAGGTGATAGGGATGTGCTCTGTGTTTTTCTCTATATATCTTCATGGTTGAAGATATGCTTGTGTGGTTTCAATATGACGACTAAAGGTCTTTGAAGGTATTATATCCATAGTTTCAGGTTCTAGATCATGCACCAATTAAATATGTGTTTGATAGTGTCTGGCTCGTGAAGAGGGTTGTCAGGAGAAATGGAATTTCTCTACATTTCTCTCCATTGAATTCTCGTCTTGGGGATTTTGGAATGTGCTAATGATGCTTGTATTTATCTTCCCTTAAAAGTCTTGGTTTTCAATTGTTCCACAAGCATGGTTCATGATTTATGTCTTATGGTTCATGTTGTGTGATGTTGATATCTGGTCCACAAGATGTTTTCAAACCTGGTGAAGTGATGCAATTGCTTGGTAGTGTTAATGATAGTTTAGCCAACCTAGTGTGTTTGTGCTATTTGTGGATGTGTGTCATGGATTGTGGAAGCTTGGTGTAGATTTTCAATGTATATTTGGGTCCTAGTTAACCCTCTGTGTGGTGCATCTTCACTTCTTTCCATCAAGGAATAATTTTATGACAACCTATTTGGTGGTTAGACATTTGAGGTGTATACATTTCATTGAAGCTTACTTGGAGAAGGTTATTCATGGTTGCAAAAGGTATATATGCAATGTCAATTGTTGGATAAGTGTGTGATGGTAAGATTTTTGTGAAAAAATGTGTATGTGATCAAGTTTTGAGATCTAAGTGTGAGCGTGAACACCTAAGACTACCTGAAGTAGTGAGAAAAAGGTGTGTACATTTCAGAGTGCCTAAAGTTGTTCTAAACACTGAGCTGAAGGTTGTGGATGGTGGATTCTCTTGTTTCTTTAAAGGAATTCAACCTCCTTGTAACAGTCTCTTTCTATTCTCTTGTATTCTAGAAGAAGTGATTTTCCTAGGAAGTGAACCCTTTGGCAATGAGAATTTCTTCCTTTTGGGTAGTGAGCCTTTTATATCAATGTTATTATTCATATATATGTGAGTTAATCCTCACAATGGATTTTCCCTTATTGGATTTTCCATGTAAAATTTGATGTTCTAGTGTGTATGGTTGTTGATATGTTGATACTTCATTTGTTTAAATTCATGTTAATGCTTAATAAGGGCTTAAATTTGATAAGGGTTTGAAGGTTTTAATGTGCAACTAATCCCCTCCCCTCTTTGTTATCCTTTATGTCTGTAGACATGCAAAACTAACACCATGCATCCAATTCTGCTATTAATCAATTAAAGCAATTTATTGATTAAATCCTAAGGTTCATCAGACTTAATTAGATCAAATTATTTAATTAAGTTCCTAAAGTTCTTCTTATTTGATTTGATAAATCAAACTGATTTAAATCAAATATCAAATCCCTAAAAACCCCCAAGTTAATTAATCTAAATTAATTAACTTCTAATCATAATTACCATTCTCTAGCTTTTGACTCAACTAGAGTCAAATCTAAACTCCTAACTAACCCACCCACTTGCACCAATAAATCAATTTATTTGATTTATTAAAAATACTTATTTTCCCTCAATAACTCTCATCTTTGACTTTTTTGGACAAAGATAATTCCCCCCAAAATCCTCAACAACATTCATTTATTGACATTTTTTCAAATTTGAATGGGCACATTGGCCAAAACTTGCACAAGCTTTGGCCAATCCCATTATGACAACTGTCTTTATCCTATTGGATGGGATTTAGTCCCACATTGCCTAATCTTGGCCTCTCTTCTCTCAAGTTCTCCTATAAATGCAATGCATCTTCTCTCCTTCAAATAGGAACACACTTCATGCAAGGTTACTCTCTTCATTTGAGAATCAATCTTGCTCTTCATCATCTACATTTTGAATGCATCTACACTATAGGCAACTTGAGCTCATAGCAACTCATTGTCTATTTCATTTGGCTTGGAAAGGGATTGGGAAATGGCTCTCTCACATCTTCATGGAGGGCACCAATCAACCATAGAATAGGTTGTATTTCATTTTCTCTATTGCATATTTGTCTTAGTTTTATCATTTTGTTTGGAGTCAATGATTTATGTTATTCTATAAGGATGGCTAAATCTATGCAATCCATGTGTAAGATTTTGGCATCCTACAAATGGCACTAGAAGGAGGGCTGCTCTTTGTTTTCTTTTTGTTATTTACCCCTCTTTTGCAGATCAAAAACAAAACAAAAAAAAACCCTTTTGCAAAGAGATCTTTAAATATATGGATTTAGTGACATCTTGAGTTTGGTTTTGTCATCACTCATCTGCACTTGCATTCATAATGCAGATGGGGTATTTGCATCCACTGTCTTCTGTCTTTTTGGATTTCAATATTTAAAGTCAGCTGGATACAAACATTTAAATTCAAGGTTTCTGAGATCTTTATTTCTTCTGCTGCTCGTTTTATTCCATCTCTCCACCTCTAAATGTTGGCTCTTCAATTCAATTAATTATATGTAGTTCAATCACTTAATGTAGATGTTATCACATGGCTTAGCAAATACGTGTGAAATAATAGAGATACTAAAGGGAACCTAAACTGGTAAAATTTTAGTAGTGGTATCCACGTCTATATAAAGCAGGCATTCATTTTTTGTCATTTTACCCAAAGAACAAACTTGTTGTGCGTATTGATGAATGGACGCTTTGGGTCTCTTAGTACCGACTGTTGTCTCTTTAGCAGATGTTTGATACGACTGGTGATAAATTCCTAACATTGCTATGATTTGTATTTTGTGAAAGATCTATCCTGGTCATGTCTTTGTCTAGTGAATTCAATGTGTAAATAGTTGGCACACCTTGTTAGATATCCATATTTTTCTTCTTGTGTATTTATCTACCAATACAGCTGTGAAGGAAATATCTTATAAAGTTTTTTTTCTTTTAAAACTGGTCTATCCCAACGCATAATCCTGTTCCAATGACTGGCAATCAATTGAGTTATAAAGGAAAAGAAAATACAAAGCTCTTAAATTTGACTTTGGGACTGCCAAGTACCTTCAAGTGCGGCCAGGGCAAAGTCTATTTCTATTTTCTCATATGATGATGGTATGCTTGTACCCGACACAGATCATTATTAAAGTCAAGGAAAGCATATAAAGTAGCCAAAACCAAGGTGAGAAAGATTTGAGTATTCATTAGGTTGGAGACTCGAGTAATATACTTTGCAATAGAATCCACTACTTGGTGTTCTTATCTAGTTTTGAATGGTATCATTTATGGGTTCGGTGGTGTGTTTATTAGATATTGTTTTCCTTACCAATGCCTGCATTTGTAAATAAGTGTTTGAGGACTGGTATTACATCTATTATCATCTGACGTTTTATAGCAACAAATGTACACATTTCTTTTCTTTTTTCCCATACTCAATGTCTTGTAATGCATCTCAGTTCACGTATTTTCCCTATGCTACTGCATTGATGAATGTCCCTTCACTATTGTGCATTGATTTGTCCTTTCATTAGTGCTGGATACTTGACATGGTGCGGGTTTTTATAGGGAATTCCAATTACACTCAAAACATCCAGCCACGGGTGTGTTTCAAATGTTTAAAATCGTGACCTATGTTTACCTTTTGCTGATACTATTTATCCTATAACAGTTGAAAGGTTGGCATACGTACCTACCAAGGGACACGGTGGGTTAGACATCACAATTATTCCTCTGCACTGACCTTAAAGTTCCTTAAAGGTTGTCCATCTATTTGCTTTACTTTCACTAACTGCTCCTGCTCGCAAGATCTTCAAAATCTGTTTCAAATGCTACAATTACAGTGAGAGTTATTGTCTGCGATACTCCTTGTATGATGGCACTCCACAATAGAAATGTGTGGTCTTTAATAAAAGACTACTTGAGAGAATCCAATTGTAGACAATAAATCACTTCACCAGCCATACTTTCTAAACGGCAGGAGTAATATAGGGACCATGTGCTCAGGACTTGCTCTCATGCATAAAGATAGTAGGAGCCAACATTATGATTTCATATTTTCCACAACTTTTGTTTTGTTTTAAATAAGTTAATGCAAGTAGAGTACCCTCATCCTTTTTAATTGGAACTAGATCAAATGAGGAATGGTATTTCTTTGACTAAGGTTAATGCTTTATAATTGCTAGTTGATTTCCCACGATTGGTGGGGCATATTTTCTGATTCTATTAAGGTTCATTGGTTTAGGGTCAATTGAAATTTAAGATCAATCAATAAGCTTTATTATTATTATTGCTTTTGTTGCTACACTAAATGCAAATATCTTACTTATATGAAATTGTTTGTCTTAGCCATAACGAACTCACATTTATTTGACAACATTTCAAGTGATTATGCAGATTTGGACATTCAAAATGAAACTTTGTCATTTCAATTTTGTTGCATAAAAAGATGGTTTTTTATAAACAAAAGGGTAATTCTTTTCTTTCTTTTTTTTCATTTGATGAACTAAATCTTGTTTTCAATGTCTTACATAGGTTGACATGAAACATCAACGTTGAAATTCGAAGGGTTGAAGCATCAAGGTTGAGACATCAAGGTTGAAATCAAGATCGGAAGTGAAGGTTGACTTTGGAACCAAACAAAAACGAAGGCGAGAGTGGAATGGAAGTTTTTCTTGAAAACAAAACTTGAAAAGCATTTTTTAATGCTTGTTTTAATAATCTTAGAGCTTCCATTTACTACCCTTTTTTTTCTATTTTAAGCTAACTCACTTTTTAATTTGGGCTTAAAGTCAATCAATAACTTGATCTTTTCAAAGTTGGTTAAAAAGAACCTTAGACATTTACTAGATTTCAATTTGGACTTAAAATTGAACAAGGCAAACTTCACATTTCAATTGGTGCTTTTAAAATGAACTCATCACTGCTTTGAGGTATAAAATGAACAAGTGTCTTTCATGTTTTGCAATATTTTTCACAAATTAATATCATTGAAATGCGTATGTGCTTCTCTCGTGCTTCACAGCGATCTTGAGAATCAAAAGCATTTTGGTGATATTAACTTGTGAAAACGATTGTCTCCACATTTCAATTTGGGCACTTAAAATTGAACAAAATATGCGAGTGTTAGCACGACATATTGTGGAGGTTTTTCCGTTTGTTTTTCAACAAAGGTTGTGTAAATGATGGGATATGTTAGCTCACTTTTGTTTATCTTAGAGGGCCTGCTTTGTGGGAAAAATCACTCACCCAAGGGAACGACCCAACCGAGAACACGCTAAAGCCAAGTGACTTCCACCCGGGATATAAGTGTGGATATTGGAACAAAGGCCAATATCACGAGGATTATTCCAACGAGATGGACAGCAACGGACTCTCGCCGATGTTGGATAATCCCCCATGAACGGAATGCCCGCATTAGAACCCATTTTTTAGAAAAAGGCCAAAACCTTATCTATCTTGTTGGTGCAAAAGGTCATGTCCTTTGAAGTCGCCCCACGTTATACATGTGATCTTGTTGTGGAAATGGAAATTATGCCATGGGAGATTCATGGGTACTAATGCTTGGCTGACCTGAATAAGTGAGTGCCATGGAGGGGAGCCAGTGTGGTCAAGCATTTAGCCATTCGCACAAGATATGCGCAGCTGGATTTATCCAAGTGGGAACCCAACAAGATATTGCCTCATCATCTTAGGGTTGTAAAAAGTGCTTGGAAGTAAGAGATACATTGCTTGGTTGTCAAAACGATTGAAAAATAGACATTCACAAGAGCCTCAAATTTCAAACACCTTGGAGGAAACAAATATCTTTGATGAATTCAAGTACTCTTGCTTGCCCTAGGGATCATATCCTTAGAGGTTTCTAAGTGCTTTAATTCTATCATCATTTGTTTTCAATAAGGTTAAACATAGGAGACTTTTTCCCTAATTTCCTTGATTTCCACACAATGGACCTTGTGGGATGAAGAAGAAAGCAGGAAATTAGACATTCAGTTTGAAAACATAATCAAGCAAGTGCTTTTGGTAAAAGGAATTCACTAAGACAAGATAAAAGGAAAATTGGATTACACATGTGTTTTCTAAAATGATTTCTCACAAGATCAAAATCCCAAAACCAAAGTTCAAAAAGCTTAGTCTGAAAGCTCATGAGGAGCGTCTTGAGATCCTGAGTTGTATGAGTTTTACTATCACCAGAATCCCAATTTTTTTGAATGGTTTGCTTTCCTCCCATAGGAAATATAGCATTTTCTTCAACATCAAGGTCTTATAAGCAGAAGTGTTATTCTAGGTCAAGTCTAGGATCAAATTCAATCACTTTCATCCATCCCTCAACCATCAAAATCAATCAAAAGTCACCTCACCAACAACTCTTGGAAACTTTGTAAACATTTGTTATGCTAAACTTCTAGGCGAAATCAAATCACTTTGTTTGACTTAACACAACTAGTCAAACCGTCATCCTATACACGAGTTCTCTCTTGGATAATACAACTTCCTATGGTTTACGAGTTCATCTTGTTTGGCTTAACACACCTAGCCAAATTATCAAATCATCACCTCATTTGATTTGACGTACTTAGTCAAACAACCATCTTGTAGGAGTTCACTCTATGGATAACACAACTTCCTAGAGCTTTACGATTACATTCATCACATTTTGTTTGATTGAACACATTTAGTCAAACTATCAATCCAATCACGATCAATCAAAGTCCTAATAAGTTTAGCATTTCCTTCAAAGTTTCTTTAAGAGTTCCATTCATCCGTATCACTCATCTTTCATTTATCTCATCCTCATCATCGCTTTGATCCTTCAATTATCCTAGTTCTTCACTTCTTTGAACCTAAGGTTTAGACCGATCTAAAGGATTAGAGGTTCATCTCTTACATTTTTGAAAATTGATCTTCATTTTATGGTTCAAACTCGACCTCAACACAAGAGGGACGTGGAATATAAACTTGATCCATCCATCATGAGAGATTTGAGTCAACCAAACTATCCAAGTCTCACAATGCTAATTGATTATCGAAAATCACATTTATGCAATTCAAACATGGCATCATTATCGCCTCCAAACTTCACTGATATGAATGTGAGTATGCCCAATCTAAATTTTGGAACACCTTTCGCAATGATAGATTTAAATCCAAATCCAAATATGCAAATCTATCAACCGAACACTCAATAGATGAGTTTTCCAAAAATCATCCCACCAAATCCATACATGCCAAATGTGAATATACCAAGTACAACTTTACCAAACATGATCATTTCAAATCCAGACTTGGTGAACTTTGGGATAGATATGCTTGCAAATCCCCCTAATGTTGTTCAGAATCCAAGCAATATGTTGATGACTCTAAGTATTGATTCAAGTCAAGGTAACTCCATGCAAAATCAAAGTTACCTAAATCAAGGTAGTATGATTCTCAACCACAAAAATATTCAAAGTCAATCTATCATGTTGAATCAAAAAATCATACCAAATCATCCAATTTTGCCATCAATATCGCAACAGTAGGTGGCAACCATTCAAGAAACCCCAACAATCAACACCATCCCCAACCCACCACCACCACCGCCAAAGTACAACATGAAAAATTCATTCTCCATCATGTTGTAAGCCGCTCAAGAAGCTTCCCACAAAAAGGCACTCCAAAAATAGAAAGCTGCACATGCCGCTCAGATGGCACAAGCAATCCAACAAGCACACACTCAAGCACGAGTGCAATTCCAAGCTTAGCAAGGGAACGCACAAGCACAATACCAAGCTCAATTGCAATCACAATAAGAAGCATATCAACAAGCCTTGCAAGACTACCAATTACAATAGCAATACGACCAACAACAAGGGTTGTTGGCGCAACAACAACAACAGGACCAAAAATAGGCATTACTCGCTCAACAAAGCTTGCAACAGATTCCCAGCACAATTGTTGAAATCAAAAATCAAGATCAATCCATCAATGAACACCTTGAAGGTGTTTCCATCTCATCTGAAGATCAAATCAACATACATCAAGAGCCACGTTTTAGTGATCTATTTCAAGATGTGTTACAATTATTTGATGCAATTGACATAAGCTACGATCCATCCACCAACGATCATATCAAAAATGTCTCTACATCACCTTATGAGTTAGAGGACAGATGTCAAGAACGTATTCCAAAGCATGATCAAAATCTTCCATCAAGGTCTAGCAATGGCCCTTCCAATGACATATTGACATCCTTTGACCTCATGGTTACAGATATTGAAGGAATCCCTAGCTCAACAATGGATCCAAATCCACTCAAAGCTCAAAAGTATATTGAGCCATTTCCCAATGACGATGTCCAAGAACCCACTATAAGCAATCCATCCTTTGAAATTGACCTATGTCAAGAACTTGATCCAAAACATGTCAAAAGTAATTCCAAAATTAGTCAAGAATTCATATCTCCAAGATACTACAATGATCTAATGGGCATTGTTTTATCTATACAAGATGTCACAAATGATGATCATATCCATATGGCACATATTCCTCCATCTACCCATGAGATGCTTTCATCGGATAGACACGTAGATGATCTTCATTCAAAACAAGAGTCTCATACTCTTGATATCATTCCCAAGGAACACGAGTCTCATACTCTTGATATCATTCCCAAGGAACAAGAGTCTCCTACTCTTAACATTTGTACACATGATCAAGATATAGATAAATGCAGAGACATATCAGAAATGGGTCATGAAGAAGATTTCTATAGAAGTTGCAAATCAGAAACATCATGTGAAAGCATATCAGGAATGAATCATGAGGAGGAATTTTATGAGGAAAGTGAAGCATCAAAACTCCTTGAAGAAGCACTACAATCTGATATTTCACAAGATCAAACTAAAGATACCAATCAGGAAGTCATCCCACATGTGGAGGATCCTATCACTTATAAACTAGGATCACTCACCTTTGTAAGGGAAAACTATCTTATCAATGAAAGAGCAATCACTTTTGGAGATCCACCACAGAGTAGAGAAAGAGCGACACCTTGTTTGCAAGGTAAATCATATCCTATGGAAAATAAATTTTTTCAACAGATGAATTATCAAGGCAGAGGATTAGGTCTACATGAACAAGGTATCCTAGAACCAGTGCAGATTGTTGGCAATCCTAAGCATCAAGGCCTTGGTTATTCAACAATCAAGGGATATAAACAAATTGGCAATACTTCCACAAAATTGGGGGCAACTTCGTCTCGAGAAAATGTCAACATAGGGAGCACGAAGAATCCTTATGATGAAACTGATGCCAATACTATGACCTGCCATGTCATGAATCCTCATACACCTATCATCCCATCCACGAATTGGGACCAACAACAAAAGAAAGACTTGAATCGAAGCATGAAGAACATTATCAAAGCAAAAGAAGCTAAGAAGCATATCAGACAAATCAAATACATATTGGATACCAAAAAATGCAAAGAATGATTATCCCTATCAAACTCCATTAGTCAAAGAAACTATGGGGAAAAATAGAAAAGGGAAAAGTATCCATCAAAGATGTCGCCAAAAGCGAAAACATGCTTCTCAAGCGACATACAAAGTGTATCAAGCAGTTGGTCCTAATTCCATGCACACTTCCATATCCACTCATCATTGCTCATCTTCCCATGTTTGGAGAGTCAAAGGTTCCAAACCATCAACCAACCCATATTTTATTCCTAAACACACTCCATCCATGCCTCCATGCATGATATCCAATTCTCACATTGACCATGTGTTGGCAATGACCCTTCATCATAATGATTTAGAAGGCACTCTATCACGATGTGTGCACAAAGAGAAAGTTAACTCCGATATCGGTAAAGCAGAACAAATTTCTCAAAATTTGCTTTTAAGTGCACATATCTTGGCAAAACAACTTCTTCAAGCAGGATATCAATGGAACATTATGACAGAAGCATCGCCATTAGCACCACCAGGTGGTTCAGCATCATCTTGAAATCTAACCAAAAATCCAAAAAAACCAGAAAAAGGATTGAAAACAGTAAAGAAAAAAATCATCCTCTAGCGAAAACCATTTCGGTGATGCTTTGGATAGGTACCATGATGGAAACCTGGCAAATAGGCGTCATGTGTAGAATCGAGCATCTAAGTGTGCCAGTTCAGGAGAAAGCATCTTATCACATCCATAATAAAGTTAGCATTCCAGCCATATCATTCGTTCATCCATGAACTATTTATCCAACCCATTTTTATCCATCTGCATCCAAGGTCCAAGTTACCTTGATCTTGATAAAATTTTGGAGCACACTTTACACTTGTTTATGGTAAACATCTTGACATGGGTCATTTTCATTGATCCCATCCTATCCAACGCTATCTAAGCCTTGAAGCACCATCTGAATGAGAATTCCTTTGTTCGAACACCCTTATCTTATCACAAGATAATCCACACCTATCCAAGCATTCACCCATGGCATTCATTGCTAGACACTAGGGGCTGATGTTTTCATCTTGCTTCGAGAATAAATCTTGATATATATCCTCTAGCTTATGTGGTGATCTGAGCATTGGCAAACATGAAATCAAACTGGTCAAAACATTTGCAAGCCAAAGACCTAAATCACTAGCCCATGGCATATTTTGACAAGAAGACGTTCCTTATCAAGTTTTATCTTTTGTCGAACATCAATCTGAACAATTCATATCAGTTGCATCTAACTTGCACATCAGCGTCACATCAAATCATCAAAACAATTTTGTTCCAAATCAAGCTTCATCAATCTTGATCAATTGAATCCAATCAATCATCACCTTGTTTGACTTAACACACTTAGTCAAACTATCATCTTGTGCACGAGTTTACTCTAGGATAACACAACTTCCTTCGGTTTATAAGTTCATTATCATCTTGTTTGGTTTAACACACTTAGCCAAATTATCAAATCCATAATCACCTTGTTTGGCTTAACACACCTAGCCAAATTATCCTTTTCATACGAGTTTACTCTGGGATAACACAGCTTCCTAGAATTTACAAGTGCATTATCACTTTTGTTTGACTTAACACACTTAGTCAAACTATCAATCCATCAATTTGATCAGTCAACCCTATGCTTGGTTTTCAACAAAATCCCAAAACAAAGCACTGATACCATCACATATCATATCCAAATTGTCAAAATCATGCAAAAATTCAAAAACATTCAAAAAATCACATATCCAAACCGTCAAAATCATGTGAAAAATCCAAAAACATTCAAAAATTCATCAAAAATCCAAAAACATTCAAAATCTCATCAGAAAAATCCAAAAACAGGTCAAAATATCGAATTTTTTTCAAAATTCATTATTTATTCTTTTCAGTCTTTCCCCTTGTCAAACTACGTCGTCTCTGAGCTTGAACGTAGGCAAGGTTGATCTTTGATCATCCCCCGAGACAATAGGGTCAGTCCTTTAGGCGTCCATCACATTGGCAATCCATTTGCCCATCTAGTCTGCATCTTAGGTCAGTCCTTTAAGCAATAAAAGGGGCAATCTATTTGTCCATCTTATCATCAAACCAGTCTTTCACCTTGTCGAACTACGTCATCTCTGAGCTTGAACATAGGCAAGGCCATCCTTGATCGGCCCTCGAGACACAAAATCCAAAAACATTAAAATCACAAAAATACCAAAAACATTTGTAAAACATCTCAAAATTCCAAAAACAGCCTCAAAATATCTAAAAAAACCAAAATGGTGCATCCATTTCATCTCGCTTTCACCCGTGATCGTCTCACTCATAATAAAGACAATCGTCGCCTTCACCCTTTGGTGAGTCATTCAGAAACAAGTTTAGCAGGTTCTAAAGTGAACACTCTAATCGTTAGAGTCTTGAAAGCCTAGATCAGTAAGCAAGCAAGTTGGTCAGCTCAGAGCATCAATAGCTTATCACCCAAATCAGTCTCACCAAAACCCTGATCACTACATGTCCTAGGATGAAGGTTTCCTGCGATGGACATAAGCATCAGGTACCCCACAATAGTTTAGCCTTGGCTAGCGGTACGAAGAACATCAACTTGTTTGTTTATCTTGGTCTTGTTTAGACTTATCTTAGTTTGTACTCATTCCAAGGACCTCTCAATGATGCCTAAACAAAACAGGTTTAGAGAGAAACGAATGGGGCAATGATCATTATCTTTTTATCTGCTGTGCTTGTTGGATATTCTTGTAAAATAAATTCGTCAGGTGTAATTTGTTTGTTTGTAGGAAAGATGTTTTAAGTGTCTTGTTGACCACATAATAAGGCTTGCCTTGTTATGTTTTGGTCCGAGATGTTTATGATATCTGAACTGCATTCTGAATAAGGTTATGTTTGTCAAGTGTGAACAAGAGTACTCCTATCTGTTTGACGAGTCAAAGTCCATCACACTAGGCACCACGCCATCCTAGTTATTAATACCTTGATCCATCACACCTACGTGTATTATCAAACATAAAGAAAGGTATGCTCTTTTCCCATCCTTGGATAAGCAATACATCATCATCATTCATCATCATATCAAATAAAGTCTCGATGACTAGGGGACTTGTTGGACTTCTTCATCTTCTTTCGCGCTAAAAATGCATCCATCTTGCATCCATATTGCATCTTTCGTAATCATTTCATATCATCATAGCACAACATCATCCACCCTACATCCATCACATCTCATTTTTATAATCATTTAAGCTGTTTACGATAATATAAATTTGTTATCCTAAGCATCTTCCAAACATCTCATTTTCATCATCATTATCATATAGATCATATAGTCTCGCAATCCATACATTCATTTTGAACCTCTTTGTCGCGAGATCCACCTCAAATTGAATCTTATCACTCGATCTCTCAAGGGGGCAATGTACTAACGTACTTATTTCCACTAGGGCATCCGAAAAAACCAAAGAATTTTTTAATTTCGATGTCGGCGGCATCATTCTTTGAATCAATGCACCAAGTACATTGTTTCAAAGAGGGGCAAAATGTAGACATGCAAAACTAATACCATGCATCCAATTCTGCTATTAATCAATTAAAGCAATTTATTGATTAAATCCTCAGGTTCATCAAACTTAATTAAATCAAATTATTTAATTAAGTTCCTAAAGTTCTTCTTATTTGATTTGATAAATCAAACTGATTTAAATCAAATATCAAATCCCTAAAACCCCCCAAGTTAATTAATCTAAATTAATTAACTTCTAATCACAATTACCATTCTCTAGCTTTTGACTCAACTAGAGTCAAATCTAAACTCCTAACTAACCCACCCACTTGCACTTATTTGATTTATTAAAAATACTTATTTTCCCTCAATAACTCTCATCTTTGACTTTTTTGGACAAAGATAATTCCCCCCAAAATCCTCAACAACATGCATTTATTGACATTTTTTCAAATTTGAATGGGCACATTGGCCAAAACTTGCACAAGCTTTGGCCAATCCCATTATGACAAGTGTCTCTATCCTATTGGATGGGATTTAGTCCAACATTGCCTAATCTTGGCCTCTCTTCTCTCAAGTTCTCCTATAAATGCAATGCATCTTCTCTCCTTCAAACAGGAACACACTTCATTCAAGGTTACTCTCTTCATTTGAGAATCAATCTTGCTCTTCATCATCTACATTTTGAATGCATCTACACTATAGGCAACTTGAGTTCATAGCAACTCATTTTCTATTTCATTTGGCTTGGAAAGGGATTGGGAAATGGCTCTCTCACATCTTCATGGAGGGCACCAATACACCATAGAATAGGTTGTATTTCATTTTCTCTATTGCATATTTGTCTTAGTTTTATCATTTTGTTTGGAGTCAATGATTTATGTTATTCTATGAGGATGGCTAAATCTATGCAATCCATGTGTAAGATTTTGGCATCCTACAATGTCTAACAATTGGTATCACAACAAAGGTTCCTTGGAAGAAGCTTAATTGGTTGAGCTAGATTCAGAAGGAGAAAAGGAAGGGTGTGAAAGCCTCTATGTTCAACGAAACAAAATATGATTTGTAGAAAGCAAGGACGGATGCCCTTATTATATCATTAGGGATTAGTGTATGGAAGTCAGTTGAATATAGATATACTATTACTACTGATGCTCCGAAAAGTGAACATAATTGGACCTAAACTAAACATTTTTTTATTTTTATTTATTTTATTGTGTATAGAATTGTGTGAAGATTGATGCCATATTTTTTTTTTTCGAAACTTAACCAAAAAAAAGTTATTATAAAAAAAAAAAGCCTTGATATTTCAAGTTTAAGGACTAGTTTGCTTAGAAATTAATTAAAAAATAATAAATATAATCTAACCTTAATAAAAATAATATATTTGGAGTCTAGACATCGTGTTCTCAAATGGGTTTTAATTTTATAACTTGATTGAGAAAAAAAGTCCATCAGACATGTTGCCAAAGTTGGACATTCTTCTTCAATTTGCCCTAGTTTTTTAGTTGCAGGTCAAAGGCCAAGGGTTAGATTGCCAAGCCTTTCCCGATCCTAAAACCAAGGCTACATATGGGTTGGAGATTCAAAATTTTAATAACGCGTATGCATTTTTAAAAACGAATACACGTTACAAAACACATATGCGTTCTTTACTTCTTTGATTATTTAAAAAAAAAAAAAAAATTTAAGAAATGGGTACTCATTTGGAAACGCGTACGCGTTTTAAAATGGGTACCTGTTTCTTAAAAAACAATTTTTTTCTAAATAAATGACTTGTACGTGTTATAAAATGTGTATGCGTTATATAATGGATACACGTTTTTTTGTGCATACGTATTTTTTTAGGCTCAGATACCTGATGCATAACGCATATGCGTTTTTTAAAAACACGTACGCATTTTCAGTGAGATGTTTTTTTTTTTGACTGAAACCTCCCCTCTTCATGGACCCAACTTCTTGCACTTACCCTAGGAGATGCTAAGTTAAAGCAAGCAAAGATATAAAATTTCAAAATGAAATTTGAAACCTTGAGGATGAAGATATTGTAGGTTACATGTGAAGGGTTGATGAATTCGTCAATGCCATCAATGGTCTTGGTGGAAAACTAGAGGAATGTGCAATTGTGAGAAAGGTATTGTCACCCATTCCTAAATCTTATAGTGCTAAATTTTCTACTTTTGAGGAAGCTCAGAATTTGGATCAATATTCTAGAGATCAATTGCTTGGTGCATTAACTACTTTTGAGCTAAGAGAGTTTGACCAAGATGCTTCAAGGAAAGAAACAACTTTCAAAGAAAATAAGAAAGAGAGGAATGAGGAATTTGATCAAGACAATCTTGATGAAATGGAAGAAAATTTTGTAAGAAGATTGAAAAATGAAATTGACAAATACAAAGGTAAGTTACATTTCAAGTGTTTCAATTGTGAAAAGATAGGCCATGATGCTTCAAAATGTCTAGGAAAAGTTTCAAGTGATAAAAATAAAGATCGTAAAAGTAGATCTATCAAGAAGGGTTATTATATTAAAGAAGTAAATGGTAGATCTAATAATGTGTTCCAAATATTTTTATTTTTGCACCAAAATATTTTTCTATTAATTCTTGATAAAATTACCAGAGTTAATGAATCCATGAGAGGTGGTTAATCCATGTCACAAACTCGAGCACTGTGTTGGGAAACATAAGGAGGCTAAGGGTGCACACCTTGCAACAATATCCCCAATACAAGGGAGGGGGTTGAACCTCTGACCCAAGCTTTGATACTAATTATTGCAAAGACGATTTTTATTGAACCAAAAGATCAACCTATTAATGCCTGATACAATCAAAAAAGTTAATAAATCCATGAGAGGTGATTAACACATGTCACGAACCTGGGTGTTGATGCATATCACAAGGATCTACCAAGGTTTTATACCTTATATTATGATGAGGAATTAGACTATCTAGATGATGGAAGTGACGAATTCTTATTGATGGTTTTGAATGTTGGAGCTATTTCTAATAACCCTAAAAGAGATGTGAAGGAAACTTCTCTAGAAGCATGTCATAGTATTGAAGGAACTATGTTAAATACCTTTCACGTAAGAGAGGAGAGAAACTACTAGATAATTGATAGTAGATTCTCAAATCACATTATAGGTGATAAGAGTAAGCTTTTTAAACTTGAGAAGTATGATGGTGATTTTGTTAAGTTTGGTGATGACACATCTGATAAGATATGTGGAAAAGGTTCATTTAGTTTTTATGGAAAGCATAAGATAAATGATGTTCTTCATGCCAAGAGTCTTTGGCATAATCTTCTCAGTGTAGGAAAAATGTGTAGTAGAGGATACAATCTAGTATTTCAGAATGATGGTTGTGAAATGAAAAAGGAAGGTCCGGAATGTTAGTTGCTACAAGAATGAGAATATAAGGGAATGTTTATCAACTCGAAGGTGTTGGTGGTAAGCTCTTTATAAATCAAATCAATGAAAGTTGTCTATGTTAAAACTGCTGAAGTACATGAATCAACAAGTTTTGTTATGCCAATCACTGTCAATTTGCAAATCGTGCCTCGGGGAGTGCATAAAATTTAACATGACAAGGTATGAATCACCTTAAGGGGTGTACAAAATTCGAACATCATGACAAATGAATCACCTCAATGGGAATACAAAATTATAATATCATGGGTGACAAAATAATGAATCATACCTCAAAAAGCATTATAAATAACACCACCACAAAGGGTGCATGCCAAAAAAATTATCATTATATTTCAAAGGATACTATTTAATGTATTGGAGATCACACTGTAGGGAGTATCATATACAATATAACCACTAAAATATGGTCAATCATGGAATGAAGAGCCACACTTTAGGGGGTATCAAGCATAATACCATTACTGAGGAGACATGAATAAGGATTGAGGAGGCCACACTTTAGGGAATATCCTACATAATACCACCACTAAATTGACATCACATGAAGATGCTAGATCACACTTTAGGAGATATAATGCATAATACCACCACTGAGGGGGCATCACATGACTTAAATTCTTAAAATTTTACATTAATGGATATGGGAATATGCCCCTCTTTAAATGTTAGTTTACTTGCTACACTAATATTTTAAATAGATAATGAATGAAGAGAGGATTATTTAAAAATAATACATATCTCACAATATTTGCTATCCTTGCCCCCAAGTGTAAAGACAAGAATAGCCATATGCCAACATGTTGCTCCTTATTGAAGAAATATGATTGTACAAAATATTTTTACACGCCCATTCATGGCAATGAGCCTCATATAATACTATGAAAACAACAAAGAAAGGAGCAACACCATAGTAATTAATTTATTATTTTGTATGGATTGACTTCAATGTCATATAATTTAATTAACCATTACAATTTTTTCTTTAAAGCACAACACTCATCAGTAGAATGACTAAATGTTCAGTGATATGGACAAGAAGATAAGTTTTTAGTTGTTTGTTTCTCATTTTTTATTTCATGAATAGGTGGTAGAGTGATTAATTCTCTTTGCAAAAGTGTACATAATATACATTTTATTCTAGATAAGGGATGCAGATTGGGATGTAGGCCATCTCCAATTGGACCACGAGGTGGTGATGGGTTTGAAGTTGAAGTAAATGTCCCATGTAAAGTTGGAGGACCTTGGTAACAAATCCACATTGTAGAGTCTCACAACATTTATTCTAAAAGTGTGAATTTCATGTTCATTCATTGAATCACACCATGGAATAGATATTCAAAATCTATTTTATTCTCTACACATGCATTCAAATATCCCTAGAATAAAATAAATACAAACACAACACAACCATAAATTCATAAGATCTAGAAATAATGCATGAACTAAACAAAATAAAAGATAGTGAAGAGAAGACTATGGTTCACACCATTTAAAATAATTTATCTTCAATGACATTGTTAAATAAACTAAATATTCCAAAAGGTACATAAAGAGAACTATGGAATTTTGCATAGAAATACTTTCATAGAGATTTTTTTCTCTTCAACAAATCCTTAATGGTAGATTTTATCACCAAAATAATGAAAAATTTAATTGAAACTTCATAGAAGACAATGATTGGAAAAAACCAATGGAAAACATTTATCTCACTGATAATAAATTTTAGAGATGATTAAAATATGAGATGACATTCTAACAACATTTATACTTTTAAAGAGAAAATAATAGGAATGAATGGATGAGGTCAAAGTGACTAATGAACCAACATCAAAATGTTTCTTCCTAGAAAAGCTCTTGCAATATAATTCATTTTTTCCCATTTAAAAAAAATAGAAAGAACCTTAAGCAATTATCACTTTTCAAAGTTGATCATATCAAATAAGTGACTTGCTTGATGGACTTGTTAACAAGGATTATGTTTCTTGTTTTGCTAAACAAGGGAAGCTCTAGAAATAAGCATGTAAATTAAAAAAATAAAATTAATAAAAATATATGTGAATGCACGATTTTAATAAACTATATATTTTTTTCAAATTAAATTGTATTAAATTCATCCTTAAATATGCTGTCCAAAATATAAAATACATGCATATACACGTAAAATAATCTATATATTAACAACAAATAATCTTATGATATTGCTATCAGGATTCAACTGTGTAGTTTTCGAGTCAAACTCATTGACCCATGATTCATGAGTAGTGATTCACAAGAACCCATCTCTTATGATAATGAATGGTCCACTTAGCACTCATTGTATCTAGGTGATGCTCACAGAGGTGAAGCATTGGTCCATCCTAGGAGGTCACCCATCCCAGTACTGCTCCAGCTCAAGCGCGCTTAGCCACAGAGTTTCCCCCAAGGTTAAGCCCACTTAGCTTGCTACCCCATTTGCAAAACCTTCAGCAAGTGTTATGCCTTATGAACCATTCATTATAGAGCCCCTTTAGCTCATCAATTGATAAGTAGGAGGTTTCTTCCACAACAGTACTGGGATGGGTGACCTCCCGGGACAGACTAATGCTTCACCTCTGTGAGCATCACCTAGATGCAATGAGTGGTAAGTGGACCATTCATTATCATGAGAGATGTATTCTTGTGAACCACTACACATGAATCATGGGTCAATGAGTTTGACTCGAAAACTATACGGTTGAATCCTAATAGCAATATCATAATTTGACATGTTGGGGAAGAAACCTCCTACTTATCAACAAATAATCTTATTAAACCAATTACTTTAGACATTCACCATGCATGATCTTTGTCCATATTCACCCATATATATATAGATACATATTACACAAAGTTTAACCAATAAATTGTAATTTTGACAAAATAATTTTCATATTACACAATCTAGCAACATTAATATTTATAAAGCTACTGCTAATGCTGATGCTGCAGGAAAAGAAACGTTGGGGCCAAAATTATAAATCTAATAAACAATACCAAGAACAGGACGCGCGAAGATTTCGCTCCTTGATGACAATCGACAATGTAAACTGGCGTTAAAACTTTCTTCCGAGGAGTAAGCAGACAGATCAGTAGAGATGGAGGGGAAGGCGAGGTTTAGTGATGGCCTCCACTGGAATTAATTTGCCCATTGTGAGAAGCCCTTCTGTCATGTCAATTACAGTGCCCTCTGGAGCAAACCATTCGAAGCTTTGAAGAAGCCGCCCCAATGTATAGGTGATCACGATCAATGCCAAAGACATGCCCGGGCACATTCTTCTCCCTGAACCGAACGGAATCAATTCAAAGTTCTGCCCTTTCACATCAATTTCTTTCCCGCTGTTGAGAAAACGTTCGGGATCAAATTCCGTGGGGCGCTTCCACACGGCTGCGTCACGGTGAATTGCCCACACATTCACTAACAGCTGTGTTCCCGCCGGAACACGATATCCTCCAACAGTGCAGGCCTCGACAGATTCATGAGGGAGCAGAAGAGGTGCCGCTGGATAAAGCCTGAGAGTTTCTTTAACAATTGCCTGCAAATATTTCAGCTTGTGCACGTCCGATTCCTCCATTAATCGGTCCCGTCCGACATGTATGTCCAGCTCTTGCTGGGCTTTGCACAAAACGTCCGGGTTCTGTATCAGAGCTGAAAATGCCCACTCGATCGTCACAGCGGATGTTTCAGCACCTGCGATTATGATCGCCTGCAAAACCGAAAGTCAAATCTTGATGGTAAAGGTTCTGGATGTGTTACACTCACTGTATGGGCTGTATGAAGACATTGGATTTCTACTTAAACAATGAGTGCCTTGATCACATAGGCTGGTTATCCATAGAGCAGGTCTCTACTAGAAACAATCAGTATCTTGACCAAAAGTGACAGAATATCTACAAAAACAATATGTACGTTGACAACAAGAAACATACTATTAAATGCAAACTATGATAAGAAGATTTTGCAAACAGTACAAATTATATAACAGAAAGTGTTAGAGATACATACTAAGGCGTTGGCTTTCACCACATCGTCGTTATTGTCAGACTGAATCTCATTGTTGTCTGTTGCAGAGATGAGAACATCAATAAAGTCTCGAGCATGCACCCCTCTCTTCTCTCGGTGATCCTGCAGCAATTTCGTCATAAAAACCTCTCTTTTCTTCTGAACTTTCTTCTTAGCAAACAATATTCCCTGTGGATCGACCCACTTGAGGAACGGTAAGTAATCAGTGATATCAAATGTTCCAAGTAACAAAACAATTTCATCCATCACCTCCTTTAAGTACTGAACTTCTTTGAAATCTTCAGGACTGAGATCTGGTGAGAATCTCTTGCTGGCAACGATTCGCATCATGATATTACATGTGAGATGAGAGAGCTTTGACTTGATGTTCACTGGATTGATATCTCGCTCCCAACTCTCGAACAGCGAACGGATTAAACAGGAAATCTCCTCTTCCCGGATGTGCCTGAATGATTCGATTCTGTTTGCAGTAAAGAGCTGGAGACTACAAATTTTTCTGATGTTTCGCCAGTAGGAGCCGTAAGGAGCCAAACCCACCATTTTGAAGTCATACCCGATATGCTTTCCTGAAGACAGAAGTGGGCGCGAAGCAAAGGCTTTGTCATTTTTTGTAAAGCATTCTTTTGCAAGATCTGAAGAGGCGATAACCAAAACTGGGCAGAGGCCAAATTGGAGATGCATGATAGGTCCATAGCGGTCTGAAAGAGATGATAGAAGTCTGTGAATGGGCTGTTTGGTTCTACTTAGCAGAGGGAGATGCCCAAGTATTGGCCACGATGGAGGATGCGGTGGCTTTCCGTCTGTCTTATTATTTTTACTTCTTAGAGAATTTGCAATTAGCAAAAGGGTAGCCACTGCCACTGCTATACAAAAAACAATAATGGAAATTACTTCTAACGCCATTGTTGACGACCTACCTCCTACCAGCTGAACCCTTTAATAGAGAGTGTTTGGCCTGTTCTTATTGTTTCTTATACATAATCTTATCGATGAATACAATTCTTGTCATAGTTTACTACACCCTTGTCGTAATATACCACTACATTATTGATTGAAAATTTCAACTTACCATCTCCCTGCTGGTCTTTGTGATCCATTAGAACATACAAATAGAAAAAATTCGCACCTTTTATAGTCGCTATCGCCTTGATAGACATGGAGACAAAATAATGTGGACTCTTCGAGGAAAAGGGTTTCTTAACTTGGATGTGTGTTATTTTTTTCGATATTTGTAAGTTTTAAAAGACAAAACAAACTAGTACGAAAAATATTAAATATGGAATATAAAACGATTTATGCATAACTGCAACATGTGATATGTTTGGATTATTATTGAAGGGAACATTTTATAGCAATATAATTTACTATCAAGGATAATAATGTCATTTATGATTTTATCAACTGTTTGTATTTTCTGATTACATGTGTAATCTTAAATGTTCATAAAAATAACCACATTTGAATCTGAAAATACATAGACAAAAGGAAAATAACACTACTATAAATACATATACGTAAAAATATCAAATATATAGTATCCCTTTACTTTATTTATTAATAGTAATTTTATTTTTCTATAAAATTATTTAAGAAATATTTTATTTTATTTACATTAAAAACATAAAATTTCCACAATCCATGATAATCAGTGAGTTGTTTCTGGATTAAGTTGTGTCAATTTCTTGAATCAACGTTTCGGATCATACTCCATGAATCAAAGTTTTGGTCTCCTCTCCTTTCCATCTATTTTTTGGATCATTGTTTTGTTTGTTCATATTTTTGTTTGTTCTTGTTTGTTTTCGGTGTATTTTATTATTGTTTCGCCTTGCATAAGCTTGTTCCTTTTAGTTTCTTTCTTTTCTTTTATTCTTTCCTTTATTTGTGTCCTACTCTTTAGGGTTCTTTTTTATCTTGGGAGTTTTTGTTTTCCACTTCTTTGCTTTTGGTTTAAAGTCCTTTTCTTTCCTTTTTAATTTCATTATTTTGAATTAGCATTTTTATTTTTAGGAGTGTTATTGTTTATTTCCTTACTTCCATTGCTTGGTCTTTTTGTTTTATTTTTTGCTCTTTACTCTCTTTTTTTGTATTTTTTTGTTGGTTTCTTTTAGTTTTCTTTTATTCTTATTATCTTTATTTTTTGGTTTGTGTTTTGTTCTTTTGTTTGAATTTTTTCTTCTTGATTTGTAGTTTCCTAATCTTTCTTTTACAAAAGTTGTGTTTCATCTTTATATAGGAAAGACGATGAATATGTATTTGTGATTATGTTATCTCCTCCTTTTCTTTTATAATTTAATTTTGTCTTTAGATTTTTCCACTAACGTTCCTTTGCATTCATTTCTTCTTTGTTAGTCTTCTGATTCATTTCTTGTTTTTATTGATAATATTATTTGGTTCTTCACACACACATATTGCTTTTTAATTTTTTGTTTATTTCTTACATTGCTTTATTTTTTTTATTTTCTCTTTATTTTTTGATGGTTTTCTTTGATCTTGGTTTAATTGATAATATCCTTTTTTTATTAATTTTCCTTTATTTGATTTTTCTTATTTTTATATAATTTCCTAATGTTCTTTTTATATTTTTCATCTTCTTTTTATAGCAATGATGAAGAATATATTGATTTTTTTTTTTATCTTCTCTCATTCTTTTTTAGTTTCATTCTTTCTTATCCCTTTTATCTTTTAAGTGTTCTTTTTTCCTTTGATTTTTTAGTCTTTGATTTAGGTTTTTTTGTTGTATAATATGTTCTAGTATGTCCATAATTTTTATTTTTTTATATCTTTAATTGAAACTAATTTATATATAAAAAAAATCGTTTATTTCTTTAATCTATTTGTTTTGATTTATTATTTCATAGTATTTCCACAATTTATAGTTTCATTTTTTCATGTTATTTGTTGTTTCTTATCTTTTCTAATTTAGGGGAGATGTCCCAGTATTCGCTAGGGATAATTTCACGCAATCGTAGAATTCAAACCATATGTTGAATCAATAAATATTTTATGGATTTTTTCCACTCACAAGTTAAATGCTTATAGTTATTGTTTTGGCTTGTGGGAAATTTAGTCAAATGCGGGAGTGTTTGATATGCACGTAGGGGTCCAAAAGTCACCTTTTAGAGATTTTGTCTGCTCATGGCAACCTAACGTCCCAATTGCCACCCGCTATAACCACCAATTTTTAAAAAAAAAATACCTACATGTGTAACTATTAACATTTAATTATAACTATTTTATCATTCAAATCTGCTCAAAATTCAATGGGTCTAATTCACGTTAGCACCTTATAAAATTATTTTGATGCCCATTAAAAATCACTCCTACACATTAATCGCCAAACATTAGCACTGGACAATAAACACATTACACCCCATTTAAACTTCATTTTGGGTGTGATTAATGGATATGACTAATGTTTTGTTTGGTATCCCATTCTTTTCCATCATTTTACCGTGCACTAGATGGAAGGTTTGGAAGGTTCTCTTAGTGATGGAAGCTTCTCCAATACATCATTGAATCTCCACGACTCCTATTGCCCTCCACAATTTGAGGTAACAACAAACATCATTCTCCTTTCAATATACAAACAATGGTACTAGTTAATCATTTTCATTTGCATCTTTCATGACCCATGAAGTGTTTATTCGATGATTGAAATTTTTTTTTGGCTTGTTTATGAAATAAATCATTCCTCTTCAACACCTTTTCACCATGTGATATTTGATTTTTTTGGGTCATGGTGGTGGTTTTTTCCCACATGTTTTTCTAGGGTTAAATGATTATTTCCTCTCCACATTTTAGTGTGCACTCATGGCCTGTTAAACTCAAATGTTTCATGATTTTGTCTCCTGAAATGATGAGGAATTTCATCATTTTTATTACATGTCTGCATAAAAAGAAAATTTGGTATGCTTCAACCTTTCTATAAAAAAAACCCATGTGAATATGGGCATAAACCAAAAATTCCATTTATTATACGCCATATATGTGAAAACCCTTGCTTGGTTTTTTCTAAATACATGTACTTAAGGAATTAATCTCATGAAACCCTTGCTTAGAATATTCAACATCTATCTCAAAATGCACTTTTGTATTCCTGTGACTAACAAATTATTATTATGAAACCCTTGGTTACCTTTTTGTGTACATTTATGAAAACCCAAGTCTATAATTGCTCTACCTTTGTTGAAATTTCTATCCTATCACTGTTCAATACAACACACCTGCTTTCATTTACTGTAAAATGTGTTATTAATTATTGTTAAATACTTTACCTCTATTGAAATTTGAATACTTTGTATCACATATTCTTTACTTCGAAGCTTACATTTTCTGCAACTCTACTTTGTACATTCTACTTATAGTTATTTCCATGAACTGTTCATTTAACATTTATATTTATGCACTATCCTTTTACTTTAATTTATAAGTAAATGAAGGTCATTTTTGGTGATGGTTTTTCCTCACAAACCCCATTGACAAATTCAATAATTTGTGTGTTCATTTACTATTTTTGGCTATCTCTCAGCTTCCATTTTCATTATATATGTATATATATTTATGTATGTGTATATATATATTCTATACATATATGTGTTTGTCTATATATGTATAATATATATAACATTGTACACATTCATTTACAAATTTAATTAGCTGTGTGTTTATATATGCCAACTGAAAAATGTAGAAAACATCTTCATTTAACTTAGTTATTTCTCAAGGTTTATATTTGTCATTTATTTCATAAAAGGCTCCATTATATTGTGTCTCTTGTTCATTCAGAAAATTGATATAAGCTTGTAAAATCATCCCTTAGAATCCTTTATATTCAAAATAATTTTACAGTTAAGCTTGCATTTTCATTATATATATATATATATGTGTGTGTGTGTGTGTGTGTGTGTGTGCGCGAGTATCCTTTAGTTTTCCAATACAATAGACTAGAATTCATTTACTAATTTTTTTTTAAGTAATTATTGTTAATTTTTTTACTTTTGTATATATCACAATAATTTGTAGCATATATATATATATATATAGATATAAAATTGTACACATTCATTTACAAATTCAATAAGTTATGTGTTCATTTACCAACTGAATACAAGAAAGGAAACAATATAGGATGTATTTTATAAGACTTTCAAGAATAAGAAAGGATTATCATCTTTTTTTCTTTTGTGACTTTAATGTTTCACCTACTACAACGAATGGATTCAAAGTAGGCTTGAATATTTCTATCCCATTGCTATTGAATATAGAATAGCTTCTTTCATTTACTGTAAAATGTGTTATTAATTATTGTTAAATGTTTTACCTATGTTGAAATCTCAATACTTTGTATCACATATTCTTTCGTTCACATCTTATGTTTTCATTGTAGTCTTATATGTTCATAGATACATATGTGTGTATACATATAATCACATAGATATATGTATACATTTATAAATTTTTGTACATATATATTAATATGTATACATACATATATCTATGTGTATATAGATATATATATATATGTGTGTGTGTATGTACAGATATATGTATACATGAAGCTATGTAATTTTATGTATACATAGATACATGTATGCATATATCTATACAAATACATATACATACATCTATAAGTACGTATACATATGTAAACCCTTGACAATTTGTTGTTGTCTACTCTTCATGGTGTGAGGTAATAAAAAATATCATTCTCCTTTCAAAATGCAAACAATGGTACTCATAATTCTTATTGTGTCATAAAATTGTAGGCATGGTTTATGTATATATATACCTTTCATCGTCGTGAGAACCTTGCACCCAGTGTGTGGTAAAATGATGGGAAAGAATAAGATACCCAATAAAAAAACATTAGTCATATGAAATAATCAGACCCGAAATGAAGTTTAATTGGGGTGTAATGGTTTTTGGTGTCTGGTGCTAATGTTTGGCGATTAATTTTTAGGTGTGATTTTTAATGGGCGCCAAAATAATTTTAGAAGGTGCTAACATGAATTAGACCCATTGAATTTTGAGCAGATTTGAATGATAAAATAGTTATAATTTCATGTTAATAGTGACACAATTAGGGCCCTTTTATGTTTTGCAATGTATATCAGTGATTTTTTGCAATGTATATGTATTTATATGTTTATATGAATACATGCATGTATGCTTATGTTTCTACGAATGTATGCTTATTTTTCTATTACTGTATGCATGCATACAAACATGAAGAAAATCACTAACATATAAGGCTCCCCAAATAAACATCGAATCCAAATATAATGTAGAATTTAGTCATATCATCTTTGAAGACCTATGTAACTAGAAGCTATAAATTCAAATGCTCAAACAAATTCAAATTTTAAACACAACAACCAAATTTAATGCATTCATTTGTAAGATTTGAATTACTAAATAAGAGGGACAACAACCAACAACATTCACAATTAGTCTCCTCTTCTAATATGCTCTCCATACTACATAGCATTGATTGGAATCCTTCGCACATTCCCTATATATCTAAGGGTGATGAGAAACAATGAATATAACTTGAATATATCTTGGTATATAGTTCTATTCATATATATATGTTTAAATTACATATATTTATGTTTTCCACATGGAACTTTTAAGATGTTGAACTTGTTTAATTATGTGTTGTTGTAGATGCATTATTGCAAAGGTCATATGATGTTTGTTAGTTACTACCCTTGGTTGTTACTACCAGTGGTTGTAAATATTTTCTTGTGGGCATGGGAGAACAAGGAGAGGTGGTGCAACAATGTTCATGATGGGCAATTCAGTAAATGTGTTTGTCAACACACCACATAATTAAGGATTTTTTTGTTGATATGGCTCTAAACTTCAATTATTGTTCTTTATTGTTCAGTAACTAATATGTTTTGTAATTTATTTCATTAAATATTATGCATTTATGTTTGTTCTATTAGATTTTTTTGCTATGACAAGCATGCCAAATTGCAAGCTAGCAATTCAAGTAGAGTCTTTCAAGACTTTATTTTGGTTGTGACCTGGTAGACATTGGTTTCATTTAAATTTTTTATTTTTCTTATTCATTGTAAACTTACACTTACAAATTACAATAAGATTGATTTCCAAGTGTAGGTTTTGAAAAATTTACAATTTCAAATACATTAATTTATGGATATGTTGCATATGGATGTATAGTTTTTGATAAAAGGGTAAAACGGGTTTTACAGGGACTCGAAACCACAAAGTTTACAAAACAAAAGAGAGGACATCAAAGATCCACAAAAAAATAGCTTCCCGAGAAAAGACCAGCAGCAACCAAACAAAAAGAACCAGAAAGGTCAAGATAGAAGGAACAACATAGAGAGCACAAAGAAAACCCTAGCCATTAATTCAGAGTCCTTAGGACTGACTCCGTCTCCACCTCTAGATCCTGCATATCTTTAACCCCCTTTTAAAAAGTTTGAATCATTTTCAGAGTAAGGGGGGCCTTGTGCTTCAGGTTGGCTCTAGTTCTTCTGGAAATGCCAGCTTCCGTATCCTGGCTTTTATCCTTGGTATCCTCTAGATCAACCACCAGAGACCCCTGCTGGGCTTTATCAAGCTTCTCAGTCATCGCATTAATGATTATAGCATTGTGTCTTGCCATGTGGTTGTTTTTCTCAGCGATAGTTTTGATGGTATTCCATAAGTTCTCAGCTTCAGAGTCAATATTTTTGTTACTATGAACCGCTTCTTTCTTTCCCGTCTCAGCAATCTTAGCGCCCATTTCATCAATCTTACTTTGTAGGACCCAATTTATAATTTTTAGCTCATTGATTTTAGAGAAAGTCCAATCCAAGAGTTTGGAGTGGGACTCAGAATTGGTTTTGGCAAGGTTGAGATAATCCAGAGAGGGCTCTTTTCCAGTGTTAGGGAAATTATTCTCAGGGTTAGGAGTAACAGGGGAATTATCATTAATGTGTATGTCTGGTAGAGGGTTAGCATAATGATCAGATTTGTTGGTATCAGACTCCTCTGACTCAGAGGGCTCTTCTGAGTAGGAAACAAGGCTTTTGGCCTAGGTTTTCTTGTTAAAAAAGTTGATCTTAAGCGAGGGACTGTCAGGCTCAAGCTCAACACAGGTTTTACCAGAATCCCTGGAAGGGCCAGCATGCAAGCTAGGGACTTTTCTAACCAGACTAGAGTTAGGAAAATACTCTGAGCCACCGGGCTCAGTATCATCACTCTCAGAATCAGGATTGGTTTCCAAAATAGTAGGAGTGGGCACATGGATATATTCAGTAATCAACCTTATTAACCCAGTGTGCAGAATGGGGAATCTTTTAGGGTTTTTCTTATTGTCCTCAAAGCTTTTCTTCAAGGAGTAGAAAAGATAATAGGGGATAGAAACCCTTACCTTGTATCAGAAATGGTTGAGAAGAGCAAAGTGGTAGCCATAGACTTTTGTGAAGTGCTCATCCACCGTAATGTACTCCATGATGACCCGTAGAACCTTTCTCCAGATAGCCTTTATAGAATCAACATCGAAGTAACTGTTAGCAATTTTAACCATACTTAGTCTTTCCTTGTCCTTTTTAGGAAATCTGATCACAACTTCATCGAAAAAATCCCTGTCCCTAAAGAACTTCTTCCCATCAGTGGGTAATCCCGTCACATCAGCAATAATATTTTCAATGAGTTCCACATTCCTACCGAACAGGGTCAAATTACCATCATTCCAATTTTTGGCAAAGAGATCCATGGCCTCCTGGTTAGAACCATGAAGCTTCTCTAGGAAAGGAATCAACCCTCCGCTTTTAATCTTGTTCCAAACCTTGGCATTTTTTATTATGTATTTCATAGCTATCCAGCTCAGTTCGCTTTATGTCTCCTCCCATATCGGTCAACACAATGAGGTAGACCCGAACACAAACCTTTTTGAAATTGGCCCTGCCAAATCTAAGAACCCACAAAGCAAGCAGGGTTTCCTTGAAAATTACTCCACTAGGCTCAGTCCCATGCATTCTAATGATAGTGATGTGATAGATCCAACCTATCCTCATTAAAGGGATAACACGTCTCTTTACCATGTGATCTATCATAATTTAATAGGGCATAAACATTAAAATTTAGATCGCTAATATTTAGCCAAGTACACACTCCTTTACTCTTAACTCCTTCATTAGCAAAAAACTCCCCAACAACATTGGCTTCTCTATAGGCATGTGATATTTCAACTTTTTCAAATTTGGCCAAGTTCAATATGGCTTCCTCAATCTACGAATTGATGGTCCGCGAGGGGGGAGACTTTCCACAGAGGAAATCAATTATATTTTTGGAATCTCCTTCAAGCCATAGATTTTTAATGTTAAGACTTTGGGCTAGATTTATGATGTGGTAAGCGCTAGCAGCCTCCACCAGATGATTAGTTTGAAAGCCAAGAGGTGAAGCAATCTCTCCAATGAATTTTCCATAGGAATCCCTTATAACTCCTCCACAGCCCGTCGCCCCCGGATTGCCTTTAGCCATGCCATCAAAGTTAGCTTTGATCCACCCATTTGGCGAAAAAGACCAGCAAACTCCCTCTCTGTCCTTTTTGGCTTTCATAATAGAACTAGACAAATTAGGACTGATGTTCCATTCCTTAGCAACAATTAGATCATAGTTCGAGAACTCCGCATTCGTGGTCTTCCTGTCCTTCTGGGCCACGACATTGAAATTTTCCTTTAGGAATCTGATAATTTTATCAAAGACATTATCCATAGAGGTTTCTTTTCGCCTAAAAATTATGTTGTTGTGTTCTTTCCGAAGGCCCCAAGCAATATGAAGGAAGGATAAATCCCAAAAAAGCCTGAGCAAAGGATTCCTTGTCAGAGCTTTCCACTGAGAAAAGAGATCTTCAATGGACAAAGGGAAAACCCAAGGAAGGTTCCATAACCTGACTATTTTTTCCCAAGGAGAAGCAGCAAAAGAGAAATGAAGGAATAAATGACGTACATATTTAGCCTCCATCTTACAAAGAAAGCATCTATTTGGGATTTGAAATCCGCATTTACACAGGTTATCAATCATGAGCACCTTATTTTGGAGAAGGATCCATAAGAAGATATTAATTTTAGGTATCAGATGTTTGAACCAAGCTTTAGACCAAAAGGGAGGATGATCCAGAGAGGAAGTGATCCTGGCAAAAGTGGATGACACAGAAAAGTTTCCAGAGGGATCATCAATCCAAACCGCACAATCTTCTAGCTGCTCAGAACTAACTCTAACAGCCAGCAGCGAAGACTGGATGGGAGCCAAAGCCTGACTGACACTGCTCAAACCCACCCAATTACCATTCACTCTGTAATCTTTCACATAAGTTCCAAACCATTCCTTGCAATTCTTAGCCCATCCTCTGAAGGAGTTGATTTTTATCATGGGTTCCTTAAAAAGTCATATGTCTTCCGATAATCTGGTATGATTACCATTTCTCGCATGCCATCCAATACCATCATCCATAATCTTTTTTCCAATAATTAAGTTGTTCCAGCATATAAACCCTCTAGGAAGAAGGTGGGGGTCCTTCTTTATAATGGAAGAACAGTTGTTTTCTAAATATTTTCTAGCCAGAATATCAATCCATTCCCCAGAAGAAAAGAAGATTCTCCAAATTTTCTTAGCTAAGAGGATTTTATTGACAGTTCTTATTCTCCGTAAGCCAAATCCGTCATTCTTTTTAGGTCTACAAACCAGATTCCAGTCAATTAGGGGAATTCTTTTATTTTCCTCAACACCCGACCAAAGAAATCTTTTTTGAATTTTTTCAATGGCATCAACAAATTTAGGAGGAATCTTAAAGAGGCTCGGGGCATAGATCAGAAGATTCTGGAGAGAGGCTTTAAGGAGCTGAAGCTTACCAGCTTGACTTAGCAGGGCTCCTTTCCAACCTGCAAGCTTCTTACTGAATCTATCCACCAACGAGATCCAGAAAGACTTAGGATGTTTCAAGCTTAAAGGAAGACCAAGGTAGGTGGCAGGAAAGGAATCCACCCTACAACCCAGAATTCTAGCAATTTTGGCGTATCTATGAGTATTGAAGAAGAACATAGAACTTTTTTGATTGTTGATCAGCTGTCCTGAAGCTCTCCCATACTTTTCAAGTAGTTTTTTAATAGATTTTCCTTCAGACATAGTAGCTTGACCCATAATCATAGTGTCATCCATGAATTTTTGATGTGAGCACACCAGGTTGCCCGAGGAAGGTCTGAGCCCAGAAAGAAATTTAAAGTCAACTAGATTTTTTAGATTCCTACCTAAACTTTCAGCCATAATAGTGAATAAAATAGGAGATATAGGATCACCCTGCCTTAGACCTCTGGTACTCTGAAAAAAGGAGGTAGGGGATCCATTTGACCATAATCGATATAGAAGTTGTGGACACAAGTTGTTCCACCATTTGAATAACCCTATACATATATAAATATATATGTATGCATGCATATATATGTATAACCATGTATATATGTATACATACATATATATGTATATGTATGTATATACATAGTTGTGTATACACATATATATATATATGTATATAGATTTCTAAATTTCAATTACATTAATTTTTTAATTTACATTTAAATTTTTAACAATGTTAGTTAGATGAATACAACCAACACAAAAATAATTTAGAATCACAAAAGGATTCCTATTGCAACATTCGTAGAAATTTCTCAGTGTTCTTGAAATCAATATTTATTACATCATCAAATTTATCATGCTTTTTAGAAGGTCCATTAAACATGATGCAACTCAATGTGTATATTTGTATGTCTGTATCTATATATCTATGTGTTTATATATATGTATCTATATAAGTGTATGTCCATATCTATATATGTATCTATTTATATATATGTATGTATAGATATTTTTATGAGTATCTATACATATATATACATATATATGAATATCTATATATATATATATATTAATATATATAGGGATACATACATATATATAGATTTATACATTTCAATATTTGAGTGCAGTTATAATAGACCAGATCTAAACATTAATCGACAAAGCTTAAACATCGAACAATAATACACTTTAACTTCAATCAACAAACATGAAATATATATTTAAAGTTGGGAAATTACAATATTGTAAAGTTAGATAAATATGATTAAGAGAAATTTTTAAAGAAGACAAGGAGTCTTCAATTGTATAAAAAACAAACTAGCACACATCGAAGTCAAGAAGTTCACAAAAAAGTTTAATCAAACATCCATAGATCTGATTAAGAAGTGGAGTGTCCTTGGGTGTCAACTAACTCTGCATCAACTAGAGAATATGTTAGGGAATGTAGATTGCTTTTCATGTAACTTTCTATACAAGAAAGTGATGCTTGATTTTTCTCTGGAATGAGCTATAACTATTGAGAGCAACCTTCAAAAGACCCATTTTGTATGCTGCTAAGAGCAACAACGGTTGGAGAAAAAAATTTAATCATGTCCCTTAAAAATGGATGTTGATTTGGAAGAGGAGTTGTAGGAGTACTCTTACTTTTGTTTCTTTCTCCTCTTTCCACCTACTTTTGGGTTTCCTTCAACTATCGAGAAATATTTTCTTTCTCCCTTTCAAACTTCTTTTGTTGTTGCTTCCTGAGCTTGTCCTCTATAATTTTCTATTTTTTGCAGCACACTCCAATCTCTTTGCCTCCCTCTGTTCCAGGTTTGCTTCTCTTTCTGAATTATTTTCTACCATTTATTCCCTTTTCCTTTGTTGCAATTCTTGGTTTCTTGGTTTCTATGCCTCTTGTTCGTTCAGAAAATTGAAAAAATCATCTAAATTCAAATATTGAGATTTCCTACTTAGGCATAACACTCCATTGAGACCTCTATTTGATGATTGGCGAATCCTTTATGTTGGGATTTGCAAAAAATGCTTCTCCTACCAATTGGTTGCTAGTCATCGACTTGTGTGCATGACACATAGTCAGGTTCTTCATAAATTCATTCATTACCTTCAACTCCATCCACTTAATCATTTGCATCCCAATTTCTCCCAGTTGTGAAGTGATGGATGACCACTTCAGGATGAACATGTGATGGTGATCGCATGGACAATCCTTCATCCCCTTGACTAAAACTTAGATGCACCCCTAAGTTTAAAGATGCATCTTAAAATTTAGATGGAAGATTGAGGCTCTCTTCATTTTTTGCTGCCTGATTACATGTTCTAACTATAGTTTCTTCTTAAATTTTTTTTGCCTCAATATTTTATCTGTAATATCCTTCTTCTTCATTTGTTGGAATTGAGGGATTTCTTGCAGTAAAGGTTTCCACAAACTATCCAATATGTTCCTCATTCCAACCTTCTATCCTAAAACAAGTCTTCGCTACCATGAACTATGCCTCATCCTTAGTTGTCTCACCCTTTATTTCTACTCCCAATGTGGTTCCTTCTGTTGGTTTCTTTTTTACTGAAACTAGGTTGATCTTCTAATCTACCTATGAAATTTACGATTCCAATCAAGGGCATCTCAAAGGACCTAGACCAACTAACGAGGATTTTAAGGACCTCCTACACTCTGGGCTCTACAAGACCCAAGAGGGTGATCCCTTAATGTGTTTATAACCTCTGCACCATAATTATATACAACATTAACCATAATAGATAATCTCACTCAATAGATCAACAAAATGGGATAATACTTAATAGAATTGGTTGTTCATCAATAACTATCAACCATTTGGAGTGTGAGACAATTATAACAACACTTCAAAGTAAAATATATTCATTAATTTTAATTTATAGCAAGCTCTGGGTGAACACAAACAAATACTGAATCAAAAAAATAGATGCAACTTAGATCAATTTCTTATTTCCATTGAATGAGTCAAATTCATAAATACCTAAGGGTTTATAATAGATTCAAATTATAGCATATAATATCTATGATAATATTTCCTTACAATACCACCAATTTGTAACCCTAACTCAATACTACTTATCAGATCCTTGTATAGAATATATCGGCCTACAATCTCATTTAAGAATTTTAATTAATTCTTTGAATTAAAGCTAAAATAAGAATGGCACACACCACAATAGTGAGATGAAAAAAATAACCCTTGATCACTTTATTCAAAATTTCAAATACGCTTGTACATATGAGAGACATGAGCTTGAATTTATCAATCTAATTCAAATGCTAGTACTGTTATACAACATTATATCTCCATGAATTCAAAACCTATAAAAAACTGACTCAAAACCTAATTTGCATTTCCTCTGTAATTATCAGACTTTACAATTGCTCTGCAACTTCACCTAGACTCGACCAAATATTTCTAGCTTGCTAGCCCATACTTCTAGCCTTGAAATCCTTCTTATAGAAAATGAAGGAGCAAACAAGCATCGATCTAGAAAGTACACATGTCACTAGCCAATTGGACTGCTTTGTGACATCTCAAAATTTAGTTGCAATAGATATTTCCCTTGGAGAATCTTCTCATTATTTTCCATTTTTCCCATTGATGATGATTTGATATAGCACCAAATCTTCAAGAGCACACACATGTAGACTGCCACCAAAAACAAAACTTGAAATTGTTATGACTGCAATAGTTAATTAATTAACTATTAGTAGTTTACTCCTGCTTTTACTCTTCCTCAATTAAATATGTATCCACCCATCATTGGTATTCCTCATCACTTAGCCAATTGAAGTTGATTACCTCATCTATCTTGGCCCTACAGGGTGTATATTTAACTACCACCTAGTTTTCTTCATTTTCAAAGGACTCAAGAAATAAACTGGTGCTGATGATTTTGTCCATGTAGCTCTCTAGTAGATCTAAATCCAAGTCATCAAAAATTAAATAAATTTGGGCATCAATGACCCTACTTTTCTGATCCTTCCATTGTTGAAGAGACTTGATATTACCTTTCTCATCAATTATATCAGGCAGCAATGTATCACTCCAATCATCAAAACTCTTCACCAATCCCCTATCTTCCACCTCAAGTCATCTGATAAGGCTTGAAAACCTTGTAGTGATTTAACCAATAATTGAGTAGGTCTTAATGACTGTGGCCTATTATTAACATCAATTATTGAGGCTTTATACATTATATCCAAGTCATTAGCCCTAGGGATCCATTTCTCAGTCAATGGTATTGCTACATCCAAATCCTTGTCAAAATTCTTTATTGCACCCACCAATAAAGAATGATGAATGTATACTTGGCAATCTGTTATCAAATTTTTCTTTTAAATTCTACAAAACTATGGTGACCATTTCCCTTTACCTTAGAGCTTCCCTCTCCTCATTTTTCTTCAAACAATATTTTAGCTCTATGATTTTTTGCATCAACTATCTCTTTGTTTGATCAACAAAGCACTCTAGCTCCTCCTTAATTGGTTCTAATGTGGGACTAAGGGAAAGAGTCTCATTGGGAGACTTTGGTGTGGAAACAAAATGGGAAGTAGGAAGTGATGACCCTGATGTAGATGGAAATGATTTAATCACACGAGCAGTTGATGCTACCCTTATCTACTTGTACCTCAACCTTTCCACCTCTATTTGTAGCTCAATATTCCTTTTCTGCACCTTATTATATTCCCCAATCATAAAATTATACTTCTCCATATAATTCCTTTTTTTAGCTTCTTCTCTTTCTATAGTTTTTTGTGTCAATTTGGCCACATTCACAGTTAAACTCATAGCCTCCATCATTGAAGTCTCTGAAGATCCTTTTATTATTAATCCTCCCTTCAAATTAGGGTTAATATCTATTATTCTTTGCTTTCTTCCCTTTGGGGCCAAAGCCCATATTTCCAAGGTCTCATACTCCTCACTGAAGGAAAATTCTTGCAATGCTAACCTAACTTCTTCTTCTAAATTATGGAGGGGATGCTTGGATTTCAATACAACATTAAAGGCCACTGCATTAGCAATGTCCCATTCAGGTAAGATCAAGACACCAGCTTGATCAACCAATTTTCTCCCTTCTTCTGGAGAGATTTTCTTAAATTCACTCATCACTTAATCCTTGACTTCATCATCATTCTCCTCATGAGACTTATCTGGCCTTAGACCTCTTCTTTCCTTGCAATTTTCCTAGTACTCTCCCAATTTGATCCTCCATACTAGTTACAAGAAGGTTGGTGTTCTTACAAAAGTATCATCATTTAAGAATTCCTTGCAAGCTTCCATTCTTGCATCTTGTACACACTTTCCCTTCATTTCCCAGTATGACAAGATCAATTCAACCAATCATGGAGGGGATGGCATGCCTATCTAAAGGTCTTGGTCTATAACAATAATTTCATCCATCAAGTCCTCTTGGGACTGCTCAATTATTTTCCTTTTGGGAGTTGGCGATGATGGTGGTGGTGAGGGACTCCTTCTTGGCGATGACTCAAGATCAATTATCTTTATGGCTCCTAGTGGTTTGAGATGTGATTTTGGCAGATTTTCCATCTCCATTATCCCTTTTCCTTTTCTATTCTTCTCTCCTTCTTCATCATCGTAATCCCTTAGCCTCCTATAGATGGGATTGTCTTTTGGAGGTTGGTAGGTTGGCCTTTCTTCCAATAGACCTACAACTTGTTCATGTTTACCAAAATCCAGCTCCAGATTGATTTTCTTTGTCATTAAAATGTCCATGATTTCCATGAAAGTTTTCATCAAGAAATTAATCTTCTTATGAAAAGGGGTGAACTCCATCAATGGATCATATTTTGTATCCATTTTGTGTACAATAGCCAATAATTTGTCATAAGAAACCCATTTTTCTTTATTCAGTTCTTGTTTATTTAAGTCAAAATCATTTTTGATCGTGTCTTTAGGAAAATTGAACTCATCAACAAATCTTGCTCCCTTTATTCTTTGTCTGAATAAAGCGAAGAAACCCTTAGGGTCACACTACCTGCTAGGACAGAAACTCAAATTGTATAAATCAAATAATTTCTCAAAATGCACCCATCCTCCCTTCGTAATAAAAAAATAAAAAATCACCGTATAATCCAAATAGAATGTCCCTTTGCCCCTTCTAGTGAGATTGTCTTCATGAATGTAGCCAATCTGTCACATGACCTCAGAAAATTTGATCCTTGGTGGCACATTGTAAGGCAAGATGTGTGGAGTTCCTTGAAATCCATACACTCTCAAAACAGTATTGACTGGATATGGGATGATATCACCCTAGTTGTGGAAAATCCTCAAATCAGACCTCCTCTCCTTAGGGCTAAGAAAATCATGCAATTTCACAAGAACCCTGGGTGAATTTACCATCAGTCTTGCTCTTATTTTTTATGCAAAACAGATATCAAACTGTACATAGTTAGCACTTTCTATGTTGTATGAAAGGTTAGCAATCCAAATTTGAACTAGCAGCCTTTCTTCACCGACAAATCTATTCAATTTCATTTTCTTAGAGAAGAAATCCGCATTCTTGAACGAAAAAATATGTATGAGAAAAGAATACCAGTAGAAAGGTGTGCTTGTATCATTCTATTGTAGTTTCACTAACGCTTCATGTATTTTCTCGGCTAGGAAAGAAGCAAAATCATAAACTACAAAGAAATTTTGATGTTGTATTTGCACCCCCATGAACACGAATGCTATTGGCATCACAATGTTAGGGCTAAATCCCAATATTTGGCACAATGAATAAAAGGTATCCTGGAAGTGTTTGGAAAAACTATCCAGTTTGAAAGGCTCTTGATCATTCGGGTTGATATGAATTATTGAACCTCCTACCTTGGCCAAATGAGGTGGGAGCATCTTAACTCTAAAAAAGTCTTAATTTTCTCATATTCCTACTTCATCTCTTCAAGCTTAATAGGAACTAGGAGGTCATTGGGTTCAACCAAATCAAAAACCTATTGAAATTCTTCTTTATTCATACTCAATAAAACCCCTCCATCATTATCCCTGACTACCCGTGTGATAGGATCATACCTTGCAACCACTGCCCTGAGCAAATCCATGCCTAGAAACACATTGGGTACCATCAATTTTCCCGTGTCATAAATCCAAACATTTGAGAATGGGTGGGGAAAATTCCTTTGTCCAAACCACAGTCTGAACATCTTGAAACCCTTCATCGACACCCTAGCATCAACTATATTAAAGCAATTATATACTAACCCCTCCCCTAGGGTTTTTCCTCGCATTAGGGTCGACCGTTTTCTTCTATGAGTTGTCGACAATGGAAATTGATCTAAGAAGTCATCATATAGGTTCCTTTTCAAAAAATCAATTTGTCCAGAGTGGTGCTTTGACAATGCCATTTTGAACAAACTAGGGCTTACTTTGAATTACAAATTTTAGAACAAACTAGGGCTTTTCAAGAATGCAAAATTGCCAACATGTAATTTGCAATTTTAAACAAATTTCAACTCACTTAAAACCCTAATACAATTTCTAACAATCCCCCAACAATCACACTGCAAAATCACTTAAATTCAGGCTAAAATTTCACTAGGAAATGCAAAATTTAACTTACGGCTTTTTACTCATAAAAACCCTAATTATTCACTGCAATAGCTCATGATTTCCTCTTTGGCTTTAAGACTGCTCTATGAAATTCCTTGAATTCTTTTTGTGACAATAAGAGAGGGAAATAATCCTTTTATTCATCAAAAAGAAGGCAAGAGTACGTCTCGTCGCCCATTTCTGCTTGCTCGTGCATTTCACCAACAACTCTAGTTGCATTTGATGTAGGTTTGAATCTTAACCATTGATCTTCATCTAAGCTAGATCATCGAATGAGTATGCTTTAATCCATTTGATGTTGACTTGCACCATATAAAATGGCCCACCACCTCTTACGTGATCAATGAAATCCATTTGTCATCATTTCCTTGATATCGCGATCATTAACCACCTTGCAACATCTGATCATGTGATAGTGGGCAACTGCAGATTCTGATCTTCAGTGAACTTGCTCATTCAGACAGCTAAAAATCTTGACCTTAACTGTCGAGCACCTTTTTTGTTGAGATTAAAACATCTCTGCCAATTTTAAACATGTGCCCTTTAAATTCACTTTAGTAGCTTGCCAATTAATACATTAAGGTGGCTTAATATATTAAAACATTTATAATGTTATTTTGGCTCCTTTGAATGCCACAGATGGTGCCTTCCTGTGATATCACAATCATTCAATACTTTTTGGTGGGGTCATCACGGGATAGCAGGGTGCGGCTGAGATCTAATGGCCTCTCATGAACAGCCACGAAAATTCATCCCTCTACAAAATATAAACCATTTATTAAGATAAAGGGGACATGACTAGGTCAACGTAAAAAAATGGCATTAATTTATTTTAAAATGGGGCATGGGACAACCCCTAGACTTTGGAAAATTTAAATTCAACCATAAGAAAACATGACGAAAGTGCAGAAGGGGACTCGGCCTAGGCGGGACAATGGGAGATAAGTTGTTTTATAGTCTTGCCTAAAAAGGTAATGATCAAACATAACCAAGCTAGGTTTTTTGATATGAAAGACGGGTTTTACATTCAAATACCTAGAAACAATCGTAGAACCCTAACCCTAGACCCTTCTAAAACCATTTTATAGAAAATCTACCACAAAAAACTAGGAAAATAGGTAAGATCAATGAAATTTGTAGGGCATATTTCTAAAGTTCCATCACCTTCATCTTCAACCATGAAATATTTTCTTGGCCCCATATCCAATTCAAGTGCATTTCGATCTAATAGCCAAATTCACGTTCTTCTAAAAAAACTTGTAATATTATTAGGATTCAAAGCTTGTGCAAAATATTTGCTGCAAAGTGTTGCCAGCTCTTCCCTTCCACTGTCAAGTTGAGGATGTGTAGAGAGTCATATACTCCTATGTTGTTTGAAGTATTTTTTGAATGGTGAGTGTGTTGTAAATTAAAGCGGAGTAGAAATTAACAAAGTAAATCCAACACACACCAATGAAACATCTTACATAAAAGGAATTGAGATAACAAACTAAGTTGCTATGCCTATCTTTTCAAATCATCTCATAGCTCTATAATCTTAAGGAACCTCAAATTCATGCTCTCAAATTTGCATGTTGCACATGAATTCACAAGATGACAACCTAAGAAACAAGAAGATTAATTAAATGCAAATCTACATGCCTACATCTACACATTTTTTAATTTTTATTGCAATGCTAAATGATATGATGTAATGTTGTTGTATTCAAAATTCTGCTAAGATGATTGTTGTGATGAGATGTAAATCTAAATGCAATTATATGATAAACACAATAAAAAATAAGGCAATACTAAAATACTATAGAATAAAAGTGCCATGATAACAATGCTAAATGCTATGAAACTCTAAAATTCTCTCAATTGCTCTCAATTGCTAGGATAAATTCTACAACATAATTTTATAATGAACTCCTTGTTGAAAAGTTGTAGAATGATCTCCTATTTATAGATTTTTACTAGCATTGAATGAGGTGGAAAAGATGGATGATTGATATTGTGATCCTGAGACATCAATGGTGGAGCACAAAGAAGTTGGAGGAAATCATGGAGGTTGCTCCATTTGGAAGGGAAAATCATCCAAGTGTCAAAGAGCATCAAGTAGAAATAGGAGCCATGTGTCTCCAAGGAGGTTAAGAGGTTAGATGAATATCTCTAATTTAGAAATTAGAAATATAAGAAATCATGTGACATGTGATGATGTGGAGGGTGATTTCGAGGAAGTTAGGAAATTATGGAGAAATGTGACAAATTTGAATTAAAAATTCAAATTTAATGAGGAAGGGAAATAATCAAATAACAAATTATTTAGATTTTTGTATTTAATTAATTCAAGAGGTAAGATGATTTTTGAATAGAAGAATTAAAGGTGTGAACTATACAAATAAATTTTTCAATTTATTTATATAGGTAGAAAAAGTAATATTAATTAACTAAATAACTAGTATTTAATTAATTTGTGCTCTAGACCATTTGTATGTGTATAAATTTGTCCCCTCTTTGAAGTGATCTGCGTAGACGCATTGCTTCAAAGAATTTTGACATGCCCCGGTCACTGATTTTCAGTGATGATTGATGTATGCCTCCTCGGGAGATAAATCACATAATTTTTAAATTTTTAATGATTTTTAATTTTTTTTGAAAATTTTGATGATTTTTTAAATTTTCGATGATTTTGAAATTTTCAGCATGCTTCAATGATTTTTCTCTTGAAAATATTAATGAAATCTTCCCAAGTGTTGATTAATCAATTAAAGGCCACATTTGAAAAATTAAATAAATGCCACCAAATTACCCCTCTTTAATTACCCTTTTAAGAGGTAAACAGTGAAAAAGAAAGTCATTTGTGCATCGTGATTTTGAAAAATTGAGAGATTGACCAAACTTGAGAACTTGGAGTAGAGTAGTGATCTTAATTTAGAATCATCAATTTTAGTGCGTGTGATGACACAACTGCCCGGTAGCATATGCACCTCCGGTAGAAATCTTCGAAAGCTTTTTCTTTGTGAATTTTGAATTTTTTCCCGCATTTTTGAAATTTTGAAATTTGTGTTCAAATGTTTGAGTGCATCCGTAGGATAGGAATAGTGCATACATGTATTGTTTTAGTGCATCTATTTTGAGGTTTAGTACATATATGACCCGATGTAGTGCATCGGTCTACTATTTTGGTGCATAGGTCTTGAATAGTATAGGCTGCATAATTTAGTGCATCCACTAGATTAAATAGCCAATCCATTGAAGTAGCTCTCATTCATGCACTGTTATGGTGTATACATGGAAATGGTGCATAGATTGATTTTTCTAGCGCATCTGTGTTTTAGCACATAGAAGTGATGTAATGGCACATCCATGCCAGAATAGAGGATTTTGATATTTCTCCTTGTGTTGAATGTTTTTCAATCGTTTTCAACCTTCGAGTTGATATTGATTGATGATGTTGATAGATTAGATAATGATCTATCTCATGATAGGTGAGATTTGATGATTGATTGATGATAATTGACCTCATGATAGGTGAAGATCAATGATTGAATAATGATGATTCACCTCATGATAGGTGAGGTGTACTGATAGATTGATAGGCTCACTGATGTTTGATTAATTTATTTTTTTATTTTTTATGATGATAGGATAGTGATGAAGGAATCCCCATGTCTCAGGAGTGATACCCTCAGACTTGGGAGTTGATTTCCAATTTGAGTTAGGTTGAGCGGGATCTGATTGAGGGATGAGGGATGAGGGTTTTACTATTTGATAGATATGCCCCAAGTTAGGATTAATTAGGCACTACTAACAACACTAGCAAAGTGGTGGCATAGTGACCACAACACTTTTTACCTAGCTACTGATGAGATGACCATGACACCAGAGGATGTGTACCAAATTCTACAAATTCTTGTAGTAGGAGACATAGTCATATATGATCATACAAAGCAGGGTGGGAAAAATGCTCTTTGCAGGATTTTTCATGATGACCAAATTAGTGGGTACGAGATACCCTTAGAGGAGATGTGTGAAAGTTATGTTGCATAACCTTTTGTACTTGTTGGATTTCTTGGTGGTTTCCTATGTCCCGACCATAGGTCAAAGGGACCATCTATTGGGTGGCGTTAGGTGTTACAGTAGATGATTCTTTAGGGGACTTGATATGCCTGGGGTTCATGTATGTTAGCCCATCTATATCATGATCTTCAGTAGGTAGTGTATCTTGGAGTTGCTAGCCTCTCAGTCGGAGTCACATTACTTCAAATCTAGGCATGGGAGCACATAGTTGTTACGGGTATGTGTAGGATCATGATGGGCCAAAAAGTGGCGATATGTAAGTGATATGATGGCCCATGTGGCTGACCATTTTTTTCTTACCCAAAATTGATGAAACAAAAAGGGTTTTTAAAGGAGATTCTCATATTTCCACCAATATAAATTATGCTTTACTTTGAATTTAATAAATAATTATTATTCATTTTCTATTTGAATTACAACTAAAGTCTTGATTGATAGGCTGATTTAAAAACATTTATAGCTTTCAAATGGTATCACATTTTCTGAATCTGAAACATGTTTCACATTCTATGCTTCAAATAATATAGGAATAAACAAAAAAAATGAATTTCATGAAGTTTTGACCAAGTTAAGGTGGTTAGAAGTATGAGTTTTTATATTTTTAAAAGTTGTAATAAAAAAATCATAATTAATTGTTTACTTGGAAAAAAATTACAAAAAAATGTGCATCACATTGGGACATGAGTCCTCTACTTATATCTAAAATATTATAAAAAATAATTATCATTTTATTGTTGTTAGGGTGGTTAGACAAACACCTACTTATTTTTTCGCTAAAATTTAAGTACTATTGTGCTGAAATTTCAATTTTTTACCAAATAGATTTTATTTATTTTTAAATAGACCTAGTAGTTTAGAAACTAAATTCAATTTTCTAAAGATTATATTCTTACATATTTTTGAAATAATATAGATAACTTATTCAAATTTTTACATCAAGTTGCCTAACTCTGATTTTTCTGAATTTTATTGCCACTTAATGGCCTAGTTTTTCCATGATGATCCTACACATACCCTTACTCGACCAGCTGCAGAAAGGTATTAGGCATTGGGGAGACTGTATGTATATGGTTATAGAGGCCCCATAGTCTAGCATAATCTAGGAAAATTAGAGTAGTAGCGATGACTTTTTGATGATCTTGACACTGTGACATGGCGGCCCTACCTAGACTATGAGCAATGGGCCAAGGATCATTTGGAGATGTCATATGTCTGTAAATCCAGGTTTTTTATTGGACTTACATGATTCATCATTGAGAGATTTATTATAGGCCAGGTGCATAGACAGTACGATCGAGTACAGGGTATGCCGCATGGAGTGGATAAGTATGCACACAGACATCAAGATATACCAGATCGGGGACAACACTTGTCCTATGATGCAGTGTGTCAGAAGTACTACAGTTTACAACCCATGATGTGGAAATATCATCTAGAGGTTGCAGAGGCTTCCATGTTAGAGGAGTATGTAGATCACTTCGAGAAACATCCATTTTCTAGACTATCCAGTCCAGATGAGCCAGTGCTAGCATTAGATGATGAGGGGGAGGGAAGATGGAGAGGAGGAGGAGAGAGTTGTGGGAGGAGATGGAGGAGGGGATGATAATGGATATGGGGATGGATGAGGTGGTGATGGAGGAGGCAGAGCGTTTGATGTGCAAGATGTAGTGATACCTCAGTGCCAGAGATCCTTGGTGGTTGCAACACAACATCATGTTCAGTTTGGGGTGCCTTTGTAGCATCAACAGACACGGATCGTTGCCTTATAGGTATAGGTCCAGATGTTGTAGGGTTAGTTGGATTAGGTATAGGCCATACTTGCACATGCCTGGGGATAGATACAAGGAAAGGCACATGCCCTAACATAGGAATAGGTTCAGGTCACCACCTTGACAAGTGAGAGGGATACTAAGAGAAAATGGGCTAAGATTGTTGTAGAGAGAGTTCTGAGGGCAGCAAAGGGCACTACCACTGTATATTATATCAGAGAGATACGAGACTTAGTCAGGGAGGATGAGTATTATAAAAGTAGATATCATGAGGCCTTACTTTCAGAGAGACTAGTGAGTTATGCATAGTTCACGAGTAGATGGACTCACTTGAGGACCACTAGTAGAGGAATTAATTAGGCACTTTCGGGGCCACCAGGTGGAGGTCCAAGGGCAGGTCCATCAAGACGGGAAAGTCTTATGATATTCGAGGGCATCACTATAAATTCTTGTGGTCACACTTGATTGTATATTTGAGACTTTTTATATATTGATTCCGAGTTTTCATGATATTATGATATGCTATCCCATTTTTTATGATGTATCTCTTTATGTTGTTAGACATCCTTGTACACTTAAATTTGAGATTTATGTGATATGTAGTGATGATTCATGATCTACATGTTGTTTATATTCTCTTATGATGGATATTTATGATGTATGCATTTCATTTTCTATGCTATGTGATGGTTTATATGCTTATATGATAATTATGTGTGAATATGATGGTGATTCCATATGTTTTCATGCTATGTTTTATGTATGGATGCATTAATGAGATGATGATTTATGATTATATATGTTCATGGATGATGCTTTTATTATGATGTATGAGATAAATATAGTCATGCAAATGATATGGTATGTACTGTAATTTTGTATTTTTCACATTTATATCTATTAAATGGAAGGATGAATGAATGAATGATTTATGATATGGAATGAAAATATATGATTCTATGTGTGGACATGAATGATTTATGAGTTCTAATGTATGATAAATGAATGAATTTCCACTAAATATGATAATGTATGGATTTATGATAATGCATGGATGTATGATGAATTCAAATTTATGGCTATATAAGGATAATGCTTTCTTTCAAATTTTTGTAATGAAAAAATATGACCTAAATGCATGGATGAGAATGTCAATGGATTATGATAATGCATGAATTATAATTTTATTATGGATGATGTTCTTATTTTTGGAATTTTATGTAATTAAATGATTAAATGTATGGATAGATGTATGATATGTGAATAGATTATGAAAATGCTTAATTTGTGTATATGTGCAATGTAATGTAAATGTGTGGTAAATGATAATGTATGATAGGTGCATGGATGGAAGGATGGTGATGTTTTCTAATGCAACTATTATGATGGATGTATGAACTTATGTATGATAATACTTTTCTAATGATGTGATATAGAAATTAAAATGTTATGATTCTTTTCGCTATGTCAAGTGTACTCAATATTTTAATGAGAGATATCATCATGTCAAAATTTGTCAGCCTTGGAAAAATGTATAATGCAAATGTAGGACTAATATGAATGCAATCTTATCTTACTCATACAAACCTAACTATGCAATGTTGTCATCTAATTCAATGTGCTTGGGATCATCATTGAGCCTTTAAAAATTTGAAAGTTAGTACAAACATCGATGGTATATTTGACCATGATGACCTGAGTACCACTTCCATACAACTTATGTTGAGTTTGATAGTGCAACATAGCACAAGCATCTAGGTATAATTGGATCGAGATGACCTAAGCATCACTTGTGTAAATAGACAAGAGTTAATCAATTTTCTATGCAAATTTAGAATTTCATCAATGATACTTTGTAGAGGGTGTCCTATGAAAATTTGAATAGTAGTAATGATTGACTAACAAAAAGAGGACAAAGAAAATATCATTCTTCATCCTAGCCCCTCTAGTTCAGGACATCATCAAGGTACTCAAGAGAAATGATAGCAACAATTGAGATAAACATCTAAATAATTGTGCCAACATGATTAAACCATGATTCATAAAATGAACATCTAGTGATATTTCATTTGATTGTCATGATGTCGATTTGGATGGTTGATTTGTTTGATTGATTATGAGTAATGTGCAGTGTGATTGTTTAGGGTGATTGTTGTTTTCTTGCCTGTTGTTTGTTTGTTACCTGTTGGTTTAAGCTCAATGTTTATTTTCCTCTAGGGAATTCAATATTTTTCCCCTCATCAGAAAAAAACCCATCATTATGAATATGCACAATGATATCCGAGCCAAGGTGGGACACGACCACAGTGGCTGGATATGGAGATGAAGCTCATTTTTATGATAGGCATGTATGCACAATGATAGAAAAAGATGACGATCAATGCATGTCCCAATAAATGGAGAGGCCAACTCATCACAAATAGAACCTATTGCCAGGTTTTCACTACTTTCTTTTATTGTACTTTTTCAAATTTTATGATTTTTTTTGTTGTTACCAAGATGCCTCTTTGCTAGGTTTTCATCAAGGAAACAATTTATTTGTTTTTTCTCTTTTTTTTTTGTACTTTTTCATTTTTTTAATTTTTTTACTGTCACCAAGATGCCTGTTTGCCATGATTTCATCAAGGTGACCATTTTTTTCAGGACAGTTTTTGATTTTTATGAACTTTTCTTCTAGACTTTTTTCAAATTTTTATAGATTTTTTTCTGGACTTTTTCTGATTTTTAGGATATTTTTAGGACTTTTAAGCATGCACTGATTGCATTATGTGTAGAACTTCTTCAAATGAAGTTTTTTCATCGATTCTTCAAATAGATCCCCTTTTGGTGTGGACAAATGATATACCCTCGATCTAAAGACTGATACAATAACAAAAGGACCGAACCAATTTGGCTCAAAATTTCCTTTATTTTCTCGATCTTGCTAATTTCAAGGATTTTCCTTCAGTACTTGGTCACCTACTTGAAATGTCCTTGGTCTGAACTTATGATTTTAGCTCCTATATAGTATCCACGGATATGCTTTCAAGTGATCCACCACAAGATGACGACATTCATCCAACAGTTCCATATCTTTTAGTCTAGACACTCGGTAATCCTCTTCTGATATGATTCCCTTCAAAGATACCCGAAGTGATGGTAGTTCAACCTCAATAGGCAAGACAACTTTGGATCTATATATGAGGGTATATGGTGTGGCTCCTATGGGTTTTAGGATGCTTGTATGATAGGCCCATAAAGCAAGGTTCAGTTGGATATTCCAATCATGTCCAGATTCATTGACAGTTTTCTTGAGAATTTTCAAGATATTCTTGTTTGAGGCCTCCGCCTAACCATTTAATTGGGGTAGTATTGTGTAGAAAATCAATGCTTGATATGAAACCTTTCAAAAATTTCTTGGATGTCCTGATTCTTGAAAGTTCTACCATTCTCGGTGACAATAGAATGAGGAATACCATACCTACAGATGATGTAATTTAGGATGAACGATGAGATCTATTTTCCTATGATGGTAGTTAAAGGCATGACCTTGACTCACTTTGTAAAGTACTTCATGGATGTAATGATGAACTTGTTTCGATTGGATGACGATGGGTGAATTTTTCCTACAAGATCCAATACCCATTGACAAAATGGCCATGTTGATGGTTAAAGGAAATAAATCTTGTGCTGGTGGGATAAGATTACTATGGATTTGGAATATTTGACATTTCTTGACAAATTGGAAGGATTATTTCTCCATATTTGGTGAGTAGTACCCAAAATGGAGGAGTTTCCTAGCGAGGGTTAGACCACTTGAATGAGTTCCAAAAACGACTTTGTGAAATTCTTGTAAAGCTATTTGAGACTCATTGTGTTCTAGACATCGTAAGAGAGTTTCATTAAGAGCTTGTCGGTAAAGTGCATCAGCAATAAGGGTGTGGTGAGTAGCTTGATGGATTAAGTTTTGTTTTTGGTTTTGGGAGAGATCAAGAGGAAGGGTATTATCTTTTAGGTAGGTGTAAATCTTTGTATAGATCGATGTATCAACATCAGTTAGGTGGCATATAACTTGGGACTCGGGGTCGTCATAGGCAAGGGTGAACAGTTTCTCCACCATGAACTCATAACGTCTTCGATTCTCTCGAATTTATAGCAAAGAAGCAATGGTGGCCATAACATCGACGAATTTGTTGTCTATCCTTGGGATTTGATAAAATTTAATGTCAAAAAAATATTTCTTAAAGTCATCAATCATTCTCTTATAGGGCATTATTTTTTCATCCTTTGTTTGGTAGTCATCATTTACCTGATTAATGACTGGTTGAGAATCCTCATAGACTTGTAGCTCTGTGATTTTCCATTCTACAACCATCTTGATACCGATGATGAGTGCTTCATATTCTTCCATGTTGCTGGTATAGGGGAACATTAGTCTATATGATTTTGGAATAGTATGCCCTTAGGGAGTGACAAATAAAATTCTAGCTCTTGATCCATGTTGAGTATATGATCCATCAAAATACAATACCCATTGTTTTGTTGTTATAGTAAGGATATCAACATCTTGAAACTCAATAAGTAGGGGATGATCATCATGTATCAATGCTTTAGCTAGTTGGTCGACGATGGCTTTCCCTTTGATTGATTTTATGTCGACATATAGGATGTCAACCTCACTGAGTACCATTACCCACTTGGCTAATCTTCTCATTAGATTTGGTTTGCTAAGGAGATATTTCAATGAATCTATCTTGGCTATTAACTTGATGGTATGAGTCAGCATATAATTTTTCAATTGTTGTGTGGCGAACACCACTGCTATATAAGATTTTTTAATAGATGTGTAGTTTATTTCATAACCATTTAAAGTTATTATGATATAATAGATCACTCTCTCATTTCCTGTTGAATCTTCTTGTGCTAGGAAATATCCCAATGATTGATCAGTGGTGGCTATGTATAGTAAGAGGGGTTTTCCTTCTACTGATGGTGCTAGGATGGGTGGAATCATTAGATATTGCTTCAGTTGATTGAAATCTCCTTCACACTTCTTGTCCCATCGAAAGGAAACATTTTTATGTAGAAAGTGGGTAAAAGGATAGGCCTTATCGGCCAATTGTGATATGAATCTTCTAATTGACTGAAATATTCCTTGAAGGGACCTTAATTGATTGATGTTTTTCAGAGGTGGAATTTCCATGATGGATTTTACTTTCAAAGGGTCTACCTCAATGCCTTTTTCTAAAACAATATATCCCAATATGTTTGTTGATGTCATCCCAAATACACATTTCTTTGGGTTTAGTCATACATTGAACTTATCTAGTTGGGTGAAGATTTTTTCTATTATCTCCAACTGTCCTTCTCTAGTGAAATATTTGGCCAAAATTTCATCCATATAATCTTCCATAAAGGTATGTATCATGTTCTGAAAGATGGTTGTCATGGCTCACTAATATGTGGCTCCTATGTTCTTCAATCCAAAGGGCATGTAAAATTTGTTTTTTCTTGGTCCTTAGGTGCTATCTTAACTTGATTGTAGTTAGAAAAGCCATCCATCAATGATAACATGCCATGACCTCCTGTTAAATCCATGATGATATCAATGTTTGGCAAGGGAAAATCATCTTTCTGACAAGCTTTATTAAGGTCTCTGAAGTCCATGCAAATCTGTATGTTGCTATCAGGCTTTGAAATATGTACAATGTTGGATATCCATTAAACATAATCAATGAGTCTAATGAATCCCATATCCAATAGATTTTTCAGTTATGCCTTCACCAATAAGGCAATACGGCGATGCATTTTTCTCAAATTTTGTTTGACTGGTTTAACTCTCGGAGGGAGGGATAAGTGGTGCATGATAAGATCTGAGCCTATCCCTGGCATGTCTGGATATGACCAAGCAAATTTGATTTATCTCTCTTCAAAGAACTTGATGAAGTTAGGCTTCTCTTGTTCTGTTAAGGATTCTACTAGATCAAGAGTTTTCACTTTTTTTGTATTGCTGATATTGATGGACTATGTTGGCTTGACCAAAAATTTGGATCCCTCTTGGGAGTTCTCTGGGAGCGTGTCAAATTTTCCATCCTTCAGTGCCTCAGAGAGGTGTTCACCATCAAATGCACTCTTTATTTTTACTTTTTCTTGATCTGATACTGCCATAGAATGGTTTTCACCATCAGATCTTTCTTTTGTTTTATTTATTTTTCAACTAAGAAATTTGACACTCCCCTATTTTGAATCTTCATTATGATGTTCAATGGTGGATTCTATATCAATATTGTCAGCACAAAGGAATTTCATGATAACATCATCACTTGAAAGGGTGGGGATATCGATAGGCTCAATTTGGTCCCAATCTATGAGTTCAGGATGTACCAATGGTAGGGAATCGTCAAATGGGTTTAGGTCAAAGGCTATAGGGGTCTTGATAGAAATATTTTCATTGAGAAATCTTATAGCAAGGTCAATTTCTATGATGTACCTCTCCTCCGAGTGATCTATCTCACTAGGAGTCTAACCATCTTCACTTGAGCGATCAATAGGTTGTGATTCAAACTCAAGTGGTCTTGACCCTCGGCTTTGTCCCTCCTCCAGTATGGGTGTATACTTGTGTACCACATCATTGTCCTTATCATGACAGTTTTCTTCTGATAGTGAATCCCACTCATATTCATTGAAATCGATTTAATAGTCATTGCTTGCTTGTAATTGCAGGATTCACTCAACAAAATTTTGTTTTAGGTCCTCCTTTGTTTCTTCATCCCTTTGATGCTCTTTATATCCCAGCCATGTCTTTTCTTTTGGATTTGTTATGATGGGTTGGATGAGTTCCACAATTCCTTCTTTCCTTTTTCCAATAGGTCCTTGTCTTTCATATCCCATTTCTCCAAGATTGAGAATCTTTGGTTGTATCAAGAGTGGTTTGGAAATTAACTGTTGCTGCTTGAGATTCACTTTCATCCTTGTAAAGCCAGTCTAGAATATATTTGTCATCAGATTATTCATCTCGAGTGCTTGATTTTATGAATCAAATATCAAAAAGTATGATAGGTTGTGAGGATTATTTTGATGAGGTTGATGGTTGACGATAGGAATTTGGAGAAGATAACTACAAGAGATAGAGGGATTGTTCAGTGGAATATTCACCCACACCTTTATCTTTGACTTGGTCCTTCTGCTCAAATTGTTTGGAAAAGGTATTGAGTTTGGCTTCATGATTGGTGGATGTAGAAGGGGTAGCCTTCTCCCCTTTCTCAGATTGTTAAAATGAGGAACTGGGTTGGATTTCTTTATCTTAAGATGGGGCAAGCAGGTTTGAAAAGGAATTGGATTGACTAGAATTACTTGGGGTGGTAGATGGGGAAGTAAGAGCTTCTCTATTATGAGGCACAAAGACATCCTAGACTGACTTGAGGGTATTGCAATACTAAGGACTACTAGAGTGAACAAGAATGTTAATTCCTTGCCCATTGTAAGGGAATTTCAAGAATTGGTGGTAAGTTGATGGGATTTCTTGCATTTCATGGATCCAAGGACGACCCAAGAGTATATGTTATGTTAAGTCCTTATCTAGGACTTGGAAAATTACATCTTTCTGAAGTAGCCCCACTTGAATTGGCAACATAATTAGCCCCTTTGAAGCTCTTTCTTTGTTATCATAGGCCTTGATGGTGATCTTTTTCCTTGCATCTATTACATTGTTAGAGAAACCCAATACACGAACAAGTTTCAAAGTACATATATTGAGATCAGCTCCTTCGTCAATTAGGACATATTTGACATGAATTTTATGTATTAGGACCTCAATGTGAAGTGTTGCATTATGGGGATGAATGATGGATATGTCATCATTTTTACAGAAGGATAGGCAATGAGGTGCAACCAAATGTGCTACCATGGCTTGGAATGTGCAAACTTCCCAATTATTTGGTACTGTTGTATCCACTAGGACCGTTTCCAAAATTTCCTTGTGGGAAGGGGAAACCTTGAGAAGCTCCAATATAGATATTTGTGCTGGGATCTATTGGATTTGACAAACAATGTTATATTTATGTGATGGGGAAGCGATTGTTTTGGATGTGCTTCCTTTTAAAACATATTTGGATTGTGCCCTCATGGTCACATTTACGAGCACGTTGTCTTATTTTCCTTTGATTTTTATGACTTTGATTTGGTTATCTATTAAAGCCACATCTTGTTGGATATTATGGAATTGATTAGAGGGAATGTTAGTGTCATTAATTTATTTTTTAGCTATGATAGTATATTTTCCATGTTGAATTCGAGGATCATTAATCAGATTATTGGCTGCAAAAATTTCTTGTGTGTTATTGGTCTCAATGCCATTTGTTTGATCTTCAATAGCTGAAATATGATAGATGGTAGTATCATGAACATAATTCACATTTTCCCCTTGCCATTCATTTTAGAATTTTCCCCTTTGTCATAATTTGGTAATGGATTCTTGAATACACCATGGTTAGTGTTAGTTTGGGGTCCTTCTATTTGTATGGTATTATTGTCAATCAAGTCTTGTATATTATGTTTTGGTTGCATGCAACTATTGGTTAGGTGACCTTTGCATCAGTGAAATTCACAATAGTGGGCTTCGTTCCACCACCACGATTTCACTTTTGGTTCAAAACATCAGATGTTGGGTAGAGTGATAATATTTTCCACAAGAATTTCTTTCAATGCAGATTCGTATAATTGACCCAAAGGTGTGAACTTTCTATTTTTGTTCAATGTTTGGTATGGTAGTGTCCTATATTTTGTGTTGTTTTGATTGTTTTGACTATTACCGTGGTTGGTATTTTTTGTGGTCTTTTGATTGGTATTTGAGGTGCTTCTCGATAAATTGAAGACCGGTTTAGCATTATGCATTTCATTTGAAGCATCATTATTAGTGTTCTTATATTTTTTCCAAAATTTTGTTTATCATTGTTGGATGAATTGGCTAAATTGTTTTCATTGTAAATTTTCAAGATTCCTCTTTTGACCAAAGCTTCTTCAATTTTGATTCCATTTTCAATTAGTTTCTTAAACATTGGTGGACATTGTAATTCAAGCCTATAGATCATGTAATCATTTAAATTTTCAATGGACACCGCCATCTTTCCTTTTCTGGTATAACACGAGGATACCTTGCAAATAGTCTTCTCCACCTTTGTAAGAATACAAGAAATGATTATCCTTTTTTCTGTTTTACATAGCAAAGGTCCTTCATTATGATCTCATGTTGAATGTTATAAGAGTATTGGGTGATAAATTTGTTGAAAAATTCTTTGAATGACTTGATCCCTGGGGGTAATTGTGAGAACCATTTCATACATTGTCCTCTCAAGCTTTGTGGTAATACCTTCATCAAGTATGTTTCCTCATGTGCGAATTTTAGGCTCATTGTTTGGATTACCCTTATGTTATCTATAGGTTTTTTTCTTTTGTTGTATTTATCATATTTAGGGAACTCACAATGTTTGGGAAATGGGATCATGTTCACACTTCCAAGATCAAAAGGGTGCAGGCATATGTCCTATATCAAGTATGTTTTTGTGACTCTAGTTTGCATGTTTTGCAATTGTTGTTGGAGGGTTTGTATTTGTTGTGTTAAAGTATCCATGGGATCATTGGTTATTTCTTCATTTATTATTTTAGTTTGTGTTTTTTTTTATGGGTATGTGCAGGACCATGATAGGCCAAAAAGTGCCAATATGATGGGTATGTGGCTAATGACTTTTTTTTTACCCAAAATTGATGAAACGAAAAGGGTTTTTTAAGGAGATTCTCAGATTTCCATCAATATAAATTATGTTTTACTTTGAATTTAATAAATTATTATTATTCATTTTCTATTGAATTATGACTAAAGTCTTGATTTTTAGGCTAATTGAAAAAAATCTATAGCTTTCAAAAAATATCATATTTTTTGAATCCAAAACATGTCTTACATTCTATGCTTCACATACTATAAGATTAAAAAAATTAAAAAATGAATTTTGTGAATTTTGAACCAAGTTCAAGTGGTCAGACATACAAGTCTTTATATTTTTGAAAAATTTTCATAAAAAAATTATAATTAATTATTTAGTTGGAAAAAAATTACAAAAAAATATGCATCACATTGGGACATGATTCTTCTACTTATATCTAAAATATTATAAAAAAATATTATCATTTTAATGTGGTTAGGGTGGTCAGACAAACACCTACTATATTGAAATTTTAAATTTTCCCCAAACAGATTTTATTTTTTTGTAAATAACCTAGTAATTTAGAAACTAAATTCAATTTTCTACAAATTATATTTTTACATATTTTTGAAATAATATAGATAACTTATTCAAATTTTTATGTCAAGTTGTCTAACTCTGATTTTTTTTATTTTTTTGCCACTTAAGGGCCTGTTTTTTCCATGATGATCCTGCACATACCCTTATGTCTTCTTAGGAGTTCTTTTTGATTTTGTGATATCAAAATCCTAGGGTATTTTGGCCCCTTTGTTTGCTAGCATCAAAAGGTATTTTTCACCCTCCTTTTCAAAGATTCTTTCCATAAACTTATAGAAATTAGGGTCTTGTTGTGCTTCTTCTATGGCTTCATCTGTTATTTCTTCTCTCATTTTTATGAATTCTGAAAAAAGGATTTTCTTCTCTTTCAGCCATGTTATTTTGGGTTTCAATCTCTTTCTCCTTAAGTTTATATCTTTGTGAGATGAAGGATGGTGAATCCTAATGAAGGATGATGAATCTTGATGGAGAAACTCAGCTGCTAATTAGAGATAGGTGTGATAATGAGAAAATTTTAGATGTTTGATCAAAGTTTAGTTGAGGGATTTTCACTTGAAAATACTAGCTCCAACAAGGTTTAAGACTCTCGTATGACTGAGGAAAGGTTCTGCTTTGAAAAAAATCCTAAATTGTGAGGTTAAAATTCATACAAACAAGGAATTTAACTCTCTGGTTTGAAAATTTTATGAATGCACCAAAACAGTGCATGGATGCGCCAAAACAGTAAATACATGCACTAAAATATGGGTGATATGTGCTAGAACAAGCTATGTGTGTGCTAGAATAGTAAATGGAAGTGCTACAGGATGACATAGATGCACTAAAATAGGGTATGAATCCTTCAAAACAATAGATGAATATACTACAGGATGACACAGATGCTCTAAAACAAGGGATGAATACGCCAAAAAAAGCTATGTATGCACCAGGACAGTCAATGGATGCATTGAAAAGGAAAGTATCCTCTATTTTTGATAGTTTGATTGATTTTGCTAGTTTTCTAGTAGGGAATTAGTTGTTTGATTTGTTGTTCTTCTGAATCAGTAGTTGAAAATTTTAGTGTGTGATGTTTTTTTGAACATTTGTTTTAAAAACACACATGTAAGGAACATCAAGCAAGTAAAATCTTAAGGCTATATAAGATTGTATTTACTAGATTCCCATTTGGATTTCTCCAGTTGTTCTTACTTTTAGTGGATGATTAGAGGCTTGATCACACTATCTCCCCTCCACAACACTCACTTCCTAGATTAGCCAAGCCTCAGTTCTCATGAATATCCCATTACAAACTTCTCATCTCTACTAAACGACACACGAATATGGGACGGCTTTAGAATGACCATTCTTGCACCAGTAAATAGAAAGAATTTTGGTAACTACAAACAATAGGTGTCTAGAGAGGGAATCCGTTCGAGTGGGCTATACATACAACAAGATTAGCTCCATTAATGAGGACTCCCAGCCTATAGAGTTTATGCTCCTACATGTTTTAATGCACCATGAGGGTACTGAGGGACTCCCAACACCCACTGTCGGTCACATGGGTGACTAGGTCTCACAATTTTTTTTGTAGGGGTAGCAAATTTTTGAGGTGATGGCCAAATGGCCATCATTTTTTTCCCTTGAAGTGTTGATGTCAACATGATTTCATCGGCTATACAGCCCTCTTTGTCCCCTCATAACCCCAGTTTTCCCTAAAGGAGCAGTTTTTTTGTTTTTGGCATAACTTGGGCATACGGTATCAAAATCGAACAAATGAGATATCATCGGAAAACTGGTTCCAAGAAATTTTCTATGGTGTAGTCTATTTTTTAGTATTTTTCTGTTTAGCTACATTTGTTTTTGTTTGAATTCATTTGTTCATTTATCACTTTTGAGCTCATAATTTTTTGCCACGATCTTCGATTTTTCGTTATCTTTGAAGTGTTGGAAAGGTATTGAGGAGCTCTACATTACCATCCATGCACTTTGTTTTTTTCTATCCTGGGTTTATTGTTATTCCAGATTTAGCTCGATGGGTTTTTTGGAGATTAATTGGATATTTTGGCAGTTGGGAGGGTGCAACTTGAATCTTTGCTCTTCATTTCAATATCACATCATTCAATAATCTACTATTGTTTCATAGATTCCAAGGTTGTTTCCATTTGGATTTTTTGAGTGTTCCTTAGCATCGAGTCTGTTATTGCATTATTATATTTTTTATATGGTTTCTTGTAAACAAAAGTATCTTTCTTTGCTTTTCGTATTCTAGTTCTAGTGTTACTCCACAGTGTTCTTCTAGTGCTTCTTTGCAATAGGTCATCTCCTTGTAGGGGGGTTTTGTCCCATTGGGTTTTTCTTTTCTACCTCATTCTTGCATTTATAAATGGGTACCTAATCAGGCCTAGTTGTTGGGACCCATCTTTGCCTTCATTCTTCTTTTCTCTAGTGTTTTAGCTACTTCCTAAGTTCATCTTAAGGGTGGTGTTAGAGTAATAAGTTATTACACTTAATTAATTATATCATATTGGTTGATTAATTAAGTCACTTTTTCCTTTAGTTACTTAAGCTAAACTTAGGCACATTAATAATTGATTAATTATTAAGTGTACACACTAGGGTTTCCATTTTAGTTCAAAATTAGGGTTGCATACATTTATTTTATAAAGAAAATCATCTCATTGTAATTACTTAATTCTGAATATATCAATTTGCACATCTTCATGCAAAGCTCTTTCTTTTTATTGTTTTTCTCTTCTATGGAAGGCCTTTTGGTTTGCATGTATGATTTTTGTTTCTAAAAAAATTATCCTTCTAATTAAGCTAGATTCCTAATTTAATCAAGAAAAATGACAATAAATTAAACCTTGCAATCAATTGTTAGCAGTTTCAGATTGGAAGTCTTTGATAGAGTTTTAACAGTTTCAGTAGAGTCTCTGACAACGCATAATATTGCAGCAAAATAGAGAAAAATAGATTAGTTCTCAGAATTTTAATTTTCTATAAAATGTCATAGATTTTCCATAACAACAAACAAATGTGCTTAAAAATCACATAGATGCACCAAAATATACTATGAATGCGCGTTAGAATAGTAAATGCATGTGCTAAAATAAACTATGAATGTGTCATAACAATATAAGTATGTGCTAAAAGAAACTATGAATGCACCATAAAACTCCTTGTATGTGCCGATAGATGGTAAAAATGCGTTGGATGGAAGGATGTATACACTAGAAAAGGGCCTAGATGTGCCAGAGATTGTTTTGTGTGCACTAAAATAATTCACGATCATGCCAAAACTTTACATGTCTGAACCTATAAACACACTTTTCTAGAAAATGTTAATGAAAGGGGGCTAGGCTCCACTATAGGTGCCAATTTATGTGTGGTAAATTAAAGTGGACTAGAAATTAGCAAAGTAAATCCTAAACACACCAATGAAACATCTTACATAAAAGGAATTGAGATAACAAACTAAGTTGCTATGCCTATCCTTTCAGATCATCTCATTGCTCTCTAATCTTGAGGACCCTCAAATTTGTATGTTGCACATGAATTCACAAGATGACAATCTAAGAAATGAGAAGATTAATTAAATGCAAAGCTACATGCCTATATCTATATGTTTTGGTTATTTTTATTGTAATGCTAAATGATATGATGTAATGTTGTTATATTCAAAATGATGCTAAAATGATTATTGTGATGAGATGTAAATCTAAATGAAATTCTATGATAAACACAATAAAAAATACTGCAATGCTAAAATTATACAAAATAAAAGTGCCATGATAACAATACTAAATGCTATGCAACTCTGAAATGCTCTCAATTTCTCTCAATTACTAAGATAAATTTTACAGCATAAGTTTATGATGAACTCCTTGTTGAAAAGCTATAGAATGATCTCCTATTCATAGATTTTTCTAGGCCTTGAATGAGGTGGCAAAGATGGATGGTCGAGATTGTGATCTTGAGAAATCAATGGTGGAGCACAAAGAAGCTGGAGGAAATCATGGAGGTTAATCCATTTGGAAGGTCAAATCATCAAAGTGTCAAAGAGCATCAATTAGAAACAGGAGCCATGTGTCTCCAAGGAGGTTAGGAGGTTAGATGAATATCTCTAATTTAGAAATTATAAATAAAATAAATCATGGGACATGTGATGATGTGGAGGGTGATTTGGAGGAAGTTAGGAAATTATGGAGAAATGTGACAAATTTAAATTAAAAATTGAAATTTAATGAGGAAGGGAAATAATCAAATAACAAATTGTTTAGATTTGTGCATTTAATTAATTCAAGAGGGAAGATGATTTTTGAATAGAATAATTAAAGGTGTGAACTATACAAATAAATTTATCAATTTATTTATATAGGTAGAAGAAGTAAGATTAATTAATTAAATAACTAGTATTTAATTAATCTATGTTGTAGACCATTTTTATGTGTATGTAGTGAGAATACACTGACATCAAGGGGATGAAATTTGTGGCTTCAATGTGTTGGAAGTGTGAGAAAATATATTCCATACTCTTTTCTTCTTCGATCATTTTGAATGCCACATGGCTACCATGACCATCAAAGATGAGAAGTTGTCTATTTGTTGGTGACAGTCCTCCTGGGACATTTCTTGCATAGTGTTTTCACCTTTCCACAAATAATTATTTGGTCATCCAAGCATACTCTTGCATTGCCATTCCTTCCCTTGGCTCACAATTAATAATATAGTTTTTAATGTGGCTTTTGGACTTGAACAAATATTAACCAAGTATAGCTTGACCTGTTGCACTAACACAAGCTAGAATAGTGATCCATTCTCTTCTTTTAGAGATTAATTGTGAAAAAAAATTGGTCCATGTCTTTACAATAACTCTCATTGCACAATTTTTACTAGCTTGCACACCTATTTCGTTGTAGTTCGACATTTTTTTGGGCCCATTATTATTTTTGTTGTACAACTCCCCCAAGTTGTCATAGATAGACGAAACTATTTTGGGGCATAGCATTATAAATCAATCTGTGTGCACTCCTCTGGTGTTTGAATTGTCAGATCAGGATGTCTTTTCCCAAAGACAACCCACCATGACCTCCCTAGTATGCCATTTGTGAATGGGTTAGGTCTCGCTCCAACCATTTGGGCCACTATTGACTTCAGTTGTGAGACTTGAAGGCCATGGCCAATATTAGACATCTCTTTACACCATTGCACTATTTCAACTTCTTCATTAGATAGGATTCTTCGTGGCCCTTCCTTTTTTTTGGATGTCACACCATTGATCCATAACCTCAAATTGCTAGGTGGGATTCCCCATTTGATCGTTGAACCTATGATTGACATTCAATTGTCCTCAACATCTATAATTTAATTTCCCATGTGATGAACAATCCATTTTTGTGTGGATAGATTAGGGGTTGTCACATGGTCAGCAAGTGGCTCTTGAACATGCATAGGTAGCTCCATTTCAACCTTATTCTTATGCACAATAGGTTCAAAACCATTATTTTCATTTGTCTAGTCTACATTTTTAGAAATAACATCCTCGTTGATGTTGACTTCTAGCTCTTCATCAACAGCATCTAGAACATTGAACCTCACTCCATGAGATACTCTAATTAAGCACCTCCAACTTGATATTTTCCTCTTCTTCCCTGGTGCCATGATTATCACTGATCCTATACATTGTAAGCTATAAAATGTCAAATAAACAATGTTGAAAGTAATAATCATTATTGAAACAACCAACAAACCTAGGAGTACCATTGTTTGTATTCTAAAAGGAGAATGATGTTTTTCGTTACCTCACACTGTGGAGAGTAGACAATAAAAAACTGTTGAGGGCTTACATATATCTACATAAATATAGATGTATGTATATGTATTTTTTATAGATATGTATATACATGTTTTTCTGTACAAATATAATTACATAGTTACATGTATACATTTTTATGTACATATACATATATATATCTATATATATGTAGATATATGTATGTATACATATTAATATATGTACAAAAATTTATAAATGTATATATTTATCTATGTAATTATATGTATACACACATATACATATATATATGTATGTATATATATGTATAGATATAATTACAACAATATAATTACACAAAAAATCACTGATATACACTGCAAAACATAAATGGGCCCTAATTGTGTCACTATTAACATGCAATTATAACTATTTTATCATTAAAATCCACTCAAAAGTTAGTGGGTCTAATTCATGTCAGCATCTTATAAAATTAATTTGGCGCCCATTAAAAATCACACCTACACATTAATCGCCAACCATTAGCACTAGACACCAAAACAATTACACCCCAATTAAACTTCATTTCAGGTTTGATTATTGCGTCTGACTAATGTCTTTTTATTGGGTATCTGATTCTTTTCCATCATTTTATCATGTTTAAATATATATATGTACATATAGATGTATGCATATGTATTTGTATAGATATATGTATACATGTATCTGTGTATACATATAATTACATAATTACATGTATACATATATATACATACATATATATATATATATATATATATATATATATATATACGAAGACTACAATGAAAATATAAGCTGTGAAGTAAATAATATATGATACAATGTATTGATATTTCAATACAGGTAAAATATTCAACAATAATTAATAACATATTTTACAGTAAATGAAAGAAATTGTGGTGTATTCAACAATGATAGGATAGAAATTTCAATAGAGGTAGATCGAATATAGACTTGGATTTTCTAAAATATGCACATAAAAGTAATGAAGGTTTTTATGATAATAATTCCTTACTCATAGGAATAAAAAAGTGCATTTTGAAATAGATGCTAAATAAACCAGGGAAGGTTTTCATGAAATTCATTGTTTAAGCACGCATATTTGGAAAAAAAAAAGCAAGTTTTTTCACATCTATGGTGTATAATAAATGGAGAGCAGAAAATATTCATTTCTCCAAAAAACTCATAGGAAAAAACTAACACCATGACCCAACAAAATCAAACAACACATGGCAAAAAAACATTGAAGAGGAATGATATATTTATGTGTCACCAAAAAGTGTAGCCTTTGACACTTCTCACTCATTTAGACCATTCCCTATGGATTTTGGACCTCTTTCGACCTCTTTTTACCCTTTTTCAAAGCCTTTTGTCAAGGTGTTGTAAGGCGTAAAACATTTTCACACTTTCTTAGGCTTTTCATCACTAAATAAACCCTTTCTTATGGAGAAATGACCCCTTAATGCACATACATTCCTTAATTTAGTGTGTTTTGTGAGACAATCCTGACAAAACAATATTAATCACATCTTAGTCCTCGAAAAACCGATAAAAAATTCCAAAGTGGACTAGGTCGCCACCTTGGGCAACCTAGTCCCATGTGGCATAAAAATTAAAAGAAACTTAAAATCTTGGCAGAATTTTGTCTCCTATACCCCAAGGTAGGCCTATCATGTGTTATTTTTTGGAACATAGGGCACAAATTATATAAATAATGGTTTTTCCCCTCATTTTAAAACTTCTAAGTCTCATTTTTCTCCTCACTAAATCTTCTCAATCACTCACCTCTCTTCCTTCTCAAGCAAGCTAGGGTTTGAGTATTGTAAACCATCAAGACATCTTTCAAGAAGCAATCAAGGGCTGAATCCTCCATTGGTGCAAATGAAGATTAAATATCATGGAAAAGTAAACTCCATTGTTTCATGCTTCCTTTCATTGTATTTTCATCATTTCGTTTATTTACTCAAAAGCGGTTTGACTAAGGCAAACCCCCAATCCCCAACATTCAACATTTCTTCCTCCTTTGTGTGTTTGCAGATTTAGGTATTTTGTAGGTTTTGAAATCATTGAGGAATGTATTGAAGACTTTTTGAAGGTACCTCCTTGTTTTCTAGGTAAAAACATCCATTAAAATAATTTTATAGGCCGAGAATCAAAGTTTCAGACCTGGGTACTATGAGAAGCAGAAAGTGCAGACTGAGGGCTTCCATTACCACTCTTTGATTTTTTTAAATTTAGAAGAGGTCTAAGTCACCAAAAATGGAAACCTTGTCCTTGTGAACTTTCTTTTAAGATATTCTGGTAGATCTTGATACCCTTTTGGCAGACATGGGCTCCAGTGCAATTTTTCAAAATTTTCCCTAAACTGGACTAGGTCACCCAGAATGGCGTAAGTGTCCCAATAGGCCAAAATTCTAGATTCAAAAAAATTTCTAGTCCCCATTCCAACCTCTACAAGTTTCTAGGTGCACACCTTTAATCGCACAAGTTTTTGTTACAGTTTGTTTACATTTCTTAGTTCATTTGCATATCACAATGTGTTTTCTAGCATAATTGCATGTTCTAGGTTTTACATTACTAGTTAGTTTATATTTTCACTTTTTAGCATTTAGATCATTTAATTTAGACACATTCCACACACATCACATCCCTCAACCTTTAATCATTTGAATGAATCCTCCAAGTTTTGGATGTTGAAGATAGATCTCTTTCCTTTTATGTGCAAAACCCTAGAAGTGTAAGAGCACATCTTTCCCCCAAAATTTGTGGTTCGATTTGGTGAACCTAATTTTCCTACACCCCTCTTCGTTAGTTTGGATCTCTTTCTCATCCTAGGTTTGCATTGCATTTCATTTTGCATTATTTAAATTGCATTCTAGGGTTTCAAATTTTTGTATTAGTAAAAAGTGCATATAGGTTGCATTTTTGTATTTAAATCATTACAAATTGTCTGAAATCTTGCATTTTTCTCTTAGATTTTACTATACAATACATAAACCACGTATACCCATCAAAATATTCTGCAAAAACTAAAAACAATCACTAGGAGGACTAAGTCACCACCTTGGGTGACCTAGTTCCTTTGGGCCACTGAAACTATCTTTTAGAGAGATGAAAACCCTATTTTCAAGCTTTTTTTTATGCCAGTAACTATCTATATCCATTGGTTTTGTTTTTTTTACATGCATTTCATTAAAACTAGCTTAAATTAGCTCATGTCATGCATTGCTTAGTTTCAATTTTGCATATACTACACTTCTTTTTTAGATTGTTACATGGTGTAGTTAGAAAATTACCTTGTTTCCCATCTAAAATTGCATTTTAACATTTCACTTTAAGTCATTGCATTGCATTCTCTTTGCTTCCTCTTCATACCATGTTTTATTTTAAAAGATGTGGCTTTGATATGGTTTCAAATGGATTGCATAAATTCAACATTTCTTCTTATGAGTTCAATGTAGATTACAATAATGAATTCATTAAAGAACATGTTAATTACCAAACCATTGACACAATTCTTAACATTGCATTACCCCTTGATGATGCTATTAGTTTTTTCAATCATAATAATCATGCTTCTACTTCTCCCTCTACCTCTCCTATTCGTGATCAATGTATCTTGGTGCAAGAAGCTGCAAGCATTGAGGGTCTTTATTTACCCTATCCACATCCCCCTTCTGAATCCACTAAACAAAAATATGATGAAATCATAAAAACATTTCTAAACATCACCTTACCTAGTCTCCCTAACCATAACAATCCTAATTTCCCTTCTTATAATATCCCTCCTTAATACAAAGAGGACACGTTGGTGTTAGAAGATTCTTCTCCTAAGAGTCATGAGACTCTTGACCCTCCCTTCCCTAATGCTCCTACCATTTGGGCCAATCTATTTGAAAATCATAATAGTTGTTCTCTTCATACCTCCCATCCTTGTGATGAATCTAGTGGTGAACATATTACAAGCTCTCCTATTAGGGTAGATAATATGGCAAAAGAGATTGAGACATTTGCAAAAAAAGTTAATCAAATCGAACCCTCTCCTCCTCCTCCCACCAATCATAATCCCATCATTGATCATTCCCCTACTTGTGACAAATTCCTTTTAGAAGAACCAATCCTCAAATGTCCCAAACATGTGGTTTGTGGTACACTCTCCTCCTAGGGAGGATATCATGATGAAAAACAATGACAATCATAATATTATGCCCTTACAAGAAGATCTAGAGCCCATGTTGGACTCTCCTTCCCAAGGGGATGTTAAGATTATTCAACCTCAACTTGTTCTTTATCCCCCTTCTCACAAACAAGAAACTCAAAGAAAACCTAAATTCATCCTCTACCCACCTAAGCATAATGTGTCACAACAACCGATTCATACCACTATTGCTCATACACATTACACAAGAAAATATTCATGCCCACAACTGTCACCTTCAACACCCTTACCTTCATCCCCTCCCATCTTACCTACCACCCCTTGCTTGAATTGACTTCTTAGGGAGTATGAACTTGTTGACCAACGAAGGCATACTCCTGCTAAAATATCTTTATGGGACCTTATTGAAGCCTCCCCTCACTATGACAACATGATACAAGAAGCCTTACAATAAATTCTTGTCCCTACATAAAAAAATTACATAGCAACTATGATTCAAGGCTTAAATACTAACATTATTTTCCACCAAAGTGAGCTCCCTCTTTTGGAAGTACAAAAACAAGTTGATTCTCTTGTAACCATATATCAATACAAACACATAGGGATCAAGTGAGCCCTTGGTGATAATGGATCCACTATTAATGTTTGTAGTGTCAATCTCTTGGATATGCTCCATATCAATAAATCAACCATTCAACCTTCTTCCTTATCTATTAGTGGATTTGATAGTGTACAACAAAAGCCACTTGGTGTAATCAATTTTACTCTTAGAATTGGAATGGCCACATTAGACACATTGATCCATGTTATGCCAAATGATGTTTCATATAATTTCATTTTAGGTAGCCCATGGATTCATGAAATAAATGGATTTCCTTCCACTCTTCATCGTAAGATGAAATACATCTCCAATAACAAAGTGTACATGCTTGATGCCTAACATGAGCCTTATAATGTCCTCCAACTTGAGAGAAACCAATCCAAACCTTGAACCACTTCAACACCTACCACATAAGTGGAACCCATGCAACACACACCCTTAATTGATGTTTGGGGTTCCTTAGACTTCACACCTCCTTTACTATGAGAATCCAAGATAATCGAAAACAACTCTAAAAAAGGAAACATAGTCTTGTCCACACAAGACTCGAAAGATCCTTGGAAAGAATCGACATCAACTACTTTAACCAACACAACCAACAACAAACCCTTACCCAATCCAAAAGTGTTGAAAAATATCTATTGAAAAGGTTATGAGCTCATGACACAACTTGGCTATAGTGGAAAAGGATGTTGTGCTAACGAACAAGCTATCTACAACCCTATCGAGCCTATCATGTAAAAATCCACTCATGGTCTTTGATTTTGTCCATTCATCGTAATCATCAAGCCTTCCTCCAACACAAACTGTAGAAGTTGAGAAACCCAACCTCACAAGCCCCAAGAATCACCCACATGCAATAACTTGTTATAGAGAAAAGATATCCAGAACCAAAGAAGATGTTCTGCAAACCTCAAAGTAAAAATGCATGAAGAGAATCTAAAATTACAAAGAGATCAATCCTTATGAAGCAAATCAAGAAACCCTAAAATAAACCCTAGTGTGCACACTTAATAATTAATAAATAATTATTAATGTGCCTAAGTCTAGCTTAAGTAAACCTAAAGGAATAAGTGACTTAATTAATTAACTAATATGATTAAATTAATTAAGTGAAATAACTTATTACTCTAACATTGCCCCTTAAGATGAACTTAGGGAGTAGCTAAAAAACTCGGAAAAAGATGCATGAAAGAAAAGATGGGTCTCGACAACAAAGGCTTGATCAGGTACCCAAGTACAAATGCAATGCAAACTAAACTAAATGGGGTAAAGGAGAAAAACCAGTGGGAACAAAACTCCTCCCCAAAATAGAATGCATAAAAAAACTAAGTGATGAAATATGGAGGACTCCATAAGAGCCCCCAAGGACACCATCCATCACAAAGATACATGAATGAACCCCCCAGAAGAGAGGAATAATTAGACCACATACCCCCCCCCATAATGAAGTAGCTCCAAAAAGACTGAAGAAACCACATCTCCTGAAATAAGTGAGAGGGAAGTGGCCAGATGCATGCAATCTCTAAAGGTGAATTAGGTGTGACCTCAACCAATGAAGAAGCAAGAGTAGGTGAATACTGAAGTGAAACCTCCAAAGATGAATTCTCAACTAGGTTATGTTGCACAAAAATGGAAGAAACCACATCTCTAGTCATAGAAGTATCATCAACTGCAACAATAGGGGGTGGAGATGGAATGGATGGCTCAAGAAATGGATCCGAAGTGAGAACACTAGTGTTCAAGAAGCCAAATTTCTCCTCTAACTGATGAACCACACTAGAAGTGTGATGAATAGATTTAGGAACAAAAGTACCATCAAGAGAAAAATATGCAAAGGAATACAACTAAGATGAGTGATCCACCACCCTAGTAGCAATAAATACTCTACTCTACAATTCTTCGATGATAATTAAATTAGGGGTGAACTTTGCAGATCTCTCATTGCCTCCATGTGTGATCTGATATATGGAAAGAAGGTTGTTCGTCAAAAGAGGAACACACAAGACATCCTAAAAAGTGTTATCCCCAAAACCAATAGACCCATTCCCTCTAACACTCATGTATGTATTGTTTCCCATTAAAATAGGATACATGGTATGAGACTCAAAGCAAGTGAACATAGAATGTGAAGAAGCGATATGATGAGATGCTCCTGAATCAAGAAGCCATCTCCTTGATCTAAGACCTAAAGAAGCACAAAGAGCATGTCCCTTCAAATCTGATGAAGTATGTAAACCAGTTGTACCCCTGTCATGCTGCTTTGAAGAAGAAGAATGAGGGGAAGGAGATAATGCAAAAATCCTAGAAGGCAAATCATGCTGATATTTCTAAAGAAGATGCTTCAGCTCGCCAATGCCCTTCTTATAACAACTATGTTCTCCATGTCCTTCCCTCTTGCAATATGCACACATAACCTTCTCCTTCTTAAATTATTTTCCCTTAGAAGAGGAGGATGAATCTGAGGACTCCTTTTGCTGCTCATAAGATTTGGAGTCCTTTTTTATTTCTTTCCCTTTCCACTGGAAGCCTTCTGATCCATGGGCCCCTGAGATGCAATGAGTTCCTATGATGAACATGGATTCAACTTTCCCATGCTAGGCAACTTGGACTTCTCGAAAGTGATAGAAGATGCAAAATCATCAAAAGAAGGCATAGTAAATCTAGTACCAAGTGCATCCCTAGTAGCATAAAAGGTAGATACAAAAACTGAATAATTTGGTCTAAGCTTAGAAATAATGGACAATATTAAATGAGAGTCTTCCTTCTAAACACCACACTGTGAAAGATGCAATCTGAGAGACTTAAGCTTAGTGAAGAACTCTTGGATGCTATCAAAATCCCTAAGATTTAAGCCAATAAGTTCATTCTCCAACTAAAACACTCTCATAGTATCCTCCTTCCCAAACAAGGACTCCAAAGTAGTCCATATTTGATTGGGTGTTGTGAAACACTCGAGATGGAAGAGGAGATCTAAAGAAACAGACAAGCATAATGTCCCAAAAGCCTCATCACACCTATTAAACCATTTTCTCTTCTCAGCAGCACTTTTAGGTTCAACCTCTATACCCATGGTCACCCTGTATAACCCTTTGTGCTTCAAATGGATCTCAACTTGAATTTTCTAGCCAAAATAGTTGAATGGAGTAAGGGGTGCAGAGTAAATTATATCCATGACAAAACATAGTAGAATATACTCTCAAAGAAAAAAGCAATGCTCTTTGATCTCAAAAAAATGGCCTTATTGCATGCTTCCCAAGAAAATAAATGAAAAGGTAAAGGCTGAGATCAAATAAGAATATTAGATACCTGGTAAATATTTTGGAAAAAAACAAGTTTGAGATCCGTGTAGAGCACTGAACCACACCTATTTATTTGTGCAAAATGGAGTCAGGATGCAAAAGTTACACCTCCCAAAGTGAAAACAACAAATTTTGACTTTGAGAGTCGAAAAAGGCATCAAAATTGAAAAATCAAAAACTCAAACCTCCACCATCAGATCAAGCGTTGAACCAGAGTTCCAACGATATCTCATTTCTGAAAAAGGGCATTTGTTTGCAAAATTTATGAGAAAACAAAAAAAAAGGCATATAGAAGGCACTCTCACCACTAAATAGGGGGAAAAAAATAGCCTTCAGGTGCTAGCCCTCGATTCTACATGTGACCGACTGCTTCAGGGGTTTAAAAAAAAAAATTGGCTAGGGCTAGATGGAAGCCCTCGATCGCTGGTGTGACCACCGATAGAGGTTGGGAGGTCGGCAAGATTGGATTTGGGGCTCCCAGTTGCCGAGGTGACCGTCGATGGGGACATAGAGCCCTAGTAAAAACTTGCGAGGGCTAGAGGGAGTGGCAACTAGGTTGTACCAATAGTGGGAGCAGTGTCTGGTGGCCACTAGATGGTGGGCAGGCGATGTTCACCTTTAAAATTGGAAATGCAAAAAAAATTGTGAAAAACTTTGCTTTTTTTGTTTTTTGTTTTTCTAATTTTCTTGCCTCGATTTGCATGTCATGTGGTCGTACATCCTTGGGGGAGTCTTTTTTTCCTCAAAGATCAACTGTGTCAAAAATGGATGAATGAGCAGGAATTTCTAGGGTTATTAGGTGTTCAGATAGCGATGGTGATGTTTGTTTGGACCAAAAATGCATAGAAAATAAGGCTACCACCAGATCTTGCAAAAAAGATGCGTGGCTAAAACCCTTGCACAAAAAAACTCACTGTGAGGAAATATCTTCAAAATATGAATAGGAAACCACAAGTGTGGAGCTCTGATACCTTGTAGAAGTTGAGAAACCCAACCTCAGAAGCCCCAAGAATCACCTACACGCAATAACCTATTATAGAGAAAAGATGTCCATAACAAAAGAAGCTATTCTACAAGTCTCAAAGTAAAAATGCATTAAGAGAATCTAAAATTACAAAGAGATCAATCCTTATGAAGGAGATCAAGAAATCCTAAAATAAACCGTAGTGTGCAAACTTAATAATTGTTGGAAACAAGCTACACTGAGAGGGGGGGTGAATTGGTGTGATGCAAAAATTAACTTTAGTAATCCTTACCTTTAAAGCATCAGTAACATACATTCATAATGCATGAACAAGAACAAAAACACAACACCATAACACCAATATTTTTACGTGGAAACCCTGTTAGGCAAAAATCACGGTGGATGGCCAATCCACAAGTATGATTCAGAGTATACTCAAAAGTGAATATTAGAAGGGAATGCGCTTGCATTCAGGCACACTGCCTAGAGCTCACTGTTCAAAATAAAAAGAGTTCAGATTAAAACCATTTGGAAATTTCAACTAAAGGATTAGCATCTAGAATGCTTGATAACAATTCCAATTAAAGTACATCAATTGATCTTTTTTTCTACAGACTGAAACTTGAATTATGCTCTGCACTACTTATGCACATAACACAAATCATCTATGCACAAGTAAAACTATGCATTATCGCACCTCTTCTCTTCTCTAACTCGCTGATCAAATAATGAAATGACTTGTACATCATTCAAAATGATACAAAGAATCAAGTATATATATCCACAATAGAGATTTATTTTACACATTGTCGGCTCATATTATAGAAAATATAAATACGTACCCACAAAGGTTGGCCACAACTTGCCTAGGGCCCAAATAATGACATATAAACAAATATATACTTAATTACTTAGTTCCCATACATCTATGACTATGTATATTCAAGTATTCGGCCTTAATACAAGAAAACCAAAGAACAGTTAAACCGAATCTTCTATCTTTCACAAAATCTGGTACGAGCTGCTACCCTCTAGTAAAGACAAAGATGATATGCCAAAAAATATTCCTTGAGATGCACAAAGTAAAATAATAACTTATAATCAACTTTCAGATCGATGAACATTGTGGTGTCGGATACTCTGTTCTTGCTTGACAGTCTTCAATCTTCCTGCTAGTATGGACAAATGATGGTGCATAGATCTAAACATTAATTATGGTTCCCATCAATGACAACACCAAGTGATCCTCATAGTGTCTCTTTCCAATAATCTCCACCTTTGGCATTGATGGCAACACTTAGTGAAAAATGACTAAGTGTTGGACCATAGACTGTACCGGTCAACAAAAATTCAAAAATGTGATTCTCCAATTCTCCCACTGAGAAGATTAAGTATTTTTCACTTTATTCCTTTTCCTGCTTTGGCATCAATGGAAAAGGTGGGTGTCAAATGCCAAAAATGTGTCGATACAAATAATTTTTTAGAGAAAAAAAAACTGTAACTTACATGAACTAAAAAATATCAGCAAAGTCTTTCTTTAGTTGATCCAGATTTGTATCCCAAATTTTTCTAAGACTTTCCAACATTTTTATGTGACCACAGATTAGAAAAGATTGAGTCTTCACAGACTCTAGGTGGGATGAATCTGCAACATTTAAAGATTCTTCTCCTTCTTTGAGAGCACTTGATAATATGTCAAGTTTTGGATAGATGATGCTCCAAAGTTCACAACTTCTAGCAATAATTTTGTTGTTTTCACGTTTCAATCATTGTATATTATTGAGAAGAGATATTACTTATCCTTCTATTTTACCAACACTACTGGTTACTTGATCAAATGTTCATAAGATAGCATTTAGTTTGAGTTCCAACTCTTTGAATTTATTTTCATTTTCCTTTGTAAAGTTTGAAAAAGATAGGCATGCTTTATAAATATTTTTGCCTTCAGATAGAGCTTCCTTCACATTCTTAGTGCATGTAGTCAAGAGTGCTTTATCTTGATCAATCAATTCTATCATGCTACTAAAGCTTTTAGAATTGAATTATTTTTGCACTTTTTTCATGGCTGATTTTTTAAATGACTCAAAATGGGTGTCAACAGAACTGATTATCCTTCTTAGCTCATAGGAGCATGAGGCTAGCCATATCTTTTACATAAGATTGCATTAGTTTCTTTAATACTATGGATGCCAGATTTAACAATTCACTGTCCTCAACATGATATTTTAGTAACTCCTCTCTTGCTCAATCTTGAGCGAGTGTGGCAATTCTTATCTTCTAAATTAGGCTCATGGTAGATAAGTGAATGGGACAATTGATCAATTATGTATCCAATTCTTCCTTTTGTGTATCTATAAATTGCTTGACCACTTCAACAATTTCTCTTGTGGAAACTGAAACTTCTTCCTTTTCTTTGGCAAGTGTTTCCTTAGCTAAAGGGGTGGGATTGGCTTCAGATTTTTCAACTTCCTTTTCAACTAAATTATTTCCAGGTGCCTCCACTTCCATGGGAATTTTAGTTTTAGCATCAGCATCATTATTAGCATTATCATCAACATTTATTTCTCCTACTTCATTTTTCTGAATCAGGGAAAGCATTATCAACACGGGTTTCGTTAGTCATAGTATCAATTTTTTTATTTAGTAGTATTTATCTTAGAAGTTTCTCAGTTTCCTTTGTGACGTCCTCTATTTTACCAATCATAAGCTAGTTTACCCTTGTTTTAATTTTAAACTTCTTTTCTGATCTGTCCAGGAGTGCCTTCATTTCATCTAGAGACATAGTTGGACATAGTCTAGCTAGAATCCTTTATCTCATTTGCTTTTCTTCATTTCTGGCACTTAACCTTCTAGCTTCCAGAATGTCATATGATTTTTTTGGAAAACTATGTATTATTTCAATCAAAACTTTATTGAAAGTATTCATGTGTTTTATAGTTGCCTCTTCGAGAATTCTTTGATCAAAAACATTGAAAGATTCATACCATTTTTGAAGCAATTTCACGTTTCCATCCTGAGCCATATCTTTTTCAATATCTTGCACAAACATACCTGATTCATTTGCCTTTTCTTTCTTTTTGGATTGATCGCCTTCACTAGAAGGATTTCTTGAGTGACTGCAACTTCTTTAGTGCCTTGGCTTCAGATCTCCTTGATTTCTTTATCAGATTTTGCTTCCTCATCATCTGAGATAGCCATATATACTCTTTTTATTTTATTCTTTCCCTCCTTTCTAGATCTCTTAGGCTCATATTTTACAGGAGTGACTTTTTATGTAGGGTTTGTCTAGGATACAAAGCTTCTTGTAGTCCTAGCTTTGCTGGATTGCACTGTTAGACCTTCTAATTTTGTCTTTGATACCTCTCTGGTGGCTTGTCTTGTAGTTTCATCTTCATCTCATTTCTCTCTACCCTTTTTTATCAATTATGGAGGTATTCATTTGCTTTCTGCAAAAATATCAACTTTTTTTCTTACACGCTTAGTGCCAATATGATTTCTCAATTCACTATGAACCTATTTATCCTTTTCAGTATAGGTTCTAAATCTTTCGTCTGTCGAATCAATTGATTTTCTCAAGATATGTTGAGCATACATGTCTAAGACTGCTCTGTCAACTTCATAACCCATAGGAATAATCTAGACTATTTTGGGGTCAATGGCCTCTATCATGCACTAATTAATGCAAGCAAATAGAGTCCTTGAATTTTTCTACAATAGAGGTAGGAACCCTCTCATTTGCTTGCATCATTTTTGGAATTCCTTGAAATATCCCCACATAATGGCATTCCTTGATTTTGTGTCTCCAGTGCTATGCAGTTGATCTCTGATTTGTTCAATTACTGGAGTGTCTTTTATGCACTAAACTTTTCCAATTCCCAGAATCTCATTCATGAAATAATAGAATAAGCATAGAAGCAAGGTAACATATTTGAATGAATTTTTCTTGTCCTTCTTTATCTTGGCCAAATTTTCCATTAGCTAGATCCTCAACAATTCACACAAATTGTAGTTAGCATTTTCTTTGATCATTTGGTAGGCTGCATAGATAGCTATACCGGATACTGAATTTTCTCAGCTAGAGTGGTAGATTTTGTAACCAATTACCATGAAGGAAAATTTTACATCTATATCAATGATTTTTTCTATAGTCATAGCCCTTATGTCATAAGTCGATCCAATTGCATTTGTGAAAATTTGATTTTTCACAGATTTGAGAATGGGCAACCCACCAGAAGAATTCAAACCAGTTATGACACAGATGGCTTCCTTGGTGATTTTAAATGGGATGGTAAGCCACATGAATGAATCGTGTACTCAGCTTAGAATATATCAGACCCATTCCAATTCCATAAAAAATGGTAAATTTAGCCATTTGTACAAATTTCTTTATTTCCAAAATTTTATGCTTTGGCTTTATATGGAAATTTTCATCAACAATGTGATGTCTATACAGGTCTAAAAGTTGGGAATTACCTAGTTCTTCAAGATTCATATGAATATAAACCCTAATGTCTTCCCTATGCAAAACTCCATGTAGGACTGATGAGAAGGTTCCTAAGGGGTCAGTCTCAAGAGAATTATAGGGATGCCATTTGAATTTTTCGTCGAGGATGATCCTTTACTTCTACTACCAAAGGAGTACTGATTTCTTCAAAATCACAGTTTTTTTAGAGTTTCTATAGAATACCTTTTTCACCAGATCGTAATTGAAGTGTTGAATCTCTTTCGATGCTTGAATTTTTCCTTTGATGACCAAAGATCTCTTGTGAGCCCTCCACACTTCTTTTTCCTCAAAATGCAAGGTGAGAAATAAAGTATGAAATGGCTTTTAATCTTTTTCGCACCTAGCACTTTTATTGACAATAAATGTTGTAACCCTAATACATTTGGTTACACTGTATCTGTACACAGTGGTAAGAAAAACATTTGCAGATAGGTCTATTTCAGCACATTGATCCCTCTAATGAGTTCAATAGCATTTGTTGGTCGATTGAGAATCTACTGAAAATATCTACACCCTCTATTTATTTTAGTTAGGGTTTCATTTGATTTTCTTTGACACGTCCCCCTAGGCTATGGGCTTGAGACTGATTCCCAAAGCTATTACCAGATGCAGGTTTTAGTGCTAGCACACTTTCTTCAGTAGAAGGTTCTTTCCTTATCCATTTCTTCAACATTTATTTCCTAACTATAGCTGCAGTGATTTTCCTTTTACCTTTGATGTCTTCCTGTACATTTTTCTTTCGATTTACCAGACCTTTTCTATTCTAGCAATATGTTGCTATATGACAAAATTTATTGTAGTAGTGGCATATAAATTTTCTTTTTCTAGACAATTTGTTTCATTGATTTCCTCTAGATCTACATTGATTAGTAGTATGACCGAATCTATTGCATGCATAACATTTGATGTGAAATTGATTTACCATGCTTCTGCATTCATTTGACTTATGACCTATCTTATGACAATTGAAACATTATCTTGAGAATTGTGGACCACTTTGATTCATCCTACTTCTACACTGAGAAGCCATATGTCCAAACTTAATGCATTTAAAACAATATCCACTAAATTTCTGAGCATTAGGTTGTTTTACCAGATACCTTCTAGGTTTATTCATTTGGTTTCTCTGCCTAAATTTCCTTTTTCTAGAATCCTTTTGTCCTGATTTTGAGCTTTCTCCTTCTTCAAATCCAAGTTCGTGTTTGTCACCATGAGTTATCTGATTATCAATTAGTTCATTGAGAATTTTTGAGCTAGATTTGAAATTTTCTTTGTATTCATTTGCATCAGCAAGTTCATTTTTCATCCAACTATTTTTCAAGAGCTTCTTCATTAATTTTAGATACTTCCAATTCATCATTTAGTCAGATACATACCTCATATTTTTCTTTTAGGGATTAAGACAAAATTTCTTCATTCCTCTATTTGTCTTCAATTTCCTTTGTCATCTTCACCATCATGGATTCCATTTCAAGCTTGAGAATTGTCTTCTCTTGAGTAAGTCTTTCGCATTCCTTTGTCTTATATTTCAGAGATTAACTCGACTAACCATCTTCATCATTATGTTGAATTTGATCACAAAGCTCCTTTATCTTTTATCTTGACTTGTTAATTTTGTTTTTCAGGGACTCGATGATTTTTTTTGCATCTTTGAGATTTTCTTGTAGTTTCTGGACTTCATCTTTTGACTGATCAAGGTCATCTAGGGCCACCATAAGTTGTTGTTCAAGATTGCTTGAATCCATTGACATATTTTGGAAGATCTCCTCAAGCTGTTAGACTTCTTCTTCTTTAGAGGAACAAGCTCTGATACCAATTGTTATAAACAAGCTACACTAAGAGGGGGGGTGAATTAGTGTTATGAAAAAATTAACTTTAGTAATCCTTACCTTTAAAGAATCAGTAACATACATTCATAATGCATTAACCAGAAGAAAAATACAACACTAAAACACAAATATTTCTACTTGGAAACCTTGTTAGGGGAAAAACCATGGTGGATGGCCAATCCACAAGTATGATTAAGAGTATACTCAAAATTGAATATTACAAGGGAATGCACTTGCATTCAGGTGCATTGCCTATAGCTCACTGCTCAAAAGAAAAAGAGTTTAGATTAAAACCATCTGACAATTTGAACTAAAGGATTAGCATCTAGAATGGTTGATTACAGTTCCAATTAAAGTACATCAATTGATCTATTCTAAAACAAACTAAAACTGGAATTATTCTTTGCACTACTTATGCACATAACACAAATCATCTATGTGCAAGTGAAACTATGCATTACCACACCTATGCTCTCCTCTAACTTTTTGATCAGACAATGACATGACTTGTACATCATTCAAAATGATACGAAGAATCAAGTATATATATCCACAATAGAGATTTATTTTACACACTGTCAGATTCACAAGATAATTACAACTGTCGGCTCATATTATAGAAAATATACAATGTGTACCCACAAAGGTCGGTCATAACTTGGTTAGGGCCCAAATAATGACATAAAAACAAAGATATACTTAATTACTTAGTTCCCATACATCTGCGACTATGTATATTCAAGTAGTCGGCTTTAATACAAGAAAACCTGAGAATAGTTCAACCAAATCTTCTATCTTTCACAAAATATGGTACCACCCATTGTGCTTCAGTAAAGACAAAGATGATATGCCAAAAAATATTCCTTGAGTTGTGCAACGTAAAATAATAACCTATAATCGACTTTTAGATCGATGAACATTGTGTTTTTAGATACTATGTTCTTGCTTGAGAGTTTTCAATCTTCGTACTGGTATGGACAAATGATGGTGCATGGATCTAGACATCAATTATGGTTGCCATCAAGGATAACACCAAGTGATCCTCACAGTCTCTTGCCAACAATAATTAACAAATAATTATTAATGTGCCTAAGTTTAGCTTAAGTAAACATAAAGGAATAAGTGACTTAATTAACAAACCAATATGATTAAATTAATTAAGTGAAATAACTTATTACTCTAACACCAACACCATCCCAAATTACCCTTCTAACCCTACCTTCAAAATTGATCCTTTGCACACAACACAACACACAAATAACTCTTTGCTTAATTCCAATGTCATCTTGCAACCCACTACTGATTTATATTTTACACACTCCTTCAAAGGCATGTAAAAAATCTTACAATCTATAGCTCCTTGTGTAAGTATGACATCCTATACTAAGCAAGACCCTTCGATGTTTCACACTAAAATATCACCTTCTATTAGAGTAAAGGTCTTAACTTAATTTTGTTGATTAAGTTACCTTTATTCCCTTCTTAAGATTTCACATTAGTTTGCATAAAGTGACATTTAATAATTATATTAATTATTAAATGTATCCTATTAGCGCTTCTATTAGGGTTTTTCCTATTAGGGTTTTATTAGGGTTTGCATGATCTCCTTTTCATAAGGATTGATCCCATTGTATTTCATATCAATTCATTCTCTCATTCTCTCAGATATATACATTTTCAGTTTTCAGAGAACCCTTGCTTGTTTGTCTCTATCTCTTCTTTTGTGATAGGTTATTTGCATGCAGGTGATCTTCGGGGTTTGTGAAGTTGTATTTTCTCAACTCCTACATGGTATTAGAGCTCCACACCTACTGCTTCCTATTCTTGTTTTGAAGATTTTTGGAGCTTCAAGGGTTTGGGGTTTGTTTTTTTTATCCAGGGCATACCTACAATTTTGAAGCATTTTCAGCTCAAACAAACCTCGCCTTTCTGTTTGCAACAGTCCAAAACCCCTAAATCGACTATTCATTCATCCATTTTGGACAAAGTCAAAATTTGAGGCAAAAAAATTTTGCAATACGGCAGTTGCTTGCCTGGTAAAAGAAAATTTTTGGAAATTTCTTTTTTCGTCCAAAAAAAACAAAATTATTTTTCTGCAAAATTTTTCATTGTAAAAAGATTTTTATTTTAAAAAAAAAAAATTAATAGTTTTAGGGCTTGTTGGCCCGGTACAAGGGTACCCGCAGGTCCCTGCATCCGTAGGCCTGTGGGCCTTCCAGTACGATGGTCGGCGTACTATCGACCATCGGTAGCTTTAATGCCGATCGGCAGTTGACAGTACCGCTGACCGGAGGTACATGTAGACCACCAGCCATGGGGGTGGGCCCACGTGCCTCCGCTCATCATTTTTTTTTTTTTAAAGTTCAATAAAAAAGTTCATTGTAATATTTTTATTTTATTTTTTTATTTTATTTAAAAAACAATTTTTTTCAAAACTAGTCCAATCGCACATTTACAGTGAGGGCCGTTTGGCCATCAAATTTAACCCAGTTTTTTTGCTGCAACGGCCATATGACCGTCAAATTTAACCCAGCGCTAGCTTTTTCCCTCTTTGGAGTTGTTTTATTCCAGAGGTCGTAACTTGGGCATACGATATCGTTTTTTGGCAAACGAGATATCGTCGGAAATCTGGTTTTCTCATCTTTCCAGTGGTGTGGGTCTCATCACTTTTTTTTTTTCTATGGGTGCATTCTATAGCCAGTTGAAGACAAATGGGCTATTTTCAATCTCAAGCTCATAACTTTTGATTAGTTTCTCCATTTTTTGCAATCTCAGCGGCGTTGGAACTATATTTCAGAGCTCTTAAGTTTCATCCATGCCATTTTTCCATATTTCACTCTAGGTATATTTTATTTAGTTATTTGTGTTTTCACACTCTGGTGGATTACTCAGACATATTTGCTCTTGGAAACTTTTTGTTTGCATGGGATGCTTTGTTTTTGGCTGTTCTTCATGTATTTCCAGCATTTTTTCCTTTGAGGACATTTTGAGCGTCATTTGTAAGCTATCTTTTATGTAAATGTACTAAGATAAAGTGTCACACTATTGTACATGCATCTTTTGGGGATTTTTCACATAAAGTTGTGCCATATTTTGTACTCGCACTGTTATTATAAAGTACCATGAGGGGTTGTGTAGTTTGCCTTTGTTTTTCCATCACATCCTTGTCCGGTGAGTGTCCCTCCACGATGACAGTGAATCCATACCATGGGGGGTTGTGTAGTTTTCCTTTATTTGCCATCACATCCTTGTCCAGTGAGTGTCTCTCTATGACGACTATGGATCCATATGATTCCAGCCTCATGCATGTGTACTTTGTTTTGCACACCACTTTTTCAGTTGTAGGTGCTATCTTGCACACTTTTAGATGTTTCTTCTCCTTCATGCACTATAGGGTGTTTCACATCATTTGAGTGGATCTGTCAGGCTCTCCCAGTTTAGCATTATGGGGGGGAGTATTATACTATTCATGCTAATTCTTCCTTAGTTTTCCCTTGGAAGGGATCTTCCATTTCTTCAATGGAGGTTCTTCAGCACCATAGCAGACATCTTTCGAGAGTTGTTCGCAACTTCTTCTGCTTGAGTGATGTTTCTTCTTGGCTTTTTGCATTTCTTTTTGGAGTATATTTTTTTCTCATGAGGTTTTCTCTATTTCTCCTCTTTACAGATATTTGGTTGTATTTGGGTACCTGATCTTTCCTAGTTGTCGAGACCCATGTTTTCCTTCTTGCATTGTAGTTACCTTTTCTTTCTTGCATTTGTTTGTAGTTGCACTGTTGCTCATCTTAAGGGGGGTGTTAGAGTAAAGGTCTTAACTTAATTTTTTTGATTAAGTTACCTTTATTCCATTCTTAAGATTTCATGTTAGTTTGCATAAAGTGACATTTAATAATTATATTAATTATTAAATGTTATCCTATTAGGGCTTCTATTAGGGTTTTTCCTATTAGGGTTTTATTAGGGTTTGCATGATCTCCTATTTATAAGGATTGATCCCATTGTATTTCATATCAATTCATTCTATCATTCTCTCTGATATATACATTTTTAGTTTTCAGAGAACCCTTGCTCATTTGTCTCCATCTCTTCTTTTGTGACAGGTTATTTGCATGCAGGTGATCTTCGGGGTTTGTGAAGTTGTATTTTCTGAACTCCTATGCCTTCTACCCTTGATCAAGAGGGTATCTTGTCGAGACTCTTCCATGATCACTTGATCTCTTTTCCTCCTAGAACTCAAAAGAAATGTTACCATAAACATTCTTTTTGTTCCTACCACTGATTTCATGGCCATCACACTAATGAGTGTAAGCCCTTGAGTAGTAAAATATGAAATCTTAATGAGATTGGTGCTCTCCCTTGTGTGGGGGCAGCTAATTCCTCTAATTGATACTGATTTTCACTCTACCTTGCATCCCCTCCCTCCTTTTAGCTCACTCTTGTCCTACACTAAGTGGGGGCAAGGGGTTAGTTAGCCTTTTTCCTCGTATGTCAGTTGTCATTATCTCTTTCGGCTAGTTGTTAACCTTTCATGAACATATAAAACCAAGCTTGAGACATGGATGACATGTCTTAAGTTGACTCGCATGTGACATACTCTCTTTCCCTTGTAATCTAACTCCTTCTACTTGAAATAAATTGCTCACAACAATGCTATTAGCAACTGATTTAAAGTGGGGCCATACATCGATACTCACATTTCTTTGTGCGATTTTCTTTTTCTAGTGAGTCACTCTCTTGCAAACATTAGGTACAATGTTGCTCAGGATGAGACATTTGCATCTTTCCTCTCTTGGAAACAAGATGAGTTCTTTCACACTTTTCTTCTCTTGGTGACATCATGCATGGTGTTCCTTAAGATGATACATTGCACGAAATAAGAAAATCCCTTTCAACATTTCTTACACCATCATTTCAAAATTCATTTCACTTTTGTGGAACCTTATCAAAGCTATCAAGAGGTATAACTTTGGTATGGTTTGAGCGGGAAGCTCAACCAGTAGCACAAATTTTCCCATATCCACTTGCATGTGTGTGAGTACATACCAATCATGTGTATGTTTCTCACCGTTTCTTGGGCCTTCTCACCTAACGGATAACCAAAATTTGCATCACCCCAGAATGACTACTCTTCGGTTTGGACAAATAGCCTAGATTTGATCCAAACTTAGCTGGACAAACAGTTGAAGCTTGATCCAACATTTGTACTTTCCATCTTCTCTCTCTTTTATTTCTTGTCATTGCATGATCATGCATCTCATTTTGTTGCAAATAATTCACCCATGAATGTGTCTTCTTGCACTAATGTCATTTTTGACTTAGGATCTTGAATCCTAAGGGATTGACCACTTTCTTCTTCTTTGTCATTCCTCACCATCTCCATTGGACTACTTTAGTGTGAGTTTGAAGCAAGTTCATCGTCTCACTAAAGTGGGGGCTAAATGTGTCACCAAAAACTGTAGCTTTTGACACTTTGTACTCATTTGGACCCTTGTCTGTGGATTTTGGACCTTTTTCAACTTATTTTTACCCTTTTTCCAAGCCTTACGTCAAGGTGTTGTAACGTGTTGTAAAATATTTTCACACTTTCCTAGGCTTTTCATCACTAAATCAACCCTTTATTATGGCATAATGACCCCTTAATGCACATACATGCCTTACTTTAATGTGATTTGTGAGACAATCTTGACAAACATTATTAATCACATCTTAATCCATGAAAACCAATCAAAAATGCTGAGGTGGACTAGGTTTCCACCTTGGGTGACCTAGTCGCATGTGGCAGAAAAATTTAAATAAAATTAAAATCTTGGTGGGATGTTGTCACCTAAACCCTAAGGTTTGTCTATCATGTGTTATTTTTGGGAAATTAGGGCACAACCTGTATAAATAAGGGTTTTTCCCCTAATTTAGCAGCTTCTAAGTCTCACTTTTCTCCTCACTCAATCTTCTCAATCACTCACCTTTCTTCCTTCTCAAGAAAGCTAGGGTTTGAGTATTCTAAACCATCAAGACATGTATCAAGAAGCACTCAAGGGTTGAACCCTCCATTGCTATAACTCAAGATCAAACATCATGGAAAGTTAAAATCCATTGTTTCATTCTTCATTTCATTATCTTTACATCATTTGGTTAAATTACTCAAAAGGGGTTTGACCAAGGAAAACCCCCAATCCCTAACATTCAACATTTCTTCTTCCTTCTTTGTGTGTCTGTAGATTTAGGTATTATGCAGGTTTGGAAATAATTGAATAATGGATTGAAGACTTGTTGAAGACACCTCCTTTTTGGCTAGGGAAAAACATACATTAAAATTATTTTACAAGTCGAGAATAAAAGTTTCAGACCCAGGTACTTAGAGAAGCATAAAGTGTAGACCGAGGGCTTCCATTTCCACTCTCCGATTTCTAGAAATTTAGAAGAGGACTAAGTTGCCAAAAATGGTGACCTAGTTCCTCTCAAATTTATTTTTAGAGATTTTGGTAGATCTGGATACCCTTTTGGTAGACACGGGCTCCAAACTAGTTTTCGAGAATTTGCCCAAAACTGGACTAGGTCGCCCAAAATTGCATAAGTGTCCCAGAAGGCCAAAATTCTAGATTTAGTAGAATTTCCAGTCCCCATTCCAACCTCTACAAGTTTCTAGGTGCACACCTTTAATCTCATAAGTTTATGATATAGTTTGTTTACATTTCTTAGTTAATTTGCATATCACAATGTGTTTTACAACATAGTTGTATGTTCTAGGTTTTACATTACTAGTTAGTTTCTATTTTCAGTTTGTTGCAATTATATCCTTTCATTTAGAGACATTCCAAACACATCACACCCCTCAACCCCTAATCCTTTGAATGAACCCTACAAGTTTTGAGTGTGAAAGATAGATCTCTTTCCTTCTAGGTTCAAAACCCTAGAAGTGTAAAAGCGCATCTTTCCCCCAAAAGTTGTGGTTCAATTTATTAAACAAACAGTAATAATTTTTCAATCAGTGAATAAAGCTTTCATAGGTCCTCAAAGTTTTGGACTCGAGGGAATAGTAAGAGGGGGGGGGTTAATCGGTGTTCTACAAATCTGAACTTTGTTAATATGATATTAAAACCATTTCAACATTGAATCAAAAGAAAGATGCAAACACATAGAGTAATCATCCAAAACACCATAACACAAGGATTTTTTGCATGTAAACCTTGTTAGGGGAAAAACCACAGTGGAGGTTAATCCACAATTTGAGTACTCAAATATAAGTTTGAACAAAAGGGAATGCACTTGCATTTAGGCACACTGCCTAGAGCTCACTCCTCAAAGGGAAGGCTCACTACCTTACAAAATGTTTAGATTAAGACCATATCAAGGTTGAACTGAAGCAATATCATCTACTTATGCTAGGTTATATTTTCGGTTAGGCTCATCGATGTGATTCTAGACCTTCTTTTTCATTTTGTACTTCGCTTTTCTCTGCTCTTCTCTTTTCTGCTCTTCACATCATAAATTCATGTACAAATGAATTCACACTATTACCCTTTTGAATTTCGCACCACACACTAATAGTCTTCTCATATTGCATGCTTTCTATGCCAAAATGATACAACCGATCTCATATATATATATATCCGCTATCAAAGATTAATCATTCATATGTGGGCTTCATAAAACATAAAGTTCTTTTCAATTTTCGGCTATATCCTTAGTTAAATATTTATGTCCACCATCCATAGTCAGCCATAACATAGTAGGGACCCAAATAAAAATATTCAAACATGATAAAATTTAATAAATTATTCCTTAAACATCTACAACTACTATATTCAACAAGTCGGCCTTCTAGCACAAATAACCAAAAGATCAATGTATCAGATCTCCTAGATCGTACACCAATGAATGTGCATCAAGATACTCCTTGAGTAAGGTAGTAATAACATAAAAAAACATTTCTCTAAGATCCACAACTAAAAATGATAGTCTGGTGAGGTATTCAGATAAACATCTTTTCCTTTAATCGAATGCCATGTTCTTCATTATGTTCTACTGGTATGAAGCAATACTAGACTATAGACTAGATGAATGACTTAGGTTTCCATCAATGACAACACTAGAAGCCATATGCCAACAATCTCCCCCTTTGGCATTGATGGAAACACTTAGTGGAAAATGACTAAGTGTTAGAATCAATATGAGTACACTGCCAAACTTCAGAATCGCAAAGCATAGCTCTCCCTAAGATTGGTAAGGAATTTTTCACTACTCTCTCTCCCCCTTTGACATCAATGAAAAATCATAGAAACAATATGCCAATAATTCAATGAAAAAACATGTTTTCAATCTCCCAAAAATTTCAAAGCTGATTCAAAATTTTGAAAACTACGAACTTTTGCTTGACTTAGAAAATTATTTTGTGATTCTCCTTCATCTCCAGAAGGAATTTCTTACAAGAATCTATTGAAATACCAATGATTATGATCATGTTGTTAATATTGGATATCTTGTTGACAATCTTAGTGAGGGATTCTGGAATTTTAATCGCATCCTCTATATTTTCACCTTTCCTCAATATTTCAACCATCTATTCGAGTATGCATTTAGTTAGGTCCTTCACTTTTCAAAAATTTTCCACAAGTGTGTTCTTAGTGAATTGAAATTTGTTGTGTTTAGATTGTAGCTCATGAATCCTTTTTCTGATTGTAGCATCCTGATCTTTAAACATATCAAAGGTTTTTCCAATCCCATTCAACTTTATTTCAATCTACTCCAATTTCTCTTTGTATTTCCCAACTACATGTGGTCAACGAATGCAATAGTTATAGATGTTATTAGCTACACTTATGCATTGTCTTAGCTCATTAATCTTCTTTTTCAATTTGGTAAGTGATAGCCTGAACTACCCTTTCAAATGAGAGATAACTTCACCTTCTTCTTTTTTTTGAGACTTAGATTTCCTTGGTTCTTTTATGCATTCAATCATTTCTTCAGGTATAATATTCTACAAACTTTCCAATTTGATCTGATTTTGCACAATATGAGCACTTAGAACACTTAGGATCATATGAGGGTCTAATAGACCATAATTTGATATTTTTTGTATTGCACCTTCCTTGTAAATAACCTATTGTAGCATCTCCTTTGTCAAGTCATCTTCTTCACTTGCTTCTAAAATTTCCTTTTCTTGATCTAGTTTAGCTAATTCATTTTCATTTCCCTCTAGGTCCTTAGTTTCTTCATCGGATTCTTCATCTAGTATGACCACAATTTCTTGTTCCTTTCCTTTTCCTTCAGTTCTAAGAATCTTGCATTTCGAAGGGTTATATTCAACAATTTATTTTTCTCTTTTCTAATTTTTCTCCATGCCACTAGAAGAGGAACCAACTTCAAGTGCTCTTACCAGAAGAGAAATACTAATTGAGTCACATTTTCTAGGCAGACTCTTAATGAAATTTCCAAATTCTTGATCCCAATTAGCCAATCTCTTAGAGTATGAGAAGATTTGTTTGCATACCGGTTCATTTACTTTCCACACCACATTGTTGATCATTGGGAAAAAATTCAAGTAGTAGATTACTAAGAATATAACTAGAGTACCAAACCTGAAAGGTTAACCTCTATCTTTTGTCAATTGCACATTCTCCATTAGTTTATCTTTTAGCTATCCACACAGGTCAAAGTTGTGACCTTCAATTATAATTTTTTGAGAGATGTAAACTTCACCAACTGAGGTTGCTCCTTCTCTATTTCTAAAAAAATATTATATATGACACTGTTCGCAATGTACTTTGTAACAAGGTTTTTTATTTTCGAGATTATCAGAGACCTTTGATCTCCAATTACTCTAGTTAGGGTTTCAACTTATTTGTTCAAGATGGATTTCTTCCTCGGTATGTCCCCGAATTTGTATAATCTAGTCAAATTTCCCATTGCTTCCTTCAAAATGATGTAGGGTTTGCCCAGAATCAAAGTGTCATTATTCAATCTACTCAAAATGAATTTAATGAATTTTGCATTCTCAAAATAGGGAAACTCATTCCAAATATCCAAATTCTTGTGTTTCACTTCTCTCAACCACTTCAATTCACCAACTGACAACAAATTTCTCATGGCCCTAATCTTCTCACTTTTGTATTCATCCACCATGATTGAACCTTTTATTTGTTCCATTTTATCTTATGTACTTAGGTTTATCAACCACACACAAAATTACATTAAAATTATGAAAACAATTGAAATACCTAATAGATTTTGAGATTCACCAATGAGTCAACTTCACTACTTCAAAATTCTTATACTGATTTCCTTCCTTCTCTTCTTCAATCCAAAGTGATAAATGATATTTTTAACTTGTCTTTTATACTCTATTTTCTCAGACAATGAGAGAAAAATTCTTCCGCTGACCTATGATTCTTTGAATTTTCTTGTGAATGTTTTCCAAAACCTCTCTAAATCATTGATACAACTTTTTGACCTTCTGTCATGGTCTGGTACCAACTATAAATATGGGAGAAAATATTTTCTTGGACAACTCCCCTAGGCCAGTGGCCTGAAATGAATTTTTGGAAGAATTACTAGAAGCATGTTCCAGTGCGGAACCATATCAAGCATCAGACTCGTTCTTCCTTACCCATGTTTTCTTCATCTAATCTCTTATTTCATTTGTAGTCACTTTTCCTTTTCCTTTGTCATCTTTCTGTATATTTCTCCATTTGTATACTAGACCTCTTCTATCCATAATTTTGTTTTTGTAAAATCTTGCAATGTGACCATATTTATTGCAATTGTAGCACACAGTATTTCCTTGTCCAAACCAGTCATTCCATTTATTTCTTCTTGATCTACATTTATTAGAAATATGACCAAATCTTCCATAGGTATAATATTCAACATTCCTTCTACTGATAGAGTAGTTTGACACATTTTTGAATTCATTTGATTTATGACCAAACTTTTTGCAATTGAAACACTAACCAAAAAATGCTTAATCTCTTGATTTCATACTACTTCTACATTGAGCAGATATATGAATAATTCTTTTGCAAAAAAAAAGTATCCATTAAACGTTTTAGCATTAGGTTGCCTTACCAAATACCTTCCACCTTTGTTCATTTGCTTTCTTTTCCTAGAATTATTTTGTCCAGATCTAGAGCTTTCTCCTTTTTCATATCCAAGAACTCTCTTGTCATTTCCACTCTTTTTTCCTTGAGTCATCTCATCAAGCTTAACTGAATTGATCTTAAAATTCTCCTTACATTCATTTGCAGTAGCAAGTTCATTCTTGAGAATAACAATCTATTTTTCAAATCCTTCTTCATTGTTTATGAATTGTAGCAGTCCACTTTCTGTCTAAATGAACTCTCCATTTACTCTTCTGCATTCATCGTATTTCTCTTTTAAGGACTAATCAAGGTTCTCCTCATTCTTCATCCTTTCTTCAATCTCTTCAGTCAACTTCATCATCATAGATTCCATTTCATGTTTTATGGTAGCATTATCTCTAGAAAGCTTTTCACATTCTCCAATTATTTCCATCAAGGTTTGATTTAGGTGATCATCATCCATGTTTTTTATTTCTTGTTCCTTAATCTGATCAAAGAGATCGTTTCTCTTCTACTTGGATTTAACAATCTGATCCTTTAATGTCTGAATGAATTTCTTAGCATCCCTAATATTTTCGTTCAATTCCTAGACTTCTTCTTTAGACTAATCAAGGTCATCAAGTGCCACGAAAATTTGTTGTTGAAGACTACCAGAGTCCATTACATTTCAAGATCTACCTCAAGCTACTAAAATTATTCTGAGGAACTAGGCTCTGATACCAGTTGTTGGACTCAAGGGAACACTGAGAGGGGGGCTGAATCAGTGTTCTACAAATATGAACTTTGTTAATCTGATATTAAAACCATTTCAACATTTAATCAAAATAAAGATGAAAACACATAGAGTAATCATCCACAACACCATAATATGAGGATTTTTTTTGTGGAAACCCTATTAGGGGAAAAACCACGGTGGAGGTTAATCCACAATTTCAGTACTCAAATATAAGTTTTTACAAAAGGGAATGCACTTGCATTCAAGCACACTACCTAGAGCTCACTCCTCAAAGGGAAGGCTCACTACCTTACAATTTTTTTAGATTAAGACCATCTGAAGGTTGAATTGAAGTAATAGAATTTTCTTATGCCAGGTTATAGTTCTGGTTAGGCTCATAGATCAGATTTTGGACCTTGTTTTTTTTTATATACTTCGCTCTTCTCTGCTCTACTCTTTTCTTCTCTTCATATCATAAATTCATATACAAGTGAATCCACACTATTATCCTTTTGAATTTTGCACCACACTAATATGCTTTGCATCTCACATGCTTGCTACTCCAAAATGAAACAACCGATCTCATATAAATATTTGCTAACAAATATTTAATCATTCATATGTCAGCCTTATAAAACATGAAGTTATTTTCAATTGTTGGCTAAATCCTTAGTTAAATATTTATGCGCACCATCCATAGTCAGCCATAACATAGTAGTGACCCAAATAAATATATTTAAACATGAAAAAATTTAATCAGTTATTCCTTAAACATATGCAACTACTATATTCAATAAGTCGGCCTTCTAGAATAGATAACCAAAAGATCAATGATGTATCGTATCTCCTAGATCGTACACCAGTGAATGTGCATCAGCATACTTCTTGAGTAAGGTAGTACGAAAATCAACAAACCTTTCTCTGAGATCCACAACACAAAAGGATAGTTCGGTGAGGTATTCAAATCAACATCTTTTCCTTTAACTGGATGCCCTATTTTCCATACTATTCTATTAGTACTAGACTGTAGACTGGATAAATGACTTAGGTTGCCATCAGTGACAACACTAAAAGCCATATTCCAATAGAAATATGCAAAATAAAATGATTAACTAGTACCAAATGTTGTTTTCATTTTAACAGGATAGACAAATGATACACACATATATATCGATTTGTTGAATGAACAAGAGACTCATAAAATAAAAGGAGCCTTTTATGAAATAAATGATAAATATATGTATGGTGGTTTGTTGTATGTGCAATGGAAAGTAGAAAAATATTAACACATTTTACAATAAACATTTATGCTAGTCTATTTTATTGGACAGCCAAATGATATGTATTTAAATAGAAGTAAAATAAAAAAGAGTTATATACGGATATATGTGTGTGTGTGTGTGTATATATGTATATATATGTATGTCTATATGTATTTATATGTATGTATTTGTATGTATGTATTCTTTTACATACATCATTCACATATAATAATATCAATAAATACAAACATATATATATGTATATAGACGCAAATATATAAACATGTATATACATATGTAATGAGAATTCCAGCTGATGTGTATAGTTACATTGAATATAAAGGAGTCTAATCGATGTTTAAATATGCTTATATCAATTTGTTGAATGAACAAGAGTTAAATAATATAAATGACAAATATAAACGATGAGAAATAATCAAAAATAATAAATGAACAAAAAATTTATTTATATATTTGTATATGTGTATATATGGACACACTCATATATACATGTATATACATATATATAGTGAAAATGAAAGCTGATGTGTGCAAGTATTTTTTATATAAATGAGTCTAATAGATGACTCAACATGCCTTTATCAATTTGCAGAGAGAACGTGATACACAGAGTATAAAGGATCCTTTTATGAAATAAATGACTAATATAAACCCCAAGAAATGACCAAAAATAGTAAATGAAAACATAGATAATTGATTTTGTAAGTGGGTTTTGTAAGGAAAAAACCGTCACCAAAAAAGACCTTCATTTACTTATAAAGTAAAGTAAAAGGACACAGCATAAATATAAATGTTAAATGCATAGTTCATGAAAATAATTATAAGTAGAATGTACAAAGCACCAACCTAAAAATTAGGATATTGGAGGAATGTGTAGAGGAATGTGCAGAGGAATTTCTAAAGAATACTTGTCGATGCTCTAAATTTTGCATAGAATAATTCTTCACAAATAGCAATTATGAATGCCACTGGATGCTTTCCCTCTCTTATTTAGGAATTTGAATCTGACAATTGAATGCATTCAATTTAGTTGTTGTATTTAAAATTTGAATTTTTTTGAGCATTTGAATTTGTAGCTGCCATTTACATAGGTTTCTAAAGATGATATCACTGAATTATGCATTATATTTGGATTTGATGTTTATTTGGGGATCCTTACACTACTATTTAATTATGTAGGTACCTATAGGAAATGAAGTTAATATATGTAGTTACTAGGGAGAGTGTGGATGACTGTGCATTTCAAATCCCATAGAGTTGATAGGAGATTGTGATTATGTCATGTAAAGCACCATTAAGTGTGCATACATATTTATTAAAATAATATGTAATTAGGGTGGCACCTTTTGCAAGTTGGGGTATTTATAACAATAAAAATTTAAATTAATTGTAAATGAGCCTTTTTTTGTGCAAGTTGACTTGAATTATAAATACAAATGTATGTGTAGCTAACTATCTACATTAGTCAATTACACATTGTGTTATGAGCAACCATTGGTGTTTTTGCAATTTTTTATTTGATAAAACAAAGATTTTTAATGGATCAAAGTGATTTTTTTTGAGAGGTGGAGTGAGCATAGAGTGAGTGGTAATTCAATGGGGGGAAATAACTGGGACATCTCCCCTACCCCTTTTTTCATAAGCTATTTTTAATTCATTTTAATCATTGTCTTGATTTTATTTTTGTTTTTAAAAATTACTTGGTGTTTCTTAGCTAGATTTTGGTTTATTTTTTATTTTTATTAGCCTATTTGACTTGTTGACCTCTTAATCCCTCTAGCCCTTCACCTTTTTATATGTCCAAGTCTACTACCTTATTCTTTCTCTCTCTCTCTCTCTCTTTTATTCTTTTTTTCGTCTTGATGATGGATCATGGAGTATGATCTAAAATATTGATTCAAAAAATTGACATAGTTTAATCCAAAAAAACTCACTATTTTTTATTAGAGGTAAAAAAGGGTTTTAAAGGGGCCCAAAAACCTTCACAAAAAAGGACAACTAAAGAAAAATAAAATATGAAAAATCATGCAACAGCCAAAAATAACACACCATTAGTGCAAGATAAGCCAAAAAGGAGGCACAAAAGCAACCCCGCTACATGTTCTTCAGGATATCAGTAACCTCCATGTCACATGCCATAGCCTCCTGACCATCATCCATAACTTCAAGCGAATCCATAGTAGGAGCCCCAGCCTACACCTTAGTCTTGTTCCTTGTTCTAGCCCCAGGCCCACCATCTTTCACCTCACTAATCAAAACATTCATCCCCCCACCAACTTTATCCACATAAACCTCTTCCTCCAGTAGTTTACCACCAACACTAGTAACCTCTCTAGGAACAGTACCCTTGCATTTCTTGCCCATTTCAAAAGGAGTATAAATTCTAATAGATTCAAGCACTGTAGGATATTTTATCCCCTCCCCACACTTCTCCAGTTTAGCATAAATTTTCTCTATTTTTTCCTCAAGGGTGAGGATTCTTTCCTCAAGGCTTGGTTTCATCTTCAACATTTCATCAACTAACATATTCAAAGAGTCAAAAAATTCATCAATCTTGTTATGTATAAAAGGCTCACCATTTTTTTTCTCATCACACCTCAAACTCTGATATTGGTCAGGTTAAGTTCATTAAACAACCATTTAAACAATTTGAACAAATAAATTGAGCCCTCCCTGGCCAACCCAAGATAATCAAGAGTGGATTCACGATCAACATTAATATCACCCTTACTCATAGCATCATCCTCCTGAGAGGAGCTTACCATGTCTTGGCTAATGTTGGCTTCCTTACCCTTTCCACTAGCAATAGGAAATTTGATTTTGTGAATAGAGTTCGCAATCTCCTCAACAACTAACCTCCTTTTCATTTGATTTTCAAGGTCTTTGTTTTGCATATCAAGATCCATGATTGGAGACTGCACAACACCCTTCCCACCAACTACCTTCAAGGGAGAGGTAGCTTGCATCTCCTATAGCCAATGAGCAGACCTAATAGTAATTTTATTATTACTATCCACCTTAGAACCCTTCTTAGGCAGGAAATCCAAACTAGGAGCCGGCGAGGAAGTATTCTCGACAAACTCAACCTTTTCGTTCAGGCTTGGAGTTGGCTTATCATCAGCATTTTCATCACTGCAAGTCTTATAGCCCTTTGAAAAATATTTGCATCACAACCCTCAACTCCTTTTTGTCTCTAAACGCCTTCTTTCCATTATTAGGAAGCCTTGTTATATTTTCGATAAAGTTTTCATTAAAATCAAAGTCAATTGCCCCACATTTAAAAACTTGATTATTCCAGGCTTTAGTGAATTGAGTCGTATCCTATGGATTGTTACCATGCAATATTTCCAGATAGGGAGTGAGTCCTCCCTTCTCTAAAATATGCCACACCTCTTCCTTTCTCTTCACATAATCCAAAGAAAAAGGCTCCACATGATTCCTATCTCCTCTCATGGCTAAAAAATGTGTAGAGCTAAAAATTTTGAAAACGTTGCAAGAAATCAGGAGAAACATCGAGAATGAAAGGCCAAATATTACCAATAATTCATGTGGCACCATGAATATGGTAGGAACAAATAATGAGCCTAGAACTTCGTCCCATATGAAAATCCAATAAGTTACCATAAGCACAATGCAGATCAACCACACCATCACTGCATAGTATGGCAAGCCACATGATACTAGTCATGCAAGCTCAGAGCCATAACAGATCATCATCCATGCTATAAGTTTTTAAAATCACGATTTTCACATGCAATAGCCTCCATACCTAGAGGGGATTGTTCACACCCCACTCCCTAATACCCCTAACACCAATGTTAGCAAATACATCTTCTAGACCATTGCCTTCTCTAAAAATTTGAGATATGTAGAACTCATGAAAATAATTAAGAATTTCTATAGCATTTATTATCATAGGTTCTACTCCATGATGGGGGGTAAGTTTTTTCAAATTGTTAATAATGCTGAGAGAGTCCCCCTCAAGCCATAATTTCCTATAACCTTTCAATTTTCCCATCTTCAGGCCATGGTAGGCTGTAGCAAAAACAACTCACTATTTATTTACATTGTTTACTTTAATTTAAAAGTCATTTTATCATTTTTCAAAGATAATGTAATTTGTGAGTGTTTACATATTTAATTTTCATGCTATTTAATAATTTCCATATGTCTTTAAATTCATGCTCTTGTTAGGTTGGAATGGACATTAAGTTGGAGGTAAAATATAATAGTGGTATTTAAATACCCATTCCATTCTTATTTAGGTTTTTCATCACCTTACTCAAGTGTCTTATATTCAATAACATGTTGAAATGTAGTATATTATTGTGCTTAATTCATTTAATGTTCAAATCCCTATCTACATATATCTACCTGTAGTCACAATGATTCACATACATTCATGATTTAATAGTCATTAGTACACTCTCATTTGAACTTACTTCCAAATATTCATCATCAAACATAGTGATGGAACCCATCATTGTTTTTTATTATATTTGTAAAATATGTAAAATTTAACCAGTTCCAAGTATCTGGATTTAGGGTTTTACCCATTATTATTGCATGGGGATTTTGTTGTCAGGATCTCTCTTAAAAAACCTTAAGTCTTAACCATTTTCAATGTTATGATCCATCATTGACCTTTTATTACCTGTCCCCAGTTAGGTTAAAACATCTTGAACCATTGAATCTCATGAAGTTATCGGCCCCTTTGTGCCTAGGCAAAAAATACAATTCTTTTAAGGTTGAGTGATTGAACCTGTTTTTCCTTTATATCCTTTGAAATAATAAGTTTTGAGCCCTTTATGGCCTTTTATATGTTGTCCTAGCTGCCCCCCTTCCTCAATTTACAACTTTTGGGCATGCAAAAATTATTTACACTTAAGTCTCATTGACGGCCTTTGTCCATCGCTCATTGCGAATGGATTTGAGAACTTGTTATTCATATCAACGATGCACGATGCTCGAGTTTCTCTTTGTATCATTGGAGGTTTCGGCTATCACTAATTCCTCTTGTGTTTTAAGTGTTGAAGTAGCAATGAGCGATGACCTTAGGGATCTTTATATTTATTTCCATCACTCATGGTGGATATTTGTGTGCTTGTCTTGTTAAAATTGGTGATGAGTGATGAGGAACCTAATCCTAACGAGTCATCACCATTTTGAATGGGGTGAATGAGTGATACTTTTACACCATTGATTTTGATTAAGGATGTGTGTGGTTTGATCTGGTTCCAGCACTACTTTTCATCATTTTCTAATGTGGTCCACAATTTAGAACATACATCAGTGACACACGATGTAAGGTAAACATCTCCAAAGGAGGGCAGTGATCCAATGGTCAAATTTATATTGCACCAATGCTCTCATCGTTGATTGAACTCTAGAAGGAAGGGCCAAATCTATGATGGGTGATGGGATGTTCTAGGGAATATTCTCTTTAATGTCGACTCTTTGTACTTCACCGATGTGAATGAAAAAGAATGGACCAGGATGGCGATGCATGATGGTTGTCATATTTGAGATGACTAATTAAGTTAAGGGTAAACGTGGCAACTTTCTAAGGTGGTATCACCATTTTTGAGGAACTCGTTGTAAAAGCCAGAAATGGTGCTTGAGGATCACCATTGATGGTGTTTCAAATCTTGAGATGATGAAAATGGTGGCCTCTCTCTTGGGCTTCTAAGGTTTTGGACCTAAAAGGAAAGAGGTTTATTTTCATGCTTATTCCACTCAAGAACAAACCCTTGAGATTTCAATGCAAAGGAGATTGAAGTCTAGAAAAAGGAATGTTATAGGGGATTGAATGATGTCAAATGAGGGGTTAACCACTAAGTGTAAAAATCTATTTCTTATGTTGATTGGGACTCATTTTCCAAGCTAGGAAAATTAGTCTAGTTTCTAGGAAAATGTGTAGGAACAGGTTTCTACCAAAAGGGTATCCAAAACTACAAAGATCCTATTTAGGCTTGTATAGTGGGATTCATTCACCAGTAGTGGTGAATCAATCCACTTTTGTTTTTCTAGGAATTTTGAAGTGGATTATGTGCCTCTCGGTCTGCTATGCTCTTCTTGAATGGTTTTCAGATCTGAACCTATAAAATAACACCTAAAGGTCTTCTCCAAGCTTCTTCAAGGTTGAAGAGAAACTTTTACAACTTTAGAGACTTGAAAAAATTTCTACACCTTTTCTCCTTGAAAAATTTGGAACCTAGACTTGCAAATCAACCTCAAGAAGAGGGAAAACTGGTTGTGGGGATAGATAATAGGGGTTTTCCTCAGTCAAACCCCTTGTTGGTAATTAAACCTTGAAATGAAAGAAAAAGTAAATGGAGAATTATGAATGAACAAAAGATAATGTTGCAACTTACCAAACCCTAGAAATAAAGTGTTTCAATTATTCTTGGCATGGCTACAATGGATGTGATTCTTGACTCTAGCTTTATGTTGATAGATATTGAATGTAATGCTTGCTTGGATCATGAAATTGACATCACAATTGTTAGCACAATAAAAAACATGAAGAATGCAATCCTTGACATGATGATTGATGCTTGAAGAATGCTCTTGAGTCCTTGATAATCATCCCTTGAAATGCCTTGAATTCTCTTGCTCAAGTGCTCTTCTGAACTCAATTTTCTATAAGGATCACTTGATTGCTTGCTAGGAGAAAATGAGTAAAAGAACCTTGTTTTTATACTCCATTATGCAAGAATTCAAAAAATTACAACACTACAAGCCAACATCAAACCTAGGAGAATAAAATCCTACCAAAATTTTGATTTAAATTTGAATTTTGGTCACACAGGACTCATTCACCCAAGGTGGCGAATGAGTCCTATCATACATAATGTATGGGATCAAAAATCAAGTGTCTAGAAATATGTGAGACCTGCATTGGGGCCAAAAATACCTAGGTGGGACTCATTTACCCAATGTGGTGAATGAGTCCCCAACATGAAATCTATGTCACACAAGCTAGGAACACCTGAATTATGATTGGTTACTAGTTAGCATCAAGATAGTCCTTGAAAATATGTAATAAATGAGGCTTACGGATGCAAAATAGGGACAATTAAAGCATAAGAAAACTCAATTCTTAATGAAAATCCTAGAGGAATGTGAAAGTGTGTTACAACACTTTACAACACTCCAAATAAGGCTAGATTAATGTTAATTATGATTGAAATTATGTTTATTATGGTTAGATAATTGATAAAACCATAGAAAAGTGTGAAAGTGTGTTACAACACTTTATAAAACCTTTTGCAAACTACCATTAAGATACAATAGTTAAAAAGGTCCCAAGACATAATGTGAATGTGTTATCTAGATTACTTGACACTAAATCAAGCAAACATTAAGCTAAAATCTATGAGGGGGACCCAAACAAGTGCAAAAATGTCAAAAGACCCTTTTTCAACACTAAATTTATCCCCCACTTTAGTGAGAGGTGGAACTTACTTCAAACTCACACTAAACTAGACAAACACACATGAAGGGGGGTTCCAATGTACCAACACTAGCAACATGAGATGGAAATGATCAAGAGGGGTCATCAAGCCACTACGACCAAGATCCCATGTCAAACCAACATAAGTACAATGGAACACACATGAAAATGATATAAAGAATAGAGACAAGGCCAATCATACACTGCCAAAGATGAAAAGGAGAAAAATGAGTAAGAGAGAGTTGGATCAAGCTTCGACCATTTGTCCAATGTGATGTGGATCAGGTCTAGTTTATTTGTCTAAAAAATTCATACTCACTCTGAGGTGACATAACTCATGGTTGTCTGCTGGGTGAGAAGTCCTAAATAGGTGATAAACATATACTCATGGCTAGTATTTACTCACACACACATGAAAGTGACTATGTGAAAATTCATGGCTTGGATTGGGCTTGCCGCTTAATCATACAAAAGTTATACCTCTTAATAAATTTAATAAGGCAACACATAAAAATGATTTTCGAGCTTCATGAGACAAGAAAAACTTCGTATGATTGGAGCTCATGAAAAAATAGGATGGATCCATAGGCATGCAAGTTGTGTTATGTAAGGTGGTGATATAACAACAAATGTACAATAAAAAATCAAGAAACATTCAAAGGAGTCTTGCTTAGTTTATGTGAGGTCTTTAACTTAGGGAACATTGTGCCTAGTGTCTTCAAAAGATGACCAATCAAAGAATAGAAGATTCAAAAATTAGGGGATGTTGTTTGTCGCATCAAGCCACAAAGAGGAATATAATATGCTAAGAGAGATCATGCTCCTAAAATACATCACACCCAATATCATCCACAAAGTGACAAACACATCGTATGAAGTAATAAAAGTGCACCAAGAACTAAGAAAAAGAAAAAAATTCAAAAGAATAATTCCAATGTATGCCTCCACTTTAAATAAATTTATAAACACCATACAGTGATAAATTACTTTAAAGTAGCAAGTGAAAAATGCAAACAAGAAGAAATACATGAGAGCCAACTTGTAAATCCCTATGCCAAGTCATATGTTTTCAAGTAAAATTGTGTCATGCAAGAGAAAATAAAAGAGAGGGGTTATGCATAGAATGCAAAAACCAAACACATAAGGGATCTATGTATTTGGGGTCAGTATGTTCTTTGTTGCAATGTTTGTTTTTAGAGAGCTTGGAATTGTCGCCATCCCCTAGATACACATAGAAATAGAATAATGACACAAAGAGAGAAAAAACAAATGAAAACCTTTTGGGTCAACATGGAAGAGACATAGGCTATCACACCTTGAATCGTCCCTAAAAGGAAAACACATGAAAAATAATAAAGATGAAATGAGAAAGGAAAAGGAAAGAAAAAAAATCATTTTGGGTCAACATGAAGGAGATATGAATTTCTCAATGCCATATGTCATCCCTAAAAGGAAAACACAAGAAAAATATAAAGAGAAAAAGTAATGCATGACATAGAGAAGAATGAAGGTACTGATAGAGGAATGTCACAAAGAGAGAGAAAATAAAATGTCATGGAGGATCACATCATGCACAAGAAATCACACAAAAGAAATTGAAAAAGAATTGATGCAAAAAATAGTAAGGAAAATGCAAGTCCACCTATTAGAAATTCATCTACCTCCCAATCTCAGTCTATATAAGTGGAAGGTGAATGACAAACCCAAGGGACAACGAAAAATGTATTACTAGGACAAGGCTAACAAATTATCTCCCCCACTAAGTGTGGAGCAAGAATGGGCTGAGGTAGGTGATGGGAAAGGTCATTTGATAGTGAGAAGAGGATGTTCTACAACTATTACATGATTGACAAGGGGAAACAAGGCTAGGAAATCACACAATCACATTCATTGCCATCAAAGTGAAGGTTTTTCAATATTAATTGGAATGCATGACACTCATCGGTACTGTGTTCGAGAACTCAATTATATGAACAATGTGAGACCTTTGGATCCTTAGGATAGAGGAATGATCCATTCATAGGTGGAAATGTTATTAAATATTTATTCAAAAGAAATTGTCGCTTTCGTTCACTTTCAGGTTATGGGTGAGGAGGTTTTAGCTTTTGTTACTTATAAGGCCCTTTTCACTTGCTATATTACCAACTTATCTAGTTGAGGGTTATGAAGGAGAACCGAAGGAGATCCTCTCATTGTTATGAGTCATTGGTTGTTATTTAGGAAGAAAATTGAAATCAGGATGATGATCTAAGATAACCGTATCATCACTATGAATGCTTAGATATTATTTAGGAACATGTTTTTTTTGAGGGGGGATCTTGATATCCTATCCCCTTTCTGTTTTACTCAATTGGTATTTTCTCTAGGATTTGATGAATTTAATGTTAACTTGTTGTATCACACCCTTGTTTTCTCAAGATTGTGAAGTCTTTTCCATAAGTTTCTTGAAGATTGATGGGAGTGTTTGTGACCTTGTTATCATAAAAGGGTTGAGTGTTTTCTTTCCTAGAGGAACTAGGTTCACCTATTGTATGGAACTTAGGTTCAAATTTTGTTTTGGGATGAAAATAATCAAACATCTCAAGATGTGGTATGGTAGGAGGTTCGGGTTGGTTCATGGATGGATAAAAGGATGTGTTAGCCTCAAGGTTATTAATAAAATTGTTTTAAAACATATTTATGTTGGTGTGTCACCAAAAGGTGTACCCTTGACACTTTTCACTCATTTGGGCCATTCCAATGGATTTTGAACCTCTTTTTACCCCTTTCCAAGCCTTAGTACAAAGTGTTGTAATGTTTTATAACCAAACCTCACACTTTCCTAGGATTTTCATCACTAAATCAACCCTTTCTTATGGCATAATGACCCTTTAATGCACTTAGAGGTCCTACTTTAGTGTGTTTCAGAAGACAATCTTGAAAAACATCATTAATAACACTTTAATCCCTAACACCCACTTAAAATTTCCCAGGTAGACTAAGTCACCACCTTGTGTGACTTAGTCTCATGTGGCTTAAAAATAAAATTTAATCTTAAATTCTTGCAGGATATTGTCTCCTAAACCCTATGGTTGGCTTGTGATGAGGTATTTTTCAAGAAATTAGGGTACAACATGTATAAATAAAGGGTTTTCCCCTCATTTTGAGCCTAATTCTATCATATTCTATTCAGTCACTCAATCTTCTAATCTCTCGCTCTTCTCAAGAAAGCTAGGGTTTGAGCATTCTAAGTCATCAATACATCTTTATGAGACATTCAAGGGTTGATTGCTACAACAACTCAAGATCAATCCTCATGGAAAGGTACTAACTCCATTATTTCATGTTTATACTTCATTACAATTTCTATTCATTTTGGTTTAGTTACCTAAAAGGGTTTTGACCAAGGGAAACCCCCATGCCCTAACACTCAACATTTCTTTCTTTCTCTCTTGGTGTGTTTCCTGATTCAGGTACATTGAAGGATTTGAAATTTTTTTGAAGACCTCTCCTTGATTGAAAAGTCCATACACCCACTAAAAATCACTTTTAGGACTAGAAATAAAAGTTTTGGAAGTAGACACCCATGAAGAACAAAAGTGGATACCAAGGGTTTCTATTTCCTCTTTCGAATTTCCAAAAATACATAAGTGGACTACCTCACCACTAATGGAGAATTAGTCTCAATGGACATTCCTTTCAGTGATTTTTTCATATTCAGAAATCCATTTGGTAGAAACGGGCTCTAAACAAGTTTTTCCAGATCTGGGAATAAGTCACCCAAATTGGCACAAGTGTCCCAGTCAGTTTCTGCAATAATTTCATTAGCATTATAGACCTACTTCTCATCCCCCTTTAGTTTCTAGGTGCACCTAATTCTCTTCCTTCATTTGTATCATAGTTTATTTTCATTTCATAGTTCATTTCTAGGTCTTTTCCATATGAAATTGTGCTTTCCAACACTTTGTATTTCAATAGTTTACATTCAATAAATTATTTCCTTTTTAGTTTGCTACATTTAGATCATCACATTCACATCCCTAATCACATCCACCCCTAATCTTGAATGAGACTTATATTTTGGGTGTGAAAGGAAGATCTCTCTCCTTTTGGGTGCAAAAACCCTAGAAGTGCAAGACAACATCTTTCCCCAAAAATTTGCGGCTTAGTTGTCATCATCTTCTCCAATGATGTCAACATCATGATGAGGACACGAATTAGGAGTTGAGTGACTATGAGTGAGTTCAATGTCATTAGGGTCATGTCCAAAAGCACAACTTGACACATCCACCAAGGATTTTAATGACATCCAAAGCTTGCTAGAACACATATTCCTGATGTAAATTTCAGATTCTAAAATATGCAACAATGTTGTAAATGCAATTTTGGTTTTTTTTAGCAATGCACAAGATGAATGAATTTAAGCTAAATGCAATGAACTGAATGAAATAGAAAGTCTGCAAAACAAAATAAAAGGGTAATAATAGGAAACAAAGATTGAGAAACTAAACTATAAATGACAAAAAATGAAGTGCAAAATATGCAAAGGGACCGATTCGACCAAGGTGGTGAATGAGTAAAGTACTATTTGTTTTCAAAATTTTCAAAAAAATTGAATTGAATTTTATGCTTTTTATGTTTTTTGATGCAAATGCATAATTTTACTTATTTTTAATGAAATTAAAGGCAATAATGCAAGCTAAATGAGCTTTCAGTAATGTAAAAATTGAAACCCTAGAATGCAAACTAACTTATGCAAGACTAGATGCAATGTTAATACAAGATAAATCTAGGATGTAAATGCACTCCAAATCAGAATTATAATGCTCTAAATGTAGGTTCACCAAAATGAAATGAGTACAATTGGTGACCTCTCTCTTGGGCTTCTAGGGTTTGGGACCTAAAAGGAAAGAGATCAATTTTCTTGCTTGTTTCACTCAAGAACAAACACTTGAGATTTTAATGCAAAGAAATGATCCCACAATATTGGTTTACAATTTTTGGCCAAATTAGACACTGAAGTAATTTTTTCTAACTAAATCTTCACTTTCATGCACCTATAGCGGCTAAACAGTGAGGAATTTGAAGATGATGAAAATTAGTGATTAATGACATTTTTTCAATATATTCTTGTAGACATCCAAATTTGGACACTTAAATTTGTCCAAATTTATCCCTTTTCATCTAAACATCCTCTTATTCACATTATTCGGTAATATTGCTATTATCTTATTAATACCCTTAATCCCTCTTTAATCCCTAAGGTATTTAGTTAAGGATTAAATACCTTACCCCATTTACTCTCCTTTTCATCAAATGAATGAAATACATATGAAATTTATTTAATTCCTCACATGTCACATTCTTTTCCCTAATCCTAATCCATCTCCTAATCCCATCATTAGGGATGTGCACATGGATAATCCCTAATTAGGATGTGTCACATCCTCCAAATTTTGCAAGTTGGCTCTTAATCTTTGTTAGCCACTAATTGTCTTCTAATCAGTGATTTGTCTGTCTAATCAATCCCCCTTTGGTCAACTCTCTCATTCCCCAAGGAATTTTTAATTTTTTTTTGTCTTCCCCATGGGAATTTAAAATTCACTTTTGATTCCTCCAAGAATCTCCGTCTTCCCCATGAATTTAAAATTCACTTTTTGATTCCTCAAAGGAATCTCCTCTTCACCATGTGATCATTGAAAGGTCACATCAAGTCACATGAAGGCTAAGAACCTTCCATTATAAGGGCCTTTTTTTATCCACAAGGCACTTTCCAGCCTCCTCCATAAGAACTTCCTCGCATCCATAAGGTGCTTATCATATGAATTTTAAATTCATATTTATTATCCCAATCACCTTATCCCTCTCAATCATTGTGAATTTAAAATTCACTTTTATTCTCCCAAAGCTTTCCCCTTCCCCATGTGATCATTGAGAGGTCACATCAAGTTGCATTCCAAGGTACTTGCAAAGTACTTGTCCTTCCTCCACATCATTTGTATATTTTTCACCTCACTTGTACCCTTTTCCATCTCATCATCCCCTTTCGCACCTCACCGTCCACATGCCAAGATTTGAGGGTTTGTGAGTCCTCAACTCACCACAACCCTCCATCTTGGCCATGGTTCAATTTACTCTATAAATACCCCCTTCTTTCTTCATTAAAAGATCTTAGAATTTATGAGCATTTTGCATCTAGAGACTTCAAGCATTTTAGCACCCTTATGCTCTTGAATTACCAAGCCATTTTTCAAGCCATTTTAGAATTTGCATTAGCTCATTCTCATTGCATTTATATCACCCCTTTCATAACATAATCACTTCATATCCATTCTCATCCCATTGCCATCCAACGAGCACACACATCAGGCTGCATCAAGGGCCAACCAAGGAGATTAACATAAAACTTATAATCGTTTCATCATTTTTCATCTTTCTCTTTTATACTTAGGCTAATCTTTGAATTAGTCTTGTGTTTTTATATTGCATTTGTAGTTATATTTGCATATTTTAGAGTAGAAAATGCATGCACACATTTCTAGAATGCTTGGTGGGACCCACAAACGAGTTATTTGCTTTCATAGTTTTCTATTATTTGCATTTTTGGAGGTTTAGGTGACATAGAAAACCAAGTACACCACGACTGAACTGACTGTACTCTAGCAGAGCTAGCCATGCCTGGGCACAGACACCCCTCAGTGGAAAGATCTATTCTTTTTAAGCTTTCTCACTATTTTTTGCAGGTTCAAGTGACATAGAAAACTGACTATGCCCTTGCAAAGCTGATCACACCCTGGTAGGGGCAACCACACTCAGGTATAGACGCCCCTCAATAGAAACACTTGCATTTTTTTTTTGCTTACTATCTTTTTGTACGTTTAGGTGACGTAGAAAACCAACTATGCTCCAACGGAGCTAGCCACGCCTAGGCATAGATTCCCCTCGATGAAACCTTCATCATTTTCACCCACTGTTTGACCCGAGGGGTGACCACGACTTGTAGAGATGCTATTCTGTGAAAAAATGACACCAAAAGCTCTCTTATTTTATCATAGAGCTGAAAACTCCCCTCTTGAAATAACTACGCCCCAATATAGCTGGCCACGCCCAGGTACAAATGCCTCTCTACAATAGAAACATCATTTTAACTCTCTATTTTCACCAATAAAGGTGGCTAGATCCGAACGGGAGGTAAAAAATAGTATTTTTCTATATTTTGAGACTCTATTTTTTATGGCTTTATAAATATTGACCCCCTAAGTTTCCTTGTTGGTGATTGTGAAGGGTTTTATACTAACATTTGTGCAGGAAATTTACGATTGACAAAGAATGGAAAAAAAAAAAAACTACTAATCTATTTCTTGCAGGACAAAAGGGACCTTTAGTTAGTTGTTCATTTTCATTTATTTTACACTAATTAGGAACATAGTTTAAGTACGAAGGGTTAAACAATTTTTATTTTTTGTCTAATAGTAAGCTGCTGATGTATCCAATCCCCTTGCACCATTTGGTGATCTTGGGTGATGATAAATCATAGCTTACTTTGTTCTTTGTGTTACCCAAGGGGGTGGAAATCATTCAAGATATCCCCTTGCACTTTGTGTGAGCCTTGTGAGTAGCCAAAAATTATTAACACTTTCCCTTTTAGTGGGACCTGCTTGGGAATTTCATCACCCCAAGGGACGATCCTAGCCACGTGTACCGACGGGGTATAAAATGGGGGGAGAATGAAAGTTGTAACCCAATCTAGTTGCATCGTAATTGGTGGAGCATTGAAGCTAGGGTGATACCTAGATAGACATGAAGAAATGGTTTGAGCCTTTCAGTATCTCGTTGGGGTTCCCAACTCACACTTGTGACAGATTGGTGTTCATGGTTTAGGTTTCACATATCATGCATATATCGAGGACTCCCTAGATTGCCTTGTTTCTCCTAGTTAGAAAATTGTGTTGGCCATACCCTTCTTATTAATCTTAGGATTGTGTTGCTTGAACTATATTTTTTGTGTAAAACCAATGGATATCTTACAAGTCAAGTCAGTTTTGCCACTTTATTGTTACTTTCAAGTGTTTCCAATCCTTTGCCATATTTATTTTTCACCTAAGTCAAGTCGACAGGGGCGATCATGCCCTTACAAAACTGACTATGCCCCAACGAATTGGCCATGCCCGGGCATAGCTGCCCCTCCACCAAATTAGCCATTTTTTACTCCTATTTTCACCCAAAGGATGGACACGCCCAAAACAAGTCATTTTTCAGCATCCCTCCACCATTGTGTTAACTTGTTCATCCATTTAGAGGATTCATCTTCCCGTTTATCCACTTAGACATATCATTTTTCCATTTAGGAAATCCATTTTGCGTTTAGGGGTCCATTTCGTCATTTAGAAAGTTCATTTCACCATCCGGTAGGCTTGTTCTTGATTTGAACAAGTTTGAAAACTATTTCTGAGCCAACCATGCCCTGACAGAACTAGCCATGCCCTAGTAGGGGTGGCCATGCCCAGGCATAGTCATCCCTCTACAATAAAATCATTATTTCGTGGCTCTTTGTTTGGTACAACCAACCCTGTCAAAACCCAAATTTTTGGGACCTAAATCTTGTTTTTTCTCTAATCTAAACACATTCATCCTCATCTGTTCACCCGTAATTAATCCTTTAGTCCACGTGCATTTTCTCGTTTCCCCTTTTTGACTAGTTGTTCACCCGTTTCGGGAAGTCGTTCACTCATTCCAACAAACCATTTTATTGTTCCAAGTGTTGTTCCCTCATCCGGGGTTCCCATTTATCCATCTCGACCATCTGTTCATCCATTCCAGGTATCCATTTTTCCATTCTATCCATCGTTTCCCCTTTTTGACCAGTTGTTCACCCGTTTCGAGAAGTCATTCACCCGTTTCAACAAACTATTTTCCCATTCTGAGTGTTGTTCCCTCATTTGGGGTACCCGTTTACCCATCCCAACAATTTTTTCGTCAATTCCATATATCTATTTGACCATTCCAAACATTTTTTCCCCTTTTCGATTAGCTGTTCACCCGTTTCGGGAAGCTATTCCCCTATTTTAGCAAACTGGCTTCCCATTCCGAGTGTTGTTCCCTAGTCCTGAGTATCCGATTACCCATTCTGACCATCTGTCTGTCTATTTTGAATATTTTTTCTCCTTTTCCATCACCACATTCACCTACTTAGAAAGCTCATTTTGAAATTCTATTTCACCATCCGTTAGGCTTGTTTAGTCTCTTTCTTGATTTGGACAAGTTCAAAAACCAGTCGAGCAACCTTGGCCTTGCAGAGGGGCGGCCATGCCAAGGCGCACGTGCCCCTTGGCATAAAATCCATCATTTAATTTACCAAACCACATAGTTGCTTCTTAGAACATCATTAGAGTCCATATCTATCATCAAATCATCCATCCCAATCATCTAGACTTTGTTTTGAGGGTTTCTATGCAGAAACTTCTAGAGGCCATAACTTTTGACTGTAGTGTCCGATAAGGCTACAATTTTATGGGTGGTTGCATTATGAGGTGGCTTGTGAATTCCTAACCGACCTTGAGTTAGTTGGACCCCATTTTGACACATTTTCAAGGCCTCAAACTTTCATCTTGACCCTCAAAATCATAATTTAGTGTTTTTTTTAGGTTTTGAAAAATCATTTTCGTTAATAAATTGGAATGCATGTCTCATATTTGGAATATTAGTTGGCAATTCATTCTAACTTAGTATTGGTTATTTTTTGGGAACAAATTGGACTCTGAAAGGAATGCCTATGAAATTTCCTAAAATAGCAAAAATTGACATTTTTTGAAAACTGCCAAATCTAGAAAAAATCCGATTCTCAACACCTTATGTCCTCTAGTTGAAACCCATAAACTTGGTTTTGAATCAATCCTCTCATATCCTCTGATCCAATCCCAATTTGAGCCTTAATCTAATTTTACTCTAAGCTTTCATCCAACTCAAATCTGAGCTTTAACGCGATCCTAATCTAAGCTTGACCTAAATCCTAATTTGAGCTTTTGTCCATCTATATCCAAGGTTTGCTGATATCGAAAAAAATATTAAAATATTATCTTCCATCTTATTCCAATCCATCATGAATCCCTATCCCCCTCTCACACGACCAATAATAGTAGTCAAGGGGAATCCTAACTACGTTGATGACGATAATGAAATTATCGTTGATCATGAAGAGTGTTATATAGATCCCCTTGACACTATCATTGGTAGAAATCTCTCTCCAATTGCCTCCCAAAATCCAACTAATCCTCTGAACTATCCCACCATGCCTTCATCCATAACTAATAATAGTCCTTATGCTACCCTTGATAAGAGATATCCAACATCCTCACCATCGACATATTCATCATGTCCTCCCTCTCAACCTCTATCCTATCCACCATCCCCATACTCCTATCCTTATCATCATAAAAAATCTCAATACCTCTACCGTAATCCCACATCCTAATCTTCCCATCCTAATCTAACACACACATTCCTATCATAATCGACCATCCTGATATTCCTCTTATCCTAATCCACCATCACAATCCTCTTATCCTAATCCATCATCCATATCCTTCTATACCAACCCATCATACATGTCTTCCTATGGTATCTCACCACCTCAATCTTCCTATTCTAATCCAATATCCACACCTTCCTATCACAATCCCCCATCCCAATATCCTTATATTAATTCCACATCTTTCCATCCTAATGCCCCATCCATGTCCTCCTACGAGAATCCACCACCCAGATCTCCCCATCCTAATCCATCATCTACATCCTCCTACTATTATCCATCATCCACATCTTCCTACTATTACCCACCATCCCAATCTTCCCGACCTAATCCAGAATCCACATAATCCCAATTTAATCCAACATCTACATCCTCTTATATCACTCCCCCTTTCACCGCATTATACCTTAATCCTCCAACTAATCATAACCCACCTAATACTAATTCACCAATTCCTAAACCTCCATCCATTCCCATCCCCTCATCTATCCCTAATCCTCTATCTTCTCATAATCCTCTATCTTCTCATAATCCTCCATCTTCTCATAGTTATACATCTAATCCTAATCCACCCATCCACTCATCTAATCCTCCAATCCCTTGTCCTAATCCTCCATATCCTCCTACTACTCCATCCATTCCCATCCCCTCATCTAACCCTAATCCTCCATCTCCTCCTAGTCCTCCAACTCCTCCTAGTTCTACATCTAATCCTAATCCACCCATCCACTCATGTAATCCTCCAATCCCTAACCCTAATCGTCCATCTCCTCCTAGTTCTAAATCTAATCCTAATCCATCCATCCACTCATCTAATCCTCCAATGCCTAACCCTAATCCTCAATCTCCTCCTAGTTCTAAATCTAATCATAATCCACCCATCCACTCATCTAATCCTCCAATCCCTAGCCCTAATCCTCCATCTCCTCCTAGTTCTACATATAATCCTAATCCACCCATCCACTCATCTACTCCTCCAATCCCTAACCCTAATCCTCCATCTCCTCCTAGTCCTCCATCTCCTCCTAGTTCTACATATAATCCTAATCCACCTATCCACTCATCTAATCCCCTAATCCCTAACCTGAATCCTCCAACTCATCCTAGTCCTATACCCAATCCAATCCACTCATCTAATCATAATCTTCCATCTCCTCCTAGTTCTACATCTAATCCTAATCCACCCATCCACTCATCTAGTCCTTCAATCCCTAACCCTAATCCTCCATCTCCTCATAGTCATCCATCCAATCCCATCCCCTCATCTAGCCCTAATCCAACAATCCCTAATCCTATTCCTCTAACCATCCCTAACCCTCCATCCATTCCCACCACCCAACCTAATCCTACATCCTTTCCAAATGTCACCAACGGACTCATGATAGAGGAGACACCATGCCCTCCCACTCTATCATGTACAGTCACTAGTGATGAGGCCCTCCTCTTTCCTACACCTATCACTGCCATTACCATTCCTAACACCATCCAAATGGTTGAGCCTATCCAACCTATCGAATCCATTGAATCCCCATCTTCTACTGCTAGATCTCACCAATCCATTGGAGACATCCAATCCACTTCTCCTAGTCCTAATATTACCGAATTTCCATCCCATTACCTTCATGAATCCTCTGTTATCCTATCTCCCCCACTTGAGGAGTCCCTCCAACAATCATCCATCACCATGCCTCCCACACGCGATGAGCCATGCCAAGATCTTGATCCAAAGCATACAAGCATATATCCTTCTTCAAATCCAAATCTTACCATCCAATCCACTCCATCCCAAGATCATAATCCCCCATCCATCCCATCTCACGATTCATTTTCTCCACCAAATCCTTATCTCATCATCCTATCTACCTCATCTCAAGATCACACTAGCTCATCCACTCCATCCTATGATCCCCTTTTCACTCACGATCCAATCACTCCATCTCAGGAGCCCTTATCACCTACTTCCCCAGTTCTAGATCTTTTAATACCACCTAATCCGTCTCCCAATCCCTTATCACTCATTCCTCATGATGAAGATGTTGTTATCCCCCCATCTACATCACATGATCCTCCATCGCCACCTCACCCTGTCACCCCAACACCAATTTTATATGACCTCGGTAAGATTGCACTTATCCATGGTGGTCTCCTTGTGGAAGAAAAATATATATATGCACCACCCATCCTCCTTCACCTAATAATGCACTTGCATCATGATTCTAAAAGAATAAGCATCCTACCCTATATCACATGCTCAAGAATATGAACTATCAAGGAAAAGGTTTAGGCCTTCATGAGCAATGTACTTTAGAGACCATCCAAGTCAAAGAACATCTAGGTACACAAGTTCTTGGATATATCTCCCAAGAATCATAATTCAAAAATGTTGGTACAACCTCCCTCCATCCTAAGCGAACCTCTTCCAAAGGAATTAAAATAACTTCCCATCATTCTACCAAATTATTTGCTGCCATCCCCCCTCCTCCATCATATTACCTCAAAAAATTGTCCATATTCCTTTGTCATCCTCCAAGTCCATTTTAGGTCCTTATGTCCCTCCACCAACCTTCATACATCCTCCATATACATAGTCTATTTTGGGTCCTTATATCCCAAAATCACCTCCTCCATCTCATCCTATTCATCCTTTCCTCCATCCATCGCCTATCCCTAGTGCACAACATAAAAATTCTAACTTCACAACTCCTAATCAGGATCAACAAAGGCACCTGTCCATGCATGCTATCTCACATCGGCCATCCACACATCCTTGTCAAACACCTACTTCTATCACTCTATCCACATCCTCTCCACATCATCCATCTCCCCATACCTATTCCATTATTACCGAAAGCACTTTGGATGCCAAAGAAAAAATGTATAAATCCCAATGTCCACATGAATCTCAACCTCCTCATGTCCCCTTCAAAATACATGTTGACATAGAACAATAAAATCCAAATGGCCACAAAGGCCCACTAAAGAGAAAAACAAAACCATGTCGATCCTAAAGAAAAAAGAGGCAATGCCTTCAAATGAAAAATCCATGATGAAATCCAAAGTTTCTATTCCCAAAGGTAATAATTAGCATCCTCCATCTCCTAAATCTATTTTGGGTCCTTATGTCCCAAAATTCCCTATCCCAACACCTCCATTATCCAATTCTCCATCCATCAACCCTCCTATCATTTCACATCCACCATGGGTGCCAATCTTGGTCCTGAACACCTTCCCCCATCACACATCCACTTTATCATTTCATCCATACACTGTCCACTATCCCATCCATTATCCCACTAATCTCCCCCATCAAATCCCTTTGATCCATTCCCTTGCATAATCCATCTATTCTAATAAGGTTGTACCAACATCAAATAGTCACTTTACACATGGGCACTTTTTACCTCATATGGATCTTGATGCTTAATTTGTTCATCCATATGCTTTATCATATGTATTATGCATCCATTTATCCATTCATCCCTATCCTTATCCATCTCCATCCATATTTCTGTCAAAATAATCCAAAAAAGAAAAAGAAAAAATGAAAAAAAGAAAAAAAATAGTAAAGAGAAAATCATTCATCCAATGGTGAAAAATTGTTAAAAAAAGATCCTTGGATAAGTACCATGATTAAACCCTGGAAAATAGGCATCATTCATAAATCCCTCATCTAGTCTACTTCCATGATTGGGGGTAGCATCCACTTATGCATTCCTTTCCTCCATATCCTACATCTACCTATCTTCCACATCCTATCCATCATATCCCATTATCCTAGTCCCTCAATTTTCCTTGTGATCTTGATAAAGATAGGGGCACATATATATATACATGCTTCGGACACCTCTTGGCATATATTCCTCTCATTCATACACTATCCTATTCCTTATCCTCCCCATCTACTTTTATGATCCCTACTATTATCTACATCCATCTACCATCATCATCCATCCATCATGCCACCACACAAATCCCTTCCCTACCCATATCTCCTTTCTATGTCCATTTAAATCTTCTTATCCTAATCCATGATCTTTCTATCCCTCTTGCCTCATCATGCATGACACATCTAGAGTGGGGGAATCTCCTTATTTATGATCGAATCCTTGGATACATCATCCATCCATCCCTCCAAGTCATCCTTTCCATCTCCCCATCCCTTTATCCATCCAATAATCTCTTCCATCTACCAAATCCTTATCTTCCTATAGTCTCATCCACTAGTCCTTTTTCGTCCTTTCATCCTTATCTATCCATCCCTCTATCTAAACATTCCACCCATATCCCTATCCTTATCTTCCTATCCATCTTCCCAAATCCTTATCCCTCTATCCACCTATCCTAGCATCTTTCTATCTCCCCATCTTTATCAATCCATCCATTTATCTCTAATTTCCTTCTATCTCATCATCCCTTGTCATTCGTATCTTACTATAGGCTACTCTCACGCAATCCAATGTCATACATTACACTATAATCACTCCTATATATTCCTCACCTCTATCTCATATTCTATCCCTTTTCATTATTCCTCTACCCATCATCTCATCCTCTCGCTTCATCTTTTGATGATTTGGATCACTATCCCATCTCTGAGCTTTATCTTATGCGTATCAACCATCCCATCCACACAACTTATTATCGCTCATCATAGCAGCTCCATCATTGTATCTCCTTATCATGGTCATATTATCATCCCCTATCCATTGTCTTTCTTTGGCCTTGTGTCAAACTACGTTTCCCCTATTCTTTCACGTAGGCAAGGTTGATCATTTGATCTGACCCTAGGGCTCTGTCTTTTGTCTATTCTATCATATTCCATTGTCTATCTTTGGCATTATGTCAAACTACGTTGCCCCTATGCTTTCACGTAGGCCAAGTTGATTATTTGATCCACCCCCAAGGCTCTGTCTTTTGTCTGTCATGTCATATTCCATCATCTATCTTTGGTCGTGATTTGAATTACGTTACCCCTACACTTTCACATAGGCAAGGTCGATCATTTGATCTACCCCTAGGGAATTTTTCTGGTCTGCGTCCTCCATTGTGGTCTCCATTGTACTCTTTCCACTTTTATCCATGGTATTTTATCGAACTACGAGGGATTTATTCTTTCACATAGGAAAGGATGATCTTTGATCAACCCTCGAGCCCCTAGGCCTTTAGGGTGTGTCAATCCTATTGTCTTGTCAATTTTTTGTCTTTTCGTCTTGTCATATCATCAAGTATGTCCCTATCCTAGCTGTTGGTTCTAAAATAAAGGTCATTAGTCTATTAAGGTTCAATCAATTTCAGATATCCTACTTCATGTCGATCAACCAATCTATCATTCATCATTGTTCTCAATAGGATGTATCCATCCTAACATACCACATCAATCCCATCCATCCTCTTGATCCTATGGGAAAGGATGTTTGAAATTTCATTGTGATCTTTTAATAATTTTGAAATTTTTTTAATCATTTGAGCTCCCTATCATCACTTGTCATGACCACCATGATCTATCATATTATGGTGTGTTTTGACTAGTTCACATAGGGGCATATCTTGCTCTTTTTATCTGTTTTTGTCTTCTTTGTTGTCCCACATAGTATCCACCAAGATCCATGTCATCTTGCATTATGTTTGGGCATCCTCTTGTGCTTATGGTTATGCCAATACCTAGCCCGAACAAAGTCATCATGACTTTGGTGTGTTGGGATAACCTTCTTGTTTGTTGTGTTTTTGTATTCATGAGATGCTAATTTGCCTTGGTTACACATAACTTGGTATCTGGCGTCTTATTCTATAGAAAAAATCAATGCTCCATAAATGGAAAATTGCATCTTCCATTGCATTGCATCTTTACCTCCATCATCCTTCATTTTAGCTATCTCACATCTCCATCCAGTCCTACTCCATTCACTTTAGAACAAATCATCTCATCATATATTTGGTCTTGTTCCCAGCCTTGCTACAAGCCTTGATCCAATCACCATCCTCATCAATCATCATTAGTGGGATGTACCATTCCTTATCCTTGTGTTTTTTTGGGATGTATCCTTCCCTCATCAGCAACACTCTCATCAGGATATACCCTTCCCTATCCTTTTATGTTTTTTTGGGATGTATCCCTCCCTCATAAACAACACTATCATCATCCTCATCAGTAGGATGTATCCTTCCCTCTCCTTATGTTTTTTTGGGATGTATCCTTCCCTTATCAACAACACTCCATCTTGGCTTATACCTTGACTGGGGCAACATCATATTTGTCCTAGAATCTATTTGTGTTGTCCTTTATCTCTTCCTATCTCATCCTCTCTCATCCATCATTTTGCATCTACCCTTGCATCATTTCATCCATTTCAAGAGCACACTTGTGTTATCTTCAACGCACATGTCCTCTCGAGGGGGCATCCTCAATCCCTAATCTTCATCTTCACCCCCATCATCACTCTTCCCAGTCAATCCTTTGATGATTGCGGCATCTTTCCCAATCTAACCATCTTCTTTCGAGTTCTATGTTTTAACATTCTTTGAAATGATGTTGCTTCGTAACACCATCTCAAAGAGGGGAAAAATGTAGAGTACAAATTTGGAAACTTACATTTGTCCAAATTTATCCCTTTTTGTCTAAACATCCTCTTATTCACATTAATTAGGTAATATTGCTATATCTAATTAATACCCTTAATCCCTCTTTAATCCCTAAGGTATTTAGTTAATGATTAAATACCTTACCCCATTTATTCTCTTTTTCATCAAATGAATTAAATAAATATGAAATTTATTTAATTACTCACATGTCACATCATTTTCCATAATCCTAATACATCTCCTAATCCCATAATTAGGTATGTACACATGGCTAATCCCTAATTAGGATGTGTCACATCCTCCAACTTTTGCAAGATGGCTCTTAATATTCATTAGCCACTAATTATCTTCTAATCAGTGATTAGTGAGTCTAATCAATCCCCCTTTGGTCAACTCTCTCATTCCCCAAGGAATTTTTAATTCTTTTTTGTCTTCCCCATGTGAATTTAAAATTTACTTTTGATTCCTCCAAGAATCTCCCTCTTTCCCATGAATTTAAAATTCACTTTTTTATTCCTCCAAGGAATCTCCTCTTCCCCATGTGATCATTGAAAGGTCACATCAAGTCACATGAAGGCCAAGAACCTTCCATTATAAAGGCCTTGGTTTATCCACAAGGCACTTTTCAGCCTCTTCCATAAGAACTTCCTCTTATCCATAATGTGTTTATCATATGAATTTAAAATCCATATTTATTATCCCAATCACCTTATCCCTCCCAATCATTGTGAATTTAAAATTCACTTTTATTCTCCCAAAGATTTCCTCTTCCCCTTGTGATCATTGAGAGGTCACATCAAGTCACATGCCAAGGTACTTGAAAAGTACTTCTCCTTCCTCCACATCTCATATCTCCTTCTTCCACCTAACTTTTACCCTTTTCCATCTCATCACCCCGTTTGGAACCTCACCCTCCACATGTCAAGATGTGAGGGCTTGTGAGTCCTCAACTTACCACAAGCCTCCATCTTGGCCATGGTGGCTCAATCATGACCGATGAATTCTCTAGAGAATTCAATTTCCTCTATAAATACCCCCCCTCTTCCTTCATTAAAGGATTTTAGAATTTATGATCATTTTGCATCTAGAGACTTTAAGCATTTTAGAACCCTTATGCTCTTGAATTACCAAGCCATTTTAGAATTTGTATTATCTCATTCTCATTGCATTCATATCATTGCTTTAATCACATAATCTCTTCATATCCATTCTCATCCAATTGCCATACAAGGAGCACACACATCTAGTTACATCAAGGGCCAACCAAGGAGATCAACATAAAAGGTATAATCGTTTTTATCATTTTTCATCTTTCTCTTTTATGCTTTACTTAGGCTAATATTGGAGGTAGTCATGTGTTTTAATATTGAATTTGTAGTTAGATTTGCATATTTAGGAGTAGAGAATGCATGCACACAATTATAAATATAAAATTTTTTCAATTTTTTTGGAATCAAATTGCACTTCTTTTTCCATCTCATTTGAAAACTAGTTTGTCTAACTAAACTCCATTTTTAAGGAGTGATTCTCACTATATACAACAACTTTTTTTCCATGAAGGATAAAATTCTTTTTTTTTTTAAATTTAGATTTGTAACTACAATATCTATCGCTTTCAATTTGTTTCATAGTTTTTAATTGCATATTTTTTCCTTAATCAAGTTTCAAAGTTAAACCAATTACAATTCAGACATAGGCAGACTCTATACAACATATATTTTTTTGTATGTATCGAAATTCAAATTTTTTTCTAGATCATGAATTTCAATATCTAGTGCACTAATAATTTTGTAAGAAAAAAATTGATAATATTTTATTTTTTCACATGTGCAGAATAGAGAGCTTGATTTTTAGTGAAAAACCTACATTCACAAGAAATGAAAAAATAAATATAATAATTAAATTAAATTTATTACTTTTTGGGAAGCTTATAATTAGGACTACATACTTACAAAAAATAAATTTTAAATGAATTCATTTGATCCCCCAAAAGGTAAATCAAAAGTGGTTTTTTATCAACATTTTGATAGGTGTAAATGATACACTGTTATAGGAATTGTTTAATACTAGTGGGGTTCTATCAAAGGGGGTTTAATCTAAGGTGGTTTGATCAAACCCTTTTCAATTGGAATTCTTAAAATGGAACCATTTTAGGCTTAAATAATTATATTTTCTAAAAATATGTGGTTTGAGCAAAAAATAGAATCTCCCAGAAATTATAAACCAGCATTGTGGGATCACCCAAAGGAAATTGAAATCTGGAAAAGGGAATGTTCTAGGGGATTGAATCATGTTAAATGAGGGGTTAAACACCACATGTAAACTTTGAAAAGAAGATGTTTGAAAACATAGTGAGATATGTGAAATGATCTAGAAGGATAAGTAAAAGACAACAAGAAGCTATGAAACTGAAATGTGTGCACTCAGAAGTCTGAAGAAGGAAGAATGGAGATTTGGATCACTGAAAGTCTATTGTTTATGTTGACCAGGACTCATTCACCAAGCTAGGTGAATCAATCTAGTTTCTGGGAAAATGTGTAGAAAGAGGTTTCAACCAAAAGGGTATCCAAATATACAAATATCCTATTTAGGCATGTATAATGGGACTCATTCACTAATAGTGGTGAAGCAGTCCACTTCTATTTTTCTAAAAATTGGAAAGTGGATTATGTGTCTCTCAGGTTTCTCTACTGTTTTAGACTAGTTTCCTAATTCGAATCTACAAAATAGCACTTGTAGGTCTTCTCCAAGATTCTCCAAGGTTGAATTACAACTTTGGGAACTTTACAGACTTGACAACTTTTCTACACCTTTTCTCCTTGACAAATCTGTAACCTAGACCTACAAATCACACTCAAGAAGAGGGAAAAATGGTTGTGGGGTAAGAGAATAGAGGTTTTCCTCGGTCAAACCTCTCGTTGGTAATTAAACCTTGAAATGAGATAAAATGTAAAGGGTGAATGATGAATGAACAAAAGATAAAGTGCTACAATTATGTTTGACATTGTAGACACCTAAAAATGACCTAGGCCTGCGAACACTATTTTACCACTTTCCATCCTAGCATAATTGTAACATCTGAATTATGTCCCTAACCCACATTCAACTATTAATTAAATGATTCATGATTATTTAATTAATTCATAAACTTTCATTCTTCATGATTATTAAATAAATAATTTTTATTTATTTACTTTAATATGTCACTAATTATCAAAGTCTTCTAATAATTAAATAAAGACATCAGTTTATTTAATTAATCCTTATCATAAAAGTCTTCTTGATTATTAAATTAATATATTTTAATATATCTATTTAATATGTCACTAATTCCTAAATCCTCTCTTAATTAAATAAATTCATTTATTTATTTAATTAATTAACTACTTCTTCTAAATTAAATAATTATTTTAATTATTTAATTAGGGCATGTGACACTTCTATATTTTTAAATAAAACAAATCATTTAAAAATATCTCACATACTTAACTGATTCTTCATTTAGTAATTAATTTCAAAAATCAATTACTAATTACCTCACAAAATCTTCTATTTTGAATTAATTCAATTCAAAAGGGAAATATTATTCTACAAATCAAGTAATTTCCAAAATTATTGATTTTCAAAAATCTCATCCTCCTGTCTTCTGATTTTTACTAATTTCATCTCCACTATCACATTTAGTCTAGATTTAATTCATTTAATTAAATCTTATTTACACCTATGGGTATTTTTCCCTAACCCTAATTGAGGTTGCCTTATTGAATCTTGACCTTTGATTCTAGGGTATTCCTCAATCTCTCATCTTGTCCGTCCATTCAAGATTGCATTTTCTATAAAATGACAATCTTGATCTCATTTTCGGATCCATGATCATTTGCTTGAGATACTTTTACTATAGGCATTCTAGGCTTTTACTTATTTTACTATTTGCATAATAGGAATAACATTCTACATTGCAATAGTTTAGATTTCAAATCCTTCAAAGGCATTAGCTAGGGCTAGACATTATAGGATTGCTCACAAATCTGAGGGCATCATACTATTATAGCAATCCCAAGAAGGTATAATGGAAGTGAAGCATGGAGGAGAGAAGACATGGGTGAGATCTATCTAATTCATCTCTTTTCGTGTTATTTCTCTATTGTATTCTATTATTTGATTTATATTAACTTGCAGGTACAACTAATGGTTTGTTGATGTTTGCAGGAAGATTTTAGGTCATTACAGACATGCCTGCAATGGATGTGGTTCTTGACTCTTTCTTTATGTTAATAGATCTTGAATGTAATGCTTTATTAGATCATGAACTCTACATCACAATTGTTAGAACAATAAAAAAAATGAAGAATGCAATCCTTAACATGATGATTGATGCTTGAAGAATGCCCTTGAATGCTTGATAATCTACCCTTGAAATTCCTTGAATTCTCTTGCTTAAATGCTCTTGTGAACTCAATTTTCTATAAGTATCACTTGATTTCTTGCTAGGATAAAATGAGTGAAAGAACCTTGTATTTATACTCAATTATGCAAGAATTCCTAAAATTACAACACTACAAGATGACATCAGATCTAGGAGAATAAAATCCTGCCTTAAATTTGATTTAAATTTGAATTTTGGTCACACGAGACTCACTCACCCAAGGTGGTGAATGAGTCTGATCACACATAATGTATGTGACCAAAATCAAAAGTGTCTTGAAATGTGTGAAATTTACATTGGGGCCAAAAATACCTAGGTGAGACTCATTCACCCAATGTGACAAAGGAGTCCCAAACACTAAATATGGGCCACACAAGCCAAGAACACCAAAATTATGATTGGCTACTAGCTGGTATTGGGATTATCCTAGAAAATATGGAATAAATGAGGCTTGTGGATGCAATATAGAGCCAATTAAGGCATAAGAAATATGAATTATTAATGAAAATCCTAGAGGAATGTGAAAGTGTGTTATAACACTTTATGAAACTCCAAGTAAGGCCAAATTAATTTTAATTATGAACGGAATTATGTTTATTATGCTTAGTTAATTGATAAAACCATAGAAAAGTGTGGAAGTGTGTTACAACACTTTAGAACACCTTTGCAAGGCACCATTAAAATACATTAGTTCACAAGGGCCCAATACCTAATGTGAATGTGTTATCCACACTACAATACTAAATCAATGCAACATTAAGATAAAATCTAGAAGGAGGGCCTGAACAACTGTGAAAATGTAAAAGGACCCTTTTTTTGACACTATAAATCTTAAAAGATCGATGACCCAGATTCAAAGCTAATTGCTTAAGTTATTAGCTCACTTGTGTGAAGTTCTCCACAATCATTAATAGAAACATGCTCCTAATTTACTACTTAATGTGGATCACCTACCATTTTATCTCACCAATTGCAACCATCAAGAATTGAGAAGTGTGAGCTAGAGAGAAAGCATGTGTGTTGGTTTTAATTGTAGAGGTATTGAAGTGTCTATCCCTGGTAAGTTAAGTTTTGTATGAGCTCTATTTGAGTCATGCATTAGTTGGTTTGAGAGTTCCATATTTCTAGGATAGTGAGTTTTGAATATTTGTAATTGTCATTGGGGCTGGTAGCAATTGTTTTAGTTTAGTGAGTCTTCTCATAGTTTATGGTTTTGATAGTCCTTCCTTGTGTCCTATAAATATGGGAAAGTAAAAGGTGTTTGTCCAACAAATCAAGAGGTCCAGAAGACTTAGTGTGTTTGAATTTCAAGAGGATGTATCTGAAGTTGTGCAAGAGATGCTCGAAGCTTCTATGACACCAAAGGGTAGGAGGAGTGCATGTGGTAAGAACAGGAAGAGTTGTGTCAAGAGAACCTACACTTTGAGGAGTTGAGTTGTTTCAAAAGAATTGGTCAATTATAAAATGAAGGAGTTGGTTAAGCTTGAGAAGAAAGTGAAGAAGATGACTAAGTATCACAAGGCTTATCTCAGGAGGCACAACTCTCCTATTGAAGTTTCAGAAAGCCCTTTGAGTGATGGAGGAGATACTGACCCAGAGTATGGAAATTATCTGCTTTCTCTAGTGCCATATGAGGATTATGATGAGGGAGGAGTAGTTGCTCCTCTAATTTCAACACGAACAAGGAGCAGAAAAGCATACTCTGATGCTGAAGAATCAGAGGAGTGTCTCAACCCTTTTTTTTTTTTTATTACACCATTTCATCTACACTAGGATGATCCTCTTCAACATATACATGGTTTTTTGTCCTTGGTGCTAACATTGAAATATTTTTGGTTGGTGAATTAGTATATAAGGTTTTTCCTTCGGTACTAGTGGAGAATATTCTATGGTCGATGTGGACAAGGGATTTGGGTGTTGCTGCAGCAATGAACAATGTCTTTTAGAAGGCTGGATAGTCTATTTCAATCAACTACATGGAGTTTTTGTCTTTTTTCTTTCCCTTGTTCTGAAATGATTAAATGTAATCATCTTGGAGGTCTCTAAACCCAAAATGAAATGTGTGCCAAATGAAATGTAATTAAAATTTTAATTTAGATTGAAGCTTGTTTCTCCCATTCTTCTATAAATGGGATATTAGGGCCAGTTACTAGGGAGTTCAATTTTTGAGTCTCAAATGGTCTAAATGGGAAAAATAAGCTCATGAAAGAGTAGGTGTAAATTCATGTACAAATGAATAGGATTATTAAGGAATATAGGGTATGACTTAGTTTTTCATAGTCTCAAATATTTTTATAGTAGGATTAGTTTATAAATGAAAATGCTAATTTCAAAAGTACATTCTCTCCTATGTAATTTTCTTCCAAATTATTAATGAAATGGTTAATGACCTTTTCATTTATCTTCAATTGTTTTAAGTTGAATGAGTAATTTTATTTGTGAATCAAGTCAAAGAAATGATTAAATCCTAAAGTATGGTCACATATTTGTAGGGAAAGAACATATGATTGATAAGTAGTTGTGATTTTAGGCATAGTGAGTTGAATATTGTAATGTAGCATCTCAATAGTTCATTAATTACTGGTTCAAATTGCTAGGGTATTACTGGTTATTATGAAATATGACTCTGTTATCCCATGATAGGTGAAGATCTCTAAAGGAGGATAGTGATCTAATGGTTGGAGTTTCATTGATCTAGTGCTCTCATCGCTGATTGAACTCTAGAAGGAAGGGGCAGATCCATGATGGGTGATGGGATGTTCTACGGAATATTATCTCTAATGTTGGATCTTTTTACTTCAGTATTGTAAATGAACAAGCATGGAACTGCATGGAGATGCATGATGGTTGTTATATTTTAGATGACTAATGAAGTTAAGTGTAAATATGGCAACTTTCTGAGGTGGTATCACCATTTGTGAGGCAGTAGTTGTAAAAGCCATAAATGATGCATGAGGATGGTCATTGATGGTGTTTTAAATACAAAAATATTAAGGACCTAGATTAAAAGTTGATCGGCTAAGTTGTTAGCTCACTCACGTGAAGTTATCCTCAATAATTAATGACAACAAGCTCCTAATTACCTACTCAATGCAGATTTCTTGTCAATTTATCTCACCAATTGCATCCATCGAGAATTGATAAATGTGAGCCAGAGAGAAAGCATGCAATTCTTGGTTTTAATTGCAGACGTATTGAATTTTCTATCTATGGTAAGTTGATTTTCATATGAGCTTTGTTTGATTCATGCATTAGTTGGTTTGATAGTTTCATATTTTTGGGATAGTGAGTTTTGATTGTCTATAATTGTCACTGGGGCTAGTAGGAATTGTTTGAGTTTGAGAGTTTTTTTTACTCCAAATTCATTTCAAGGGCTTAGACCACTAATTCTTCTCATAGTTTATGGTTTTGCTAGTCCCTCCATGTGTCATGTAAAAATGGGTAAGTAAGAGGTTTCCATCCAACCAATTAGGAGGTCTAGAACACTTAGTGTGTTTTAATTTCAAGAGGACATATTTGAAGCTATGCAAGAGATGCCCGAAGCTTCTACGACAATAAAGGGTAAGAGGAGTGATAGTGGTAAAAACAAGAAGAGTGGTGTCAAGAGCACCTATAATTTGAGGATTCAAGTGGTTTCATAAGAATTGGTCAAGTTTGAAATAGAGGAGTTGGTTAAGCCTGAGAAGAAAGAAAAGAAGAGGACTAAGTATCACAAGGCTTATCTAGGGAGGCACAACTCTCCCATTGAAGTTTTAGACAGCCCTTCGGGTGATGAAGGAGATATTGACCTAGAGTATGACCATTATCTACTTTCTCTAGTGCCATATGAGGATTATGATGAGGGAGGAGTAGTTTCTCCTCCAATTTCAGTGCAAATAGGGATCAGGTGAGCATACTCTGATGGTGATGAATCAGAGGAACATCTCAACCCTATGTTTTTTTCTATGACACCATTTCCACTACATCAAGATTGTCATCTTCGACAAATACATGGATTTTTGTCCTCGGTGCTGACATGGAAATATTTTTGGTTGGTGTAAAGGAGGCGTGTTGGACTCCATGTCCTTGATGAAAATATGCCTTTTTTAGTTAGTAAATAAGTTTTTTCCTCTGGTATTGGTCGATAATCTTCTTTGGTTGATGTGGACAAGGGATTTTGGCACTACTGCATCAATGGAAAATTCCTTTTAGAAGGTTGGTTGGTCTACTTCAATTGATTGCATAGATTTTTTATCTTTTTCTTTCCCTTGTTTTGAAATGATTAAGTGTAACCATCTTAGAGGTCTCTAAACCTGAAATTAAATGTGTGCCAAATGAAATTCAATGAAAATGGTAATTTATCTTGAAGCTTTTTGCTCCAAATCTTCTATAAATGCGATATCAAGGCTAGTTATTAGGGTGTTCCATTTTTGAGTCTCAAATGGTTTGTGGGAAAACTAAGCTCATGAAAGATCAGGTATAAACTCATGTAGAAATGAATAGGATTAGTAATGATTCTATGGTATGAGTCATTTTTAATAGTTTCAAATAGTTTTAGAGTAGCAGCAGTTTATAAATTAAAATGATAAGTTCAAAAGAACATTCTCTCGTATGTAATTTTATTCCAAATTATGAATAAAATGGTTAATGATCTTTTCAATTTTCTTCAATTGTTTTAAGTTGAATGAGTGATTTTATTTGTGTCTCAATTCAATAATTTATTAAATGCTAAAATATGGTTACAAATTTGTAGGGAAAGAACATAAGATTAATAAGTCGTTGTGCTTTTAGGAACAGTGAATTGAATACTAAAATGCAGTATCTCTATGGATGCTAAACCTACAAACAATTGAACTTTGACAAACATTATTATAGAATTCAAATTAAACACAAAAAATCAAGCATCCCTATGAAATACTTGATCATGCTACATATGTAAACAAGGAAATAAGAAATAAAATAAAATAAATGAAAAGCTATGAAAGCAAGATCAAACTATATCCCATAGTGGGAGTGGTGCTACTTTGATGTGAAAAGGATGTATTTTCCCACCCCCTTGATAAGCTTCCAATGATGGAGAAGATGTTATGAAGATGAAGTGCAAGATGAAATAAAATTTCATATAGTGCAAATAATAAGACTGTGGATCAAGTTGTAGATCTTCAAAACAGAAGGCCTCTATTTATAGGTTGAAGGGTTGAAGAATGGAGAGATAGGAGGAATGTGGGACTAAAGAAAATTCAATGAGATTGTGACACTTGTCACAAATCCAATGGGTAAAGTTGGAACACATTTTGGAGAATGTCTAAAGTTAATGCATGTGGCTGAGGATTTAAGAGGTGCAAGAGAGGTTAATGCATGTGCAAGAGGCATTAAATGAGTATGGTTGAGATATTTTGGAGGGAAATTTTTTGGGAAATAAATTAAAACAAATGGAGTTAATGAAGGAATATTCCCTTAGAATATGCCTTTGTTGGAATCAATGTTCTACAAATATGAACTTTATTAATTTGATAGTTAAATCATTTCAACATTAAATGAAAAAAAAGATGCATGAATTCGAAGAAATCATCCACAACACCATAACATAAGTATTTTTACATGGAAACCCTATTAGGGGAAAAACCATGATGTAGGTAAATCCACAATTGGAGTACTCAAATATAAGTTTTACAAAAAGGAATGCACTTGCATTCAGGCAGACTGCCTAGAGCTCACTACTCAAAAGAGAAAGGCTCACTGCCTTGAAAAATGTTCAAATTAAAACCATCTGAAGGTTGAACTGAAGGAATAGAATCTACTTATGCCAAGTTACAGTTCTGGTTAGGCTCATAGATTGAATTATGGACCTTCTGTCTTATTCTACACTTTGTTATGCTTTGCTTTGCTCTTCACATCATAAATCCAAAATTCACATCACTACTCTTTGATTTTTGTACCATACACTGATATACTTCACATCCCACACATTCACACACATAATGATAAAACTGATCTCATATATATATATATCCCCTATCAAATATTTTCTCATTCATATGTCAGCTATCATAACGAATAAAATACTTTTCAATTGTCGGCTAGATTCTCAACTAAATTTTTATGTGCACCACCCATAGTCGGCCATAGAATAGTAGGGACCCAAATAAACATATTCGAACATGAAAAAATTTAATAAATTACTCCTTAGACATCCATAATGACTATATTTGACAATTCAGCCTTCTAACACAAATAACCAAAAGATCAATGCACTGAATCTCCTAGATCATACACATGTGAATGCACATCGATATACTTCTTTAATAAGGTAGTATGAAAATCAACAAACCTTTCTCTGAGATCCACAACTCAAAATAATAGTTTGGTGAGATATTCAGATCGACATCTTTTCTTTTAATCAGATACTTTATTCTTCATTATGTTATGCTGGTATGAGCCAATGCTAAACTATAGACTAGATAAATGACTTAGGTTGCCATGAATGACAACACTAGAATCCATATTCCAGCAATCTCCCCCTTTGACATTGATGGAAACACTTAGTGGAAAAAGTGTCAAAATCAATATGAGTACTCTGCCAAACTTCAAAATTTCAAAACATAGCTCCCCCTAAGATTGATAAGGAATTTTTCACTGCACTCTGTCCCCCTTTGATATCAATGAAAAAATAGAAATCATATGCCAAAACATGTGTTCAATCTCCCCAAAACTTCAAAACTAATTCAAAATTTTGAAAAAGAGTTAGAAAATTATCTTATGATTTTCCTTCATCTTTGGAAGAAATTTCTTCCAACCATCTATTGCAATACCAATAATTATGATCATGTTGTTATTCTTGGATGTCTTGTTAAAAATCTCGGTAAGGGATTCTAGAATTGTAATCACTTCCTCTAGTTTTTCACCTTTCCTCAGTATCTCAACCATCTATTCCAATTTGCATTCAGTTAGGTCCTTCACTTTCCAAAAAGTGTCCACAAGTGTGTTCTTGGTGAATTGAACATTTGTGTGTTCAAATTGTAGCTCATGAATCCTTTTCCTTATTGTACCATCCTGATCTTGAAACATATCAAAAAAAATTCCATCACATTCAACTCAGTTTCAATCTGCTCCAGTTTCTCTTTGTATTTTACAACTGCATGAGGCCAATGAATTCAATAGTTATAGATGTTATTAGCTGCACTTATGCATTGGCTCAGCTCATTCATCTTATTTTTTCGTTTGGTAAGTGATAGCCTGAACTGCCCCTTCAAATGTAAGATAACTTCACCTTCTTTTTTGTCTTGAGACTCAGATTTCATTATTTATTTTATGCATTCAATGATTTCTTCTGGTAAGATATTTTGCAAACTTTCCAATCTGATCTGACTTTGTATAATATGAGCACTTAGAACACTTAATATCATATCCTAATCATATGACATTCTAATAGACCATAATTTGGCAATTTTCAACATTCCACTTTCCTTGTGAATAAGCTATTGTAGCTTCTCCTTTTTCAAGTCATCTTCTTCTTCACTTGCTTCTAAAATTTCCTTTCCTTGTTCTGATTCAGCTAATTCCAGTTCATTTTGCTGTGGGTCCTCAATTTCTTCATCGGATTCTTCATCTAGTATATCAACAATTTCCTGTTCCTTTCCTTTTCCTTCAATTTTTAGAATCTTGCATTCCAGAGGAGTATATTCAACAATTTATTTTTCTCTTTTATGCTTTCTCTCCATTCCACTGGAAGAGGAACCAACCTCAAGTGCTCTTATTGGAATATAAATACCAACTGAACCAAACTTCCCTAGAAAATCCTTACATAAATTTCCAAATTCTTGATCACAATTAGCCAAATTCCTGAAGTGTGTGTAGATTTGTTTGCATATCGGTTCATTTAATTTCCACACCACATTATTTCTCATCGAAAAAATTTTTATAAAGTACATTGTTAGGCATATGACCAGAGTACCAAACCTGAAAGGGTAACCTATCTCTTTTTTTAGTTATACATTCTCCATTAGTTGATCCTTTAGCAATCCGCACAGGTCACAGTCTTGACCTTCCATTATCATCTTGTGAGATATGTAAACAGCACAAGCTAAGGTTGTTCCCTTTTTTTTCTAAAAAATAATTTATATGATACTTTGTGCATAATGTACCTTGTCACAAGGTTCTTGATTGTTGAGATTATCAGTGCCCTTTGATCTCCAGTTATTCCAATTCGGATTTCAATTTCTTTGTTCCAGATGGATTTCTTTCTCGATATATCCCCGACTTTGCATAATATATTCAAATTTCTAATTACTTCCTTTGAAATGATGTAGGGTTTGTCCCGAGTCAAAATGTCACTATTTAATCTGCTCAAAATGAATTTAACGATTTTTGTGCTCTCAAAATAGGGAAACTCATTGAAAATATCCAAATTTTCTTGTGTTTGGATTCTCTCAACTATTTCAATTCATCAGGTGACAAAATTTTTATCATGGCCCTAATATTCTCATTGTTGTATTCATCTAAAATGATTGACCCTTTGATTTGTTCCATTCTACCTTCCATAGTTATGTTTATCAACTCAACACCAAATTGTATGAAAATTTTGAAAGCAACTGAAATACTTGATGTGTTTCAAGATTCACCGATGAATGAACTTTATTGCTTTGAAATTATGCTACCGAGTGCTCTCCTTCTTCTCTTCTTCGATGCAAAGTGAAAAATGATAATTTCAACTTTCCTTTTATAGCTCGCACACTTGTAATAAATGTTTTTTCCCTAGGTTTTCGAGATACTCAGTTTTCTCACACAACGATAAAAAATTCTTTTGTGCACCTATGCTTTCTTGAATTTTCTTGTGAATGTTTTCCAAAACCTTTTTAGATCATTGATACACCTTTTTTACCATCCTTCATGTTCTGGTACCAGCTATGAATATGGGAAAAGGGATTTTCTTGAACAACTCCCCCTAGGTGGATGGCCTGAGATCAATTTTTAGAGGAATTAGTGGAAGCAAGTTTTGATGTAGAACCATTTCTAGCTTCAGAATCATTCTCCCTTACCCATGTCATCTTCATCTGATCTTTTATTTCATTTGCAATCACTTTTCCTTTTCCTTTATCATCTTTCTGTGTATTTATGCCTTTGTATATTGGACCTCTTCTATCCATATTTTTGTTTTTGCAGAATCTTGAAATGTGACCATATTTTTTGTAATTGTAGTACATAGTATTTCATTTTCAAAACCAATCGTTCCATTGATTTCTTCTTGATCTGCATTGATTAGCAATATGCCCAAATATGCCATAGATATAACATTCAATATTCCTTATACTGATAGAGTAGTTTGACACATTTTTGCATTTAATTTATTTATGACCAAACTTTTTGCAATCGAAACACTGACCAAAAAATCATGAGTTGATTGATTTCATTTTACTTCTACATTGAGCCTCCATATGTTTGAATTTATTGCAAGAAAAACAATATCCATTAAAATTTTGAGCATTAGGTTGTCTAACCGGATACATTCCACCTTTATTTATCTAGTTACCTTGCCTGAAATTCTTTTGTCCAGATTCGAAGCTTTCCCCTTTTTCATATCCAAGACCTCATTTTTTATTTCCAGTCTTCTTTCCTTGAGTCAGCTCATCAAGCTTAACTGATCTAATCTTAAACTTTTCCTTGTACTCATTTGCAGTCGTAAGTTCATTCCTTAGAATAACAATCTATTTTTCAAGTTCTTCTTCATTGTTTCTAGATTGTTGTAGTTCATTCTCCAACTGAATGAATTCTCCATTTACTCTTTTGCATTCATCAGGTTTCTCTTTTAAGGATTGAGCATGTTTCTCCTCATTCTTCTTCCTTCTTTCAATCTCTTTAGTCATCTTCATCACCATAGATTACATTTCATGTTTTAGAGTAACATTGTCTCTAGCAAGATTTTCACATTCTTCAGTTATTTCCTTCAAGGCTTTATTTAGATGAGCATCATCCCTATTTTCACTCTATTTTTGTTGGATCTGATCACATAGATCATTTATCTTCTCCCTAGATTTAATAATCTGATCCTTCAATGTCTGAATGAATTTACCAATGTATTTAAGATTCTCCCTCAATTCCATGAATTTTTCTTTAGACTGGCCAAGGTCATCAAGTGCCACCAGAAGTTGCTGCTAAATACCATCAAATTCCATTACATTCCAAATTCCACCTCAAGTTTCTAAACTTCTTCTGAGGAAGTAAGCTCCGATCCAATTATTGGACTCAAGGGAACACTAAGAAGGGGAGTGAATCAAAGTTCTAAAATTCCAGAACTTTATTAATCTAATAGTTAAATCATTTCAACAATGAACCAAAGAAAAGATGAATGCATTCAAAGTAATTATCCACAACACCATAACACAAGTATTTTTACGTGGAAACCCTATTAGGGGAAAAACCATGGTGGAGGTCAATCCACACTTTCAGTACTCAAATATAAGTTTTACAAAAGGGAATGCACTTGCATTCAAGCACACTGCCTAGAGCTTACTACCTTACAAAATGTTTAGATTAAAACCATCTGAAGGTTGAACTAAATTAATAGCATCTACTTATGCCAAGTTACAGTTTCGGTTAGGCTAATAGACTAAATTTTGGACCTTCTATCTGATTTTGCATTGTGCTTTGCAGTACTCTACTCTTCTCTGCTCTTTTTTTCTCTTTGCATCATAAATCCAAAATTCTCATCATCACTCTTCTAATTTTTGCACCATACACTAATATACTTCACATCCCACACATTCGCACACACAAAATGATAAAACCGACCTCATATATATATCCACTATCAAACATTTTCTCATTCATATGTCAACTTTCATAAAGCATAAAATACTTTTCAATTATTGGCTAGATTCTCAACTAAATCTTTATGAAGACCACCTATAGTCAACCATATTATAGTAGGGACCCAAATAAACATCTTTGAACATGAAATTTTTTAATCAATTACTCCTTAGACATTTGTAATGACTATATTTGACAAGTCGGCCTTCTAACACAAATAACCAAAAGATCAATGCACCAGATGTCCTAGATCGTACACCTATGAATGTCCATCAAGATACTTCTTGAATGAGGTAGTACAAACATCAACCTTTCTCTCAGATCGAAAACTCAAAATAATAGTCCGGTGATATATTCAAATTGACACCTTTTCCTTTAACAAAATACTTTGTTCTTCATTCTATTCTACTAGTATGAGCCAATGCTAAACTGTAGATTGGATGAATGACTTAGTTGCCATCAATGACAACACTAGAAGCCATATGCCAACAACCTTTGTGAGGGGAAAAGGGATAATTAGATAATAAAATAAAATAAATTTCATGTGAAAGTTGGTGGGTTAGTCAGGGGTTTAGGTTTGACCTACGTTGAGTCAAAAGCTAGAGGATGGGTAATGATGATTAGGGGTTAATTAATTAAGATTAATTAACTTGAATGGGATAAGGGATTATGATATTTGATTTAAATCATTTTGATTTATTGAATCAAATAAGAGGACCTTTAGGACTTTAATTAAATAATTTGATTTATTTAATCAAATATGATGCACATTAGTGAATTAATCCAATAAATTGATTTATTTGATTAATAAAATAAATGAATTTAATTTGAGCGTCTATATTTTTCCCCGCTTTGAAGCAATGTACCTATTGCATTGGTTTAAAGAATAACCTTACTGAGATCAAAGTTAATTTTTATTTTTTTTAAATTAGATCCCCCAACAGAAATAAGTATGCTGGTACATTTCCCCCTTAAGAGATCAGACGAATTTTTTTATTTTAGGGTCGATCTCGAAACAAAGATGTGCAAGATGGATGTATGGATTGTTAGAATAAAAAATATATAAATATATATGATAATGATGATGTAAATGATATTTTTTTGAGATGCTTAGAATAAAAAATCTATATTATCCTAAACAACTTAAATGATATTGCAATGCATTTGAGATGGATGAGATGGATGATGTTGTCTATTATGATGATATGAAATGATTATGTGGGATGAGAGTATGGATGTTTTATGAATGTAGGATGGATGCATTGATGTTTTGGTGAATGACATGATATTATGTTAGCATTAAAGAGAATAGAATAATGAGAGAGATCAACCCTTGATTCTAAGAAAATGTAGAAGTCCAACAATTCTATGAATCATCAAGACTTTATTAGATATGATGATGAACGATGATGATCTATTGCTTATCTAGGGATTGAGGATGTAAAGAGAATAAATTTCCTTATGTTTGATAACACACATAGATATGATGCATCAAGGTACAAAAAACTAGGATGACGTATTTAGTGAGATGGACATTGACTCGACAAATAGATAGGAGTATTCTTGTTAAAACCTGACATACAAAACATTACTAGGATGCACTTTATAAGTTTCAAAAATATTAGACGAAAGCACAGAAAGGCATAACATATCAATGCAATAGTCTACTTTTTTTTCAAAACACCTTCCATACATATCTAATAAAGCAAGTATTCACCAAGGTTATATTACAAGAGCATCCAACAAGCACAAAAAACAAAAGATAATGATCAATGCCCCATTCCTTTCTCTCTAAATTTTTTGATTAGACATCATCAAGAGGTCATTGGAATGAGCACAATAAGATCAATAAAAATAAAATATCAAGTAAAAACCAAGCCAATGTTCTACATACCTCATCCAAATAAATTTATTTTGAGGATAAGGACTTTTTCCAATAGATAATTCCCATTGTAGGAAGGATGCATCCTAGGATATGTTAGTGGATGTTGGAAAGTGTAGTGTCCTTTAATCAGTTTAATAACTAGGAACATGAATTCCTCTACATAGGGATTTTTAAGTCACAACTGGTAGTCATAATCTGCTAAAGAACCTCATTTAATCGTCAACCCAGGGATGTAAACTTGAAATGGGTCAGCACAATATATGCACTAATCACCTTTCCCAGACATGCATGACTTCCTAAAGATACTTATATCAGAAATTGAGTAACTATAAATAACTTTACTGGATAAACTTGCTTAGAAATGAAAATTGAAAGACAAAACTATTTTGCATCTAGTGGCTGCAAGAACAATTGACAGCTTTCTGTTTCAGCCAGCTACAGGAACAGTCACATTAACCTGTATGAAAGGAAGTGCAACTATTATAACTTGTAGAATGAAAGAATGGATAGTTCCCTAAGTGGGATCCCTTCGGTAATGCCAAAGGTAAACAATAGATTAGGTGGTAAACTTCATAAAAACTTTATTGATTCAAGCTAGACATGTACATAGCACACAATCTCTTGACTGTATTTTTGGAAACTAAAAAAATGTGTTACAACAGCAATCTCCCAGCCCTTTCTATGAAGGAGAATAGGCTATTTATTGAAACTAAATCTAACGACTAACTAACCTTCCCTCAGAAAATGGGAAGTCTTTATTACATTCAACTAACTAAGCAAAGAGGTGGATGGAAATGCAAGAACTAAGTCAAATCAGTTCATCAATCGTAAAGTGACACCATCCTAGATTCATGCGCCATCAAGACGCCTGAGATAGATTTTTGGAACACTCTCCTTGCATGGTGGATGAGTTGAAACTGCCTCCCTATCTTTTTCTGTTGAATCAGTCTTCATGGATTTGGTATTTTAGCCTTCAACTTAAAATTGAATTCCTTCTTCAATGTGGTACCTGTAAAATATCTTGACAGCTATTCTTGAGGCAGAAATTTAGCTCAACACATTCAAACTTTAAGATGATCCATCACTTCATTTATACATTCATTTAAGCATTAATCTAAAGAAAACATTATTTCAGACATGGTTGTAGGAAGTTCAACAGTAGAGGTTGTAGGAAAGGTTTTCCATTACACAAATTTATAAGGCATTCATCAAACTAACAAAAAATTTCAAAGTAATAATCATGGAAAGACTTAGCATAACATACTTATTGTATTAAGCATAAAAAGTTTATGTCTTGTCCCATAATCAACACTAAATGTTTGTTTTAACATAATGAAAAGTGGAAAAGTGTTTGTAAAAGCATGATCTAAATGTGAAAAAAATTTGGCTCATCATTCTCATCAACCATCTACTTGTTGGACCCTTCAACAAGTCTATCATTTCTTCTTCTGGAAAATTCTGTCAGATCAACATTTTTTTGTTGTCCACACTCTCCATGTTGGAAACTCCAGAAGTGAGCTTGCATTGCCTCCAACCTCTGCCATCTGTTATCCTTGGATCTTTTGTTATAAGTGTTGTTGGCCCCCTATATGGCCAGTAATGGCCATAGGAGAATAGGCGGTTGCATAACTAAGGGCAACCAATTCTCCCTTTTTGTCCTAGAATTCCTCATGTATCTATCTGCCCTTCTGGTTGTTGCATACAAGGTGTTGGGAGTGTGTAGTTCTACCCTTTTTAATTGAAATGAAAGATATCCCCATCTTGTTTGAATGTGTAGGGTTGCAACATTAAGATCATTGTTTATAATTTGGGAATACTGACAAAATACCTCTTGTCTCAAAATCTCAATCAGTGGCCTGGCTCTTTCATCTATCCATAGTTTCTTCCAATCAAAGTAAATACCCATCCCCTTCCTAGATTCATTCCTCATAGATAATGGCATATTGGCCTCATCATGCTTATGGCTATCAAATTGCTCCCCCCTGCTTATCTCATTTGTGATCTAGGAGATCGGAGCTCCAATGTGAATATCACTAACATAGCATAAGGGGTTCTATTCCTTATCCTGAGGTACAACCAAACTATGAAATAAAATTCACACAGGAGGTTCCTGATGTGTAGAGGTGAATCCCTATATGCCTCATAAAATTCTTTCGGGGTATCTAAGGAAGGGTTTTTACCTTTCCAAATTTTGATCAGTTGGAAGTTCAAATACAGGTCCCTGAGGTACATTGCATCAACTGTGGAACAAGCTCCACTACCTGGTTGAGAGTGTTGGTTAAATTAGCAATTTCCAGATTCTTGTTCTAGATTATCCTCTGTAATCTCTCAATTTCAAGTGCAAAAGTAGTCTATTGATGCTGGAGTTCTTCAAAACATGTCATTCCTGTAGAAAATTTCATGACATGGGGTGGAGGCCTATGATTATAACTTGATGTAGGTGAATTCTAGATTTCTTCTGTTACATCCATTTTTTCTTGTATTATTTCTCCAATTATTTCTATATCATTTGACTACCAAGAGTTTTCTTGTCCCAAATTATCATTTTGTTGCCAGCCTTCCTATTATTCTTGAACAATAGGCATTTTATCAGTCATATCAATGCTTTCACCCTCTTCTTCTGATGGAATCACAATTGTTAGATCCTCCTTCTCAACACATCCCACATCTTCTTGTAGTTGTTCTACCATCCATTCCTATATTTGTTCTACAATGGCTACTAGTTCATCCAGGGTAGCTCCTTCAAGAGTACCCACAATATTATCAACAAGAGGCTCTACCTCCTCGAGTACAGGACTGGAAGGGTCTAAGGTTGGTGGTGTGGGTAGAGTAGCATCGAGTGATTGGTGGGCTGCCTGGTTCTGGAGTCTAGAGCTTCTTCTTATGGGAGTAGGAATTATCTTATGCTTCTTTGAGGGTTTGGTTATAGGAACAGGGGAGCCTCCCATTTACTTCCTTTTGATAGGTTTAGGAGTTGCTACTATGGGTGAATTCTCTTTTTTATCTTTGGAGGAAGGCTTAGGGTTTATGACAGGGGTTTGTGTTGGTTGCTTGGACACTTTCTCAGAAAGAGGAATGTCATCCTATGAATCAAATGATTCCTAAATAGGAGACGTGGTAGCAGAGGACTGATCTATGGACTGGGAGGCTCGTTGCTTGAAGGTGAGAGGTTTCCCTCTAGGTACAACATTTTGAATCCTAGGGTTAAAATTGACAACGAATTCTTCCCAGGTCATTCCTGATACATCTTTAATAGATTTTTCAACAAGTAATTTAATAAGGCAATGGTGGGAAACAGAGTTAACCCTACCCTTTTTAAATTTAGCTGCACTATTAGATAGAAAATTGTACAGGAAATCGGGAATATTCATCAACAAGCCATGGCGTAAATGAGATAAGATTTGAAAGTGATGAGAATGCAAGACTGAAAACCGACCTTCACAGGTTATATATTTGATTATATAACCTTCTCATGATACCCATTCCTATGGAAGACGCATCCTTTGTGCACCTTGCTTATCCACTTGTAAAGGAGGGTCATTCAGCCAAGTAAACTCTACCCTAGCACTTCGTGCATCCTTTCCTCTAGGAAATAGCTCACCGGCTTGAGGCAACCCAGTTATCTCTACAATTCTGTCAACTGATGCATTTATTTTTATACCGCTAACTTTTGCCTCTCCTTCTTGGAATTTCCTTGTGAACTCCTCTACAATGCCCACATCAATTTTTTTGATCTTTAGGAAGTAATTAAGCCACCCAAATTGTCTAAATGGTGGCACATGAAGTACATCATGCAACAAGATGTTATGATTCGTAGGCTCATGCCGAATTGGCTAACCTCCCATCTCCTTAGTTCTCTACAATTTAATGCTTTAGGTAATGATTCACCTGGCTTGTTCAACTTACACAACCAATGTAACTTCCTACAAACCAATTCTACTGCACTCCATCTCCCCTCAACCTAAACTTTTGAACCTCTCTTCAAAAGATGCAGAAAAATAGGAAAATGAATTTGAACATCCTATCTTATTGAAAGAAAATAGTAATCATGGAGGAGCGAAAGGCATTCTGGGTCATTATTGCAGGAAGTACTAGTGTTTTGATCATTTATTGTAGATGTTCAAATATATGGGGCTTGGGCCGAAAATATAGTGACAACTAATGTTACAAGGCTTTGTGGTGGTGAAATAATGACATGGCTTATAGTTATGAGATAGAAAAACATGCTCAATCATGCAGAATAGAAGAAGGAAATTGCAGTTGTATAGGAAATTAGTTTTCATTAATTAATACCAAATTAAATATAATAAATGAAACAACTAAGCAATATTAAAGTGAAGTGGAGCTTACCTAGAAGGATCCATCATGATTACCTGATGTGACTTCACTTCTTCATTGTAAATTGTGATCTGTAGAAACATGGATGGTACGGTGAATGACAGGTGGATGAGGTGGCAGAAAGAGAGTGAGTGTATGAATTGCAGATGAATTGATTGAATGGAATGAGGATCCTTGTGGATAACCCCTTTATTATGATAATTTTATGCACTCTTATGCATTACCTAGGGAATTGATCGAGACTCAATTCCTTTGGCTGCAAGATTAATGGATTCCTGCACAAATTTGAACTGCTTCAAAAATTCTTCCTTGTTAATGGGCTTGAAGTAGAACTTTAGGCGATGCCCATTGACTAATAACTTAAACCTGACCTCATCAATGGTCCTTAATTGTACAACACCATAGTTGAATACAACACCATAGTTGAATACCTCTTCTATTTCATATGGACCCAACCATCTAGTTTGCAATTTTCCTTGACTATCCTTATACCTTGACTCATAAAGAAGAGCCCAATCTTCTACTTTGAATTTCTTCTCCTTAATATATTTATCATGCCACCTTATTCGTTGGTTCTGTATCATCTCAGTGTGTTGCAGGGCATTTTTTCGGAGCTCAGCCAAGGCATTGAGCTGCATGACTCTTTCCTTATGTGTAGTTGTTAAGTTCATGTTCATTTCCAAAGTTGTTCTAAGAGTTCTATGTTCAAACTCTACTGGCATCATAGCTGTTTTACCATACACCATTTCAAAAGGTGTATATCCTGTAGTAGTCTTCCATGTATTTTGGTAGGCCCATATAGCCTCTGGTAAGCTTGCAACCCAATCCTTTCTATGCAAATCTATCATCTTAGTCAAAATTACCTCTATGTCCCTATTGTTGATCTCTACTTGGCCATTAGCTTGTTGATGATAAGGGGTTGATTTTCTATGCCTTATGTTGTATTCATTCACTAAGGCTGTAATAAGTGTAGAAGTAAATCGTGCTCCTTGGTCTGTCACTATTTCTCTAGGGACACCAAATCTGGTGAATATTTCTTCATAGAGTAATTTGCCTACTTTATTATCCCTAGCATGCTTCATAGTTCTAGCTTCTACCCATTTTGTTACATAACCTATGCATACAAGGATGTAAGACTTACCATTTGAAGGCGGATCAATTGGTCCTACAAATTCCAGTCCCTATTTGTCAAATGGTGTAACAATAGCTTGTGGAAATAGAGGCATCTCATCTGATCTAATTGGCCTTACTATCCTTTGGCATCTATCACATCTCCTAGTATATTTGGATGCATCCCTATGCAATTTTGGCCAATAGTAGCCAGTATTTAAGATTTTCATTGCTGTACTTTTAGCAAAAAAATGTCCTCCACATGGTTCATCATGGCTTGCATGTAGAATATCATGATTATCCTCTTCTCGTACACATCTCCTCATGACCTGATCTGGTCCTATATAAAACATGCAATTTGCAATCCAAGAGAAATTAAAGCTTTTCTCTACTAATAATTTATTTTCCTTAGGTGAGAATTGACGATGAGTTCTTCCTGCAACCAGATAATTTACTATATCTGCATACCATGGATGATCACTTTGATGGAACACAAATTTTCATCAGGAAAGGAATCCTCAATAAGTGCAAATTCATCTTTCCTTTTAATTCCAGATAGGAAATCAACAACCAAATTGGCTTTACCTAGCTTGTCCACAATTTTAATGTCAAATTCTTGCATTAGAAACAACCATCTAGCCAGTCTCCCTGCTATTGAGATTTTTTTCATGAGATACCTGATTGTTGCATGATCAGTATGAAAAAATATCTGATAACCCATGCCGTAATTCCTAAATTTATTGAGGGCATAGATGATTTCCAACATTTCTTTTTCTGTAAGAGTGTAGTTGAGTTCAACCCCCTGTGGATTTTTTCTCATATAATAGAATGCATGTTCTGTTGAACCTCCTTTTTGTCCTAGGACAACACCAATAGCATAATCTGATGTATCTGTATGAATATGGAATGGAAGTGACCAATTAGGTCCTTTCAAAATAGGTGCTTGTGTAAGGGAAATTTTTAGATCAAGGAATGCTTTTTCACATTCTACTGTCTAGGAAAACTCTACATCTTTCTTTAGCAAACTATATAGGAGTCCTTTTGTTTGGCTAAAATCTTTGATGAATCATCTATAATATCCAACATGTCCCAGCTTCTTAGTTCCTTTTTATTGGTAGGAAAAGGTAGATTAGAGATGACTTCAATCTTGGAGAGATCAACCTCTATTCCTGTAGCAAAAATATAGTGACCAAGCACCATTCCTTCTTCCATCATCATGAAGCACTTCTAACTATTTAGTGACAGGTTATGATCTTCACACCTCTATAGTACCTTTTTCAAGTTGGCTTGAGCTTCCTCAAATGTTGCACCATAAACAGTAAATTCATCCATAATATTTCATGCAGTCATATGAGATGTCTGAGAAAATACTTATTACTACTCTTTGGAAAGTTGTAGGTGCATTGCAGAGACCGAAAGGAAAAACTGAGTAGGAAAACGTTCCCCAAGGGCATGTAAAAGTATTATTTTCTTGGCCCTCTAGAGCAATCTTGATTTGATTGTATCCACTAAAGCCATCTAAGAATGAGAAGTACTTTTTTCGAGATAAATTATCCAAAACTTGATCAATGAAGGGGAGAGGAAAGTGATCTTTCTTCTTTTCCAAGTTGAGCTCCCTATAATCCACACATACTCTCCATTTTCCTCCTTTCTTAGGAACGATAACTAGTGGGGAGACCCACTAGCTATCTGAGATTGGGTAGATAAATCCAACTGTCAACATCTTCTACAGCTCTTCTTTAACAATTTCTCTCAAGGCTAGATTGATTCTTCTTTGGGGCTGTCAAACAGGTTTGAACTCACTATTGATGAATATGCGGTGTGTACATAGCTTTGGGTCTAAACCTTTCATATCACCATATTCCCAAGAAAAAATTGACTTATGATTAGTAAGAATTTTGACAATATATTCTTGTTGCTCACTGGTAAGGTTATTGTTGATATTCAATGTTTTTCCTGTAGCCACCTCCACCTATGAGGTTAATTTAACCATAGACACGTCAAGAAAAAATGGAATTTCTACCTCATGGTACAATAAGGTGTGCAAGTAGTCAGTTGCTACAGGATATTGAGTTGATGTGGGTGGAGGAAGAATGGTATGCAAGGAGGATGGATTTTTTTCACAATGAGGGTATTCAATACCATAATTATTTAGTAGGACATTGGATAGTATCTTTTCCTCTTCTTTTTGTGCAATGAGAGGCTCTTTGGTAATCATCATTAGATTTGCCACAGATTTCACTCCCTCTTCTTCTCCCAAATCTGGCCAAACAGCCTGTCCAGACTCAAGTTGGGGCTAGGCTGGAGAATAAAGGGTAAGCTTCTTTGTTTTATTCCCATCAGAGATTGTCATGTCACCTAACCTACATCCAATGTAAGCATCAGCAGTGGCAACCAAGTTCTTCCCATTATAACAAGGTATCCTCCTAATGATGCTTTTGGAGACAAAACCATAAATTCAACAGGATACTCCCAGAAATCTAAGGTGACTACGAGGTCTTCAATGACCCCATCAGGTTTGACAATTGAACTATCTACAAGCTACAATATTGTAGGTGTAGTCCTCAATTCTGAATTACTAAGTCTTACCACAAGGTCCTTGGTCATGACATTGATAGCTATAGCAAGATCTACTAAAGCATTTTTAATTTGCACCACATTAATATTGATCTCCATAATAGGGCTGCCTGGGTCTGAATATTTTGGGATGGTAAGTTTCCCTAGCATTAAGTCAGAGAGTTGACCTAAGACATGGAGAGTTTGAGGATCTTTTTTTTTCCTCCTCGGTTTCTTCAAACATGCCTCTTTGATAGCTTTTCTATATATAGGTACTTCTTTGATTGCTCAGAACAAGGGAATTTTCACACATATATTCTTGAGTTGATCAAAGATATCGAAGGCAGGGTCTTCTTTCTATTTCACAATTTCACCTTCCAACCTTTGTGGAAAAGGAGGTGATGGTTTATTGGATACCTTAGGTAATGATGGAGTCTGTATTGGCTCATTGGGTTGAACTAGGTCATTGGTATCTTCTTTCTCAATCTCCTCAGATGTAAATTCTAAGATTATGGGAGGAGATGGTGTGGGTAACATAGTTACTAAACGTAAGTTGGTATTATTCAGGTTGAGAGCATAGGTAGGCTCATGATTAGGGTCAGTAAAATAAACTTGTTGTTGTTGTTGCTATTGCTGGTTATTTGGATTGGGTGTTGCTTGAGCAGGAATTTGGGCTGGCTTTGGATTCTGGCTTTGACTAGCTACAGGAGGTGGCATAATTGATTGTTGTTGGGGTTGCTACAGGAACCTAGTGGGTGGATTTGACCATTGTTGGCCTTCCCTCCATTGGTTAAACTACTAAAAATTCCCCTATGGAGGCTGCCACTGATTTTACTGTGGTGATTGCCAGTTCCCTTGAGGGGGTTGCCAACGGTTTTGCTGAGCATTGGGCCAAAGACTATTCCATTAACGTTGGGAGTAGGGACCATAATTTGGAGGGTACTAGTTTTGTCACTGATTGTTATATGAACAATTTTTTTGCAAAGGGTCCTAAGGCATACCTTGTCTTGGGGCCCATGGCTTGTGCTGAGTAAATAATTCCTCTCCTTCAATGGTTTTGAATTCAGTGGGAAGATGTTGCACCTCTGAATTGGCCATTGATTTGCATCTGCAGTCCTTCTTCCTTTGACTACAGTGAGGGCAATATTTAGCTAGCATTGCCTCAGCTTCCTCTTTCTTCCTTCTAGCTTGCATAGTGTCCAGTTGAGTAGCTACATTGTTGATGATATCCTACTTGAAGTCAGACAAGAGATTAGAAATCTCCCCTTTAGACACTCCAGAGCCATTTCCTTTTGCAATAGATGGTCTAAACCCCCTGCCTTTCTTCACAGCTGCTTTGGAGTAATTGAGACAAATTTTCTTGATATCATCCCAATCACTTTGGGTGACATCACCTCCTACCATGAGGTCTAGTGCCTCCATGCAGGTATCATTAACTCCTCTTAGAAAGAGAAGTTTTTTTGATTCCTCATTCAGCTCGTGCTGAGTGTTCTTCTATAGAGTGAACAAAAACCTTGACACATAATCTTCCAAGGTTTCATCCTCCTTTTGTGACATCTTGCAGATGTCATCTCCTCTCATATCATTCCCTTTACAATATTCTTTATATTTGTTCAAGAAAAAATACTTCATTACATCCCAAGTGGTTGCTACATTGCTTCCCAATCCCATGAACCACCTCAAGGCTAACTCTTTTAGAGTGGAGGGAAACAACTTAATCTTGTGTGGTGAGTTTGTGTAGTCATAGCTCTTGCAAAGGATGTCAAATTCAAATAAGAAGGTATAAGGGTACTATGTAATAATTCCATAGAACTTTGGAAGTAATGAGGCAAGAATGTTCTTGAGGTTATTATTGTCATACAGGTCAGGAATTGAAAATAAAAAAGTAGGAGTTGCCATCCTTGGTTGTGTCCCTAGATTAGATCCTAGCTAATGAATTATAAGGGCAAGAGGATTATTTTCCTGGTTGTTGGAAGTTTGTAGATTATTCAGATGTTGAATGAGTGGGTTAAGGTCATCAGGTTCATCAAATAGGTTTAAGCTTAGTCCTGAGGAAGAAGATGAGGTAACTAAGTCTTGGCCAGCATCTAGATATGGGTCTTCTTGGAAAAGGTCTGGTTCAATCTCTTCAATATCTATTCTTCCAGGAAGGAATCTTCCAAATTGGTCTCTTCTTCTAAGCATACAACAAAAAGTAGGCTAACTATGAAAATGCTGGAATGTGGAATTCTAAACTAAATACTTGGAATGAAATTTAACTCTCTATTAGCATGCCTACAATAGGTCTTTAGTTTAACACCATCCCTAGAAATGGTGCCAAAAATGTAGTGTCCTTTAATCAGTTTACTAACTAGTCACATAAATTCTTCTACTCAGGGCTTTGTACGTCACAACTGGTAGTCATAATCTGCTAAAGAACCTCATTTAATCATCAACCCAGGGATGTAAACTTGAAATGGGTCGGCACAATATATGCACTAATCACCTTTCCCAGAAAATCATGACTTCCTAAAGATACTTATACTATAATTTGAGTAACTGGAAACAACTTTATTGGATAAAATTGCTTTGAAATGAAAACTGAAAACAAAAATATTATACATCTAGTGGTTGCAGGAACAGTTGACAGCTTTGTGTTTCCACTAGCTACAGGAACAGGTACATGGTACATTAACCTCTATGAAAGGAAGTGCAACTATTCTAACTTGTAGAATGAAAGAATTGACAGTTCCCTAAGTAGCCCCCCTTAGGATATGCCAAAGTTAAACAACAAATTAGGCAGTAAACTTCATAAAAAAATTATTGATTCAAGCTAGACAATTACATAGCACACAATCTATTGATTGTATTTCTAGAAACTAAAAATGTGTTACAACATTAATCTTCTAGCCCTTTCTCAGAATGAGAATGGGCTATTTATTGAAACTAAATCTAACGACTAACTAACCTTCCCTCATAAAATGGGAAGTCTTTATTGCATTCAACTAACTAAGAAAAGAGGTGGATGGAAATGCAAGAACTAAGTCAAATCAGTTCATCAGTCTTAAAGTGCCACCATCCTAGATTCATGCACAATCAAGATGCCTAGGCTAGATTTCTGGAACACTCTCCTTGCATGGTAGATGAGTTGAAACTGCGTCCCTATCTTTTCTTGTTGAACCGGTCTTCATTGATTTGGTCTTTTAGCCTTCAAGTGGAAATTGAATTCCTTCTTCAATGTGGTACCTGTAAAATATCTTGACAGCTATTCTTGAGGCAGAAATTTAGCTCAACACATTCAACCTTTAAGATCATCCATCACTTAATTTACACATTCATTTAAGCATTAATCTAAAGAAAAAATTATTTCAGACATGGTTGCAAGAAGTTCAACAGTATAGGTTGCAGGAAAGGTTTTCCATTACAAAAAGTTATAAGGCATTCATCAAACTAACAAAACATTTCAAAGTAATAATCATGGAAAGACTTAGCATAATATACTTATTGTATTAAGCATAAAAAGTTTATGTCTTGTCCCATAATCAACACTAAATGTTTGTTTTAGCATAATGAAATGCGGAAAAGTGTTTGTAAAAGCATGATCTAAATGTGCCAAAAACTTGGTTCATCAGAAAGTTGATAGGTTATTTGAAAAGGTCATTGATACAAGTTCAATTGACATGTTTTTGAATGATCAAGAGTTCAATTTTTCTTTCAAAATTTTGATTTTATGTTTGAAGTCCACTTTTGTTGATTGTTGTGGTTGCTTCTGTTTGCTTTGCTAAAGAATGAAGGTATCAATTGATTTATTGTGAGTGGATGTTTATTGTGGGTGAAAGAAAAATGGGATAGATGGATTTTTTCAAATATTTGGATGTTTTTGATGTTTTTGAAATGTTTTGAGGCTATTTTTTGGATTTTCAAGTTATTTAAATTTTTTTTGTGTTTTTTTGTTTTTCAAATATTTTTGTGTATTTGATATTTATGTTTTTGTTTGGGTTTTGTGTCTTGGGGGCTCATCAATGATGAAATTTCCTACGTTTAAGCTCAAAGACAACAGAGTTTGGATGATGACTCTAATTTTTTACTTTTTCAAATTTTGACCTGTTTTTGGATTTTGATATGATTTGGATGTATTTTGGATTTTCACATGATTTTAATGATTTGGATATGGATATGTGTGATGATATCAGTGATTCATTTTGGAAATTCATTGAAAATGAAGCTAGGGTTGATTAATTTCATTGATGGATTAATGATGACAACATTATTGAGGATACATAAGAATTCAATGATAGTGTTAAGAAACACGAGGATTGGGAAGGATATCCCGACATGATGATGGATTGATTGGATTTGATTTGATCAAGATGTTGAAGCTCAGTTTCAAACAATTTTTTTTGAATGATTTGATGCAATTGATATTGATTGTTTGGATTGATGTTCAATGAAAGATAAAGTGTGATAAGGAACATCTTCTCATCAAAATATTCCATGGGCTAGTGATTTGGATTTTGGCTCAAAAATGCTTTTGACCAATTTGATTTTACATTTTCCAATGTTCGAATCACCACATAAGTTGGAAGATATAGATCAAGATGTAAATATATGCACCTAGTGTCTAGCAATGTATGAAATGCCATGAGTCAATTCTTGGATAGGTGTATGGATGGATGGATATGGATTATATTGTGATAAGATGAGGTGTTCAAATAGAGGAATGCTCATTTGAATAATGCTTCATGGCTCAAATAATACTAGGTAGGATAGGACCAATGATAATGACCCATTTCAAGATGTTCACAATAAGCAAGTGGAAAGTGTACAATTTTTTTTCAAGATCAAGATAATGTAGAAGATGGATGAAAATGGGTTGGATAAATGGTTCATGGATGAATGGATCTATTATGGATAAGATGGATGGAATGTTGTATTTTATTATGGATGGGATGAGATGATTCCACTTGAACTAATGTGCGTAGATGCTCGATTCTACACGACTCTTTTTTTCTAGGTTTTCATCATGGTACCTATCCAAAGTGCCACCATAGTGGTTTTCACTAGAGGACAATTTTTATCTTTACTATTTTAATTTTTTTTTTGGATTTTTTATTTTATGAAATATTTTAAGTTCCTACTGAACCACTTGGTACTACTGATGTTGATGTTTTTTTCATAATGAGCCATCAATATCTTGCTTGAAGAAGTTTCTTTGCTAAAATACGTGCACTTGAATGCAACTTTTGAGAATTCTATTTTGCTTTGTTGATACCAAGGTTAACTTTTTCTTTGTGCACACATCACAATAAAATTCCTTATGAATCCTTATGATGAAGGGTTTTTTCCAATGCAAGGTCAATGTGAGAATTGGATATCATGCATGGAGGTGGGGATGGTGTTGTATGTTTAGGAATAAAACATGGATTGGTTGATAGTTTGGAAACTTTGACTCTCCAAACTTGGGAAGATGAGAAATGATGGGTCGATAAAAAAGTGTGCATGGAATTAGGACCAACTACTTGATATACTTTGTATGTTGCTTGAGAATCCTAATTTTTCCTTTGTGGACATTGTTGATGGATACTTTTTTTTTTCCCCATAGTTTCTTTAACTAATGGAGTTTGATAGGGATAATCCTTCTTTGTATTCTCTGGTATCCACTTGTATTTGATTTTTCCTTCATGTATTACAACTTATTTTTCTTTGATAACATTATTCATGCTTTGATTCAAATCTTTCTTTTGATTGTGTTCCCAATTTAGGGATGGGTTGATGGGTGGATGAAGATTTATGATAGGGTTGGTTGTAATATTGGCATCAGTTTCATCATAAGGATTCTTCATTCCCCCTATGTTAGAATTTTCTTGATACATAGTTACCCACAATATGGTGGTATTAGCACCTTTTTTCGTTGATTTTGCTTGTTTCAAGATGTTTTGTTCAGCAAGCATTCTTTGATAGATGACCATTGTAGATGATGTTATTTCAAGTAGTTACTCTACTGACTCTGGAATATCCTTTTTGGTCCATCATGTTTCCTTGATTGGATAATGTAGATATCTTCATATATGATGTCCTCAATCTGAATTTAGGATATATTTTATCCTAATATTGATAACTCAGCTTGAATGTAGGAATCAATAACCTACTCTTCTTGTGTAATAATTTCAAGAGTAGAGGTATCCTATTCAAAAGGAAGATCATCTATGTGTCCATCCAAAGAAAGAATCTCATGGGTAGATGGATGAGTATGTGCTATATGGATATGATCATCATTTTTGACATCTTGTATGGATTGGAGAGTGCCCATTAGATCATTGTAGTGTCTTGGAGATACAAATTCTTGATCTTGATTAATTTTGGAATTTCTTTTGATGTATTGTGGATCAAGTTCTTGACATGCGTCAATTTCAAAGTATGGATTACTTACAAATGGTTCTTTGACATCCTCATTAGGCATGGGAAGCGGCTCAATATCATCTTGATCTTTCAGTTGATTTGGATCAAGTTTTGAGTTGAGGATTCCTTCGTTATCTACAACCATGAGGTCAAAGATATCAATATTTCTTGGAAAGGACCATTGCTAGACTTTGGTGAAAGATGGTGATCATGCTTTGGAGTACATTCTTGAGATATGTCCTCTAACTCATTAGGTGATTTAGAGACATTGTCAACATGATCATGAATCGATGGATCATGGATTATGTCAATAGGATCAAATAAATATTAACACTCCTTGAAATAGATCATTGTTGGATATTTTTGGTGAATTTTGATGAGGATTGAAAAGTGTGTCTTGATGTATGTTGAGTTGATCATCAGATGAGGTAGAAACATCTTCAAGGTGCTTATTTATGGATAGATCTTGATCATTGTCCTCAAAATTTATGGTGGAGAGATTGTGAATGTTTTCACTAGTGGTTGAATCTTGATCATTGTCCTCAACAATTATTATTTATTGATCACTAAGGTCTTGGATGATATTTTTGAGTTGAATAAAATTTAATGTTTTATGAATATTTTCTCTATGATACTCACAATAAGATCCACCCCTATTCGAAGGAAAGTTTAGGAAAGAGTTGAAAGCACTTACCTTTGGAAGAGTGATGAATTTTTCATTAACTATCTTTCTCAGCACTAATTTAATTGGCTCTCCAAAAGGAGTTATTCATGTTTGTGATCTTGTGAGATTTGTGCTTGTTGAGGGGATTCTTTTTTTTATTGATCTTCGAGATGTGGTGATTGGGATTTTTGTTGATGTTGTTCATCTTGATAGCCAACCTATTGACATTTTAGATATTTTTCTTGATGTGGTTGTGGAGAAAAATCATTTTTTTGATGGCATGGTTTAACCCAAAGAGGGTGGAGATGTCTCTTGATATATGAATCAATGAATTTTCTAAGTATAGGAATTTGATATTGCTAAATTTGTTCTTGATTTTGATCCTGAAACCCTTGATATAGTTTATTTGGTTGTTGGTCAAGCATATTTGGAATAAATACTTGTGGTATTTGTATGGCATCATGGACAAATTGACTTTTGACAATGTTTTGATTTGGGATGATGTTTAGATTTGGCATTATGGGTTGACAATTAATGTTGTTGTGGTTGGGAATCATATTGATTTGATTTAGGTAACCTTGATTTTTCATGGTGTTACCTTGACTTGGATCAATACATTGATTTTTTAACATATTTTTTGGACTTTTAACAACATTGGTATGATTCACAAACATATCTATCCCAAATTTCACCAAGTTTAGATTTGATATGTTCATGTTTGGTAAGCTTGTATCTGGTATAGTCACATTTGGAATGTATGGATTTGGTGGGATAATGTTTTTTGGAAGAATACTCATGCATATATTGTTTGGTTGATAGATTTATAGGTTTTGAATTGGACTTAAATCTACCATAGGGAAAGGTGGTCCAAAATTTGGATTGGGAAAACTGGCATTTGTTGTATCATTGAGGTTTTGTGTTCCAAAATTTAGATTGGGAATACTCACATTTGTTGTCATTGAGGTTTTGTGTTCCAAAATTTAGATTGGTAAAACTCACATTTGTTGTATCATTGATGTTTTTAGGAGATAATGATGTCATGTATGGATTGTATAAATGTGAGCTTTGATAATCAATTGGCATTGTAAGGCTTTGATAGTTTGGTTGACTTAGATCACTCTTGATGTATGGATAAAGTTTATATTCCATGTTCTTCTTGTGTTTTGACCTTGTTGCAAAAGGGAACCTCTAATGTGTTTAGGACCAATGATGAGATGAAAGATGAAACGGTGAGTGATATGGGATTTGAATGTTTTGAGGACTTTGGACGAATACTAGACTTAGGGTTTTGGTTTTGATTGGTTTGATTTGAATAATGAAATTTCTAAAGCCTAAGATGTTAAATGTGATCTTTAGGATACACCTGTTCAAAGACGTGCTAATTTAACTAGAGGTATGAGAAAGGATGAATTCTCACACTCATAACTAAACAAGGTGATTTTGATTTGGTTTAAGGATTTACCCGTCTAGAATAATGATGTTTCCAAAGTTATAAAAGTTGTTTGTTGGATGGAGATGATAAATTTTTGGGATGAATGAAATGTTTTATTTGATCCTAAATGAACCTAAGAGGGACTTTTTTACAAGACCAAGATAGTGAAGAACATGATTTACCATAGGAGTAACTCAAACCAACAAACCAACATTTGCATGGAAAACCATATGACTAAAAGATAAACAAGCACATGTGTGGGGTTCACTTTATTTAATCTTGGTTAATGAATTATTTTTACCACATCAACACTTCTTTCTTAGCTTTCAGACTGAATTTCTATGTCTTAACACTTTTTCATTCCAGAAGGTCCATTATGTGAAAATCAAAGGGTCAAAGCCATAGTTTCCCTAGGTTGACTTTGGAGAGTACAAATTGAGATATGGGCCCAAATATTTATAAACCTCTAAGGATAAAATCCCAAGGGAAAAGTAGTAATATTTGGACTCTTCAAGGATATTTTCTCTTTCCAAAGGGTTTGAAATTTTGATGACTTGTTGAATGTGTGTTTCAAAGTTTGAGATCCAAGCAATATATTTTAAAACTGACTCACAAGCAATATAACATCGTAGCTCAATTGGTACATTTTTCTTGGTGGTCTTGGCTCATGCCCTTCATAGTAGAAGAGATGAATTTACATGCAACCAAGGAAAAAATGTAAAGGTATGTTTATAATGAAGTATTAACCTCTATATTTTAACCAAGATGGAACATGGAAAGTAACTTCTTGGAATCTAACTTCCAATGCACCACTTTGATAAAATCATTGGATGGAATGATTGGTTACTAAAAGCAAGGTTCTTAATGAAAACAAACCATGAACACCAAAACCAACACTCACCCACTTGGCCACTTAAGGAATGTGATTAGGTACAGTTTGTTGTTGGCATAGATTGATGCTAATTTCTCATTATTTCACACCCTTTAATATAGACCATCGATAAACATGCTTGTGAGAACTTGCCTATGATTTTCCCGTTGCGGGGTGTGTCTCATAGTAAGCCCTCTCTTAAAGGTGACTCAAAGCAATAAAATACATTATGAGTGTTTCTCTTGCACCCGATATGGCACGAAGCGCAAGGGGAGAGGATATGCACTAAAAATGCACCAAAGACAAAATCACACTATTCAAGCACTTGTTTGTTTTAGCCTCAAACAAATGATGAATACATTTTAAAGCACCAAGCTAAGTGTGAAGTTTTTTGTTAAATTTAAATCCAAAATCAAAGTCTAGTAAGTTTCTAATGTTTAGTTTTAGCCCAACTTTGAAAAAATGAAAACAACGATTGATTTTAAACCCAAGTTGATCTAGTTGGCCTAAAACAATGAACAAAAGTAGTCATTGGATTCTCTACACTATTACAATAAGAATTTTAAAATTCTTTTTCAAGTTCAAGTTCACTAAACTCCAATTTGAATATGCCTGGATTTATCTGCTTGATGTAAACTAGATTAATTTGGTAGTAAAGTATGAAGAACTGGTCAAACTTGATCGATAGACTCCACCTTAGCAATTTGCATCCAACAACTTTAAGTTAGCAAAAACAAATCAACCATAGATCGAACAACTTTATTTAAATTCAAGTAGAAAATAATTTTTCCCTTTTCCAGATTAAAGGACATCGACCAATTTGCAACATTAAAAACCCATCATATCAAGCTTAGATCCCCCTAGTTATGATATTGATTAGATACCCCTGGTCAAGATTTACACTGATTGAATATAGGCAAGTAATATTTTAGTCAAGTAAGATTTGATTTTGCAAACAAGTAACATCTTGATTCCCATTCACTTAGCTTGTAGAAATAAATGAGCAACACCAGTCAAGAAGATGCCTGCCAAAAATCATAAATGAGTAATTCCAAACAATATAAATACCTACATCAGCTAGCATTTACTCAACGATGTGGATGTGGTCTGAAAAAAATAAATATTTGATAGAATAGCCTTTTAAGTCAATAAAATCCTTTCTCAATATAATTTTATCTTTAACGATGACCCAAGATATCCACCCCTCCAATTAATAATCATAAGCTACCTATAGATTTAGTGAAATAAAAGTTCAAGTTTTTACTAACTTCTACACTATAAACAAAAATCAACATGCAATGAAGCCTATCACAATTTGTAGGCCTCCATGTTCTCTAATAGCATCACATGAAATAATATCTCTACAACATAGATTCCTTAGAAAAATGTTGACACTAGTTTCTTAGAGTTCTAATTGAGATTTAACGTGGCTTTATTTTTTTCATGGGTGGGATCTTTTAATGATGGTGAGCTATTAGTGAAATGAATAGTGATGATCATTTAATCATCTACTCAATAGACCACTTTCCATGTGAGCACTCAAACTTGGGCATAGTAAGTAAATAAGAAGTCATATTAATTGAGAAGGAAGCGAGGGAATACTTGTTCTCTTCAAGTAAATTAAACTAATTTATCCACTTACGTTCATCTACACCTTAACACCATTATTCAAAAAGAGGTCTTTTATAGAAAGTGTTTGCATAATTTCTCTTCAAATGCCTCTCATGATGAGTTTGCCACAAAATTTGTAGTATGAGAAACTTCAAAAAGTAAACAATCAGAGACAAATGGTTATAGGAAGCAAACATTGCAAGAAAATCAAGTGAAAGAACTCATTCCACTAAAAGCATCCTCTATAAAAAGCTACCATCGCAGAGTTTATATGATTTTATATGAGCTATTTCTTATGACCGAGAAAATTGACACCCACAAAATCAATGAGTTGGTGAAGACTCAAAAACTTTACATCACTGATTCAATCAGTGTTTTGAGCATACTAGAGAAAGTGGTATGCTTTTTTTCAGTTCATGACTTCCAAAGACAAATGAAAATTGACATTTACCACCGATTTATAATCATATTAGTCAAAATTTTAAATAACCATCAATTCCAATAAATTTGAAGTGAGTCACAGACAACTCCTCACCAACTTGGAAAGATCAACTATGAGAAAAAATACACTGGTTGGCATTGCCTGATTGATGTATTGCAGCTAGATATATAAATACTAGCTACTTTCTATACTTCTAAAATATAAGTTTTTTTATTTTCAAATAAGTTAGTGCTCACACCAAAGAGTTCTAGAATTCAAAAAAATTGGCGGCTAAGCTAACATCAAAAAAATAAAAAACTAGAAGAGCATACACAAGGCATGCAACCTGTTTCATGAAGTGTATTAAAAAAACACCACACAAAATCCAAAATCACCACAAAATTGATGCTAACTATTTGATGCCTACCTATCACAGATCACTTAGATATTATAATTGTTACAAAATCAAGGATAGACAACTGAGAGGGGGGGTGAATCAATTGTTACCAAAATCAAACTTATACAACATTAATCAACCTTATATCACATATCTGATAATTAGCAGTGCAAGCATAAAATCAACAACACATTAGAGACGCATGAACACCAATATTTTATACGTGTAAATATTGTTAAGGGAAAAACCACAGTGGATTTCAGTCCACAAGATTATACCTTGTTAGAAGTATAATGAAGAATAAAAGAGAATGCACTTTTATTCAGGTGCACTACCTAGAGCACAGTACTCAAACGGAAGGCTGACCACCTTACATATAGTAATCATATTAAAACCATCTATCTTCATAACATCCACAAAACTTAATGCACACCACTAGAAATTTTTGACAACATACTAGAAAGGTTAAAAAAAAACCCTTTGAAGCACACCTTCAGATCTTCAACACACAGAGCTTCACCACATTCTGAGCTTCTTAGCTCCACTAGCTGTGTGAACTATACTTTTACAATTTTCTCAATATCCTCAACATATACAGCCTTAAGCAGATTAAAACGCTAATAGTGTTGAAATCAATGACAACCACATATCAACAATAATATCACATCCAACAATCTCCCCCTTTAGCATTGATGTCAAAACATGATGTGAAAAATAATACCATAAACCCAACTAACTCTTCTCTAACAATCTCCCCTTGAGATTGTGCACTTTTTCTTGTTTCCTTCATTGCTCTTCTTTCCCACTTTTTCACATTATTTCTCTCATTTTTCACATCGTTTCTCTCCCCCTTTGAAATCAATGGAAAAGGTATATCTGCTTTGATTTCAAATTTGAAACATCTAACTACTCCCTCTAAGTAGCATTCATGAGAACATCAATCTAGAATATGGTATGGCAATCAATTCATGGATTGATGCAAATATATGCATCTTAGTTCTGATTAGGAGGGGAAATCACCCCTAACTTTCCTCTGAGGTACTCAAAACTATCCTTAGGCAATGGCTTTGTAAAAATATCTGCAATTTTCTCTTTGGTAGGTATGTACTCTAGTCAAACTTCTTTGTCACTTACTTTGTCTCTCAAAATGTGATACTTGATGGATATATGCTTTGTCTTTGAGTGCAATACTATATTCTTAGAAATGTTAATGGCACTTGAATTGTCATAGAATATAGAAATGGGTTCTTGATACTCAATTCTGATATCTCTCAATATTTTCTTCACCCATAACACTTGGGTATAACTATTTGCAGCAAAAATGTACTCTGCCTCAGCAGTAGATAATGAAACTGATTTTTTCTTTTTTCTTAACCAAGATACCAACTTCTTACCGAAGAAGAATATACCACCAATGGTACTCTTCATATCATTTGCATCTCATACCCAATCAACATCAATAAAAGAACTTAGAGTAAGATCATCATCCTTGGGGTACCAAAGACTAAGATCAGCTATCCCTTGCACATATTTGAATATTATTTTTATAGTAGTCACATGGGACTCTTTAGGATCAGCTTGAAATCTAGCAACCATGCACACAACATTCATTATATTCAGCCTTTTCTGAGTCAAGTAGAGTAATCCACCAATCATTGACCTATATCTTGTCTGATTTGCTTTAGGAGAATCATCTTTTTGTGTAATTTTACATCCGATCACCATAGGTGTACCAACTAGTTTTGAGTCTTCCATGCTAAACTTTTTCAACAACTCTTTCACATACTTAGTCTAAGATATAAAGATTCCATCATCTAGCTAAGTAATTTGTAGTCCTATTCAAAATTTTAGCTCTCTTATCATTGAAATTTCAAATTCACTTTTCATTTCATCAAAAAAATTCATACACAAATCATCATCACCTTCAAAAATAATATCTTCAAAAAAGACTTCAATGATCAGTTCTTTGCTCTCATCGAGCTTGAAATACAAATTATTGTTAGCAGTACCTTTGTTGAATCCAAGTTTCAGCAAGTATTTGTCTAGTCTAGCATACCAAGCTATAGGGGCTTGCTTAATTCCATAAAGAGATTTCTTCAATCGACATACCATTTCCTTTTCATCAGTCAATTGAAATCCATTTGGTTGTTCAACATAAAATTCTTCTTCTAGTTCACCATTCAGAAATGTTCACTTCACATCCATCTGATAAACTTTGTAATTCTTGAAAGTACCATAAGCAAGAAATAATCTAACGACTTCAATTCTAGAAAAAGGGGCAAAAAAAAATTCAAATTCAATACCTTCCATTTGTGAGTAACCTTGCAAACCAACCTTTCTTTCTTTTTGACCACATCACCTTGTTCATTCAGCTTATTTCGAAACACCCACTTGGTTCCAATCACATTTTGTTTCTGAGTTCTAGGAACAAAATCCCATGTATCATTCTTTTGTATTTGCAACAATTCTTCTTTCATGGGTTCCATCCAATGTTCATCTTTGCATGCTTCACTTATATTTCTAGGTTCATCTTTAGAAATCAGACAATATTCTTCTAGAATTCTTCTTCTAGTTTCCACACCTTTTCTTTTGGCTCCTATGATCTAACTTATGAATGATTAATTCTTACATATTTAGGAGTTTTGAAGTTTTTTCTTACCTCTTGTTCTTGTACAATTTCTTCTGCACTTTTTCTTGTTTCTTCTTCTTGATTTCCTTGGTTCGCCGAAACAATTTGAAGTCGATTTTGTGTCTGAATATTATTCTTAGAATGATCATGTTGATCATCTAAATCATAATCACTAGGTCTAGATGACTTTCCAATGTCTTCATCAACCTTAACATTTGCACTTTCAACCACTTTCTTCAATCTTTTATTAAAGCACCGGTAAGATTTTCTTTTAGTAGAGTATCGTAAGAAGATTCTTTCATCATTTCTAGCATCAAACTTACCTATATCATCATCTCTCTTGATGTAGCATTTGCTTCAAAAAAAATTGAAGTATTTAATTATAGGCCTATAACCAAACCATAGCTCAAAAGGTGTCTTACCAGAATTACTGTTGACATTCACCCTATTAATGGTGTACACAACAACACTTACAACTTCTCTCCATTAGAAATGAGGAACATTTTCTTCTAGCATCATGGTTCTAGTAGTGTCTAGAATGGTTATGTTCTTTCTTTCAAGAACTCCATTTTGTTGAGGGGTACGGGGAGTAGATATTTTTGTTTGGATTCCATTCTCTTCACAAAAAGAATTGAATTCTTGTGAAGTAAATTCACCACCTCCATCTAACCTTAGACATTTGATCCTTTGACCTGGTGGAGCTTTTAACTTCCTTCCCTTTGTGTGGTACCTTTTATTTTATGAGCTCTAATTGATTGGGTTTTAGGTTCTCCTAATAGGTCTGGGTCATGGGTTTTTATTTTCTAACATTGACTTGTTACCAATGATGGTTGGTCACTTAATTGGTGTTTTATCCCTTTTGGGTCGTGACTTTACTGGCCCCTTTTACCCATCCTTTTGATTTTTTTGCATCTTGACCATATTATTTTTTATAGTGTCGGGCCGTTGAATTTTCCTAGATTAACCATTAAATAATCTTTCTAGCCTTGAGGGTCTTCTCCCCATCCACCTAGTTAGTCCCCTTTCCACAAATTACTTTCTCATGTGTGTAGATTATGTAGCCATCCGATGACATGATATGCAATGTGGTTGTTTCTCACCAACCTTGCAGGGTCACCTACTGACATAATCAAAGTTGTGTGAGGCATGTGAGATGCTACCATCTATCACACATGATTGTGGGGACCACCTTTTATTTTTTGACTGATGATGGATGCTAGTATTGATAGCTATTTTCATACCAACGCATCGTGGCCATTCCTCATTGACCTCGCACAATTAAAACTTTAGTTTTAATAATGCTACAAGGTGCGCAAGCTGTTGACGCATGGATGTCGATGTTATATGATGAACAAATGAGGTGGGACCCGTTCCATGCTAAGGTGGAAACTAGTGGATTTTCTCCTATCCGTGTAAGGATTGGTGATGCAGGCGTGGCATTTTCAAACTATTTTGACCTGATCTAGGCCGTTCTTGCAACTTGCATGGTTTATGATCTACGACTGGCATTTGAAGTAGGCTGGTGTTGTACCATAGTCATTTTATCTCACACAAGTGAATAGTAATGGTCAAGTTCAACTCTGCACCCATAATTAAATGCCAAAAGATCAGCAGATTTTCTATTTCCATGCTTTATTGCTACGGTGAAAGAAGGATTATCTAGTGCCGAGCAAAGCAATCCATTGTTGTGATTATCCAACCTCATTGCCTTTAGCATTCTGTAAACCAAAACCGTAAGTGCTCATACACCATTTTCCTATGATTTCAGAGGTTTTGTGATTCCTTAAGAAAGAGTTTGCGATTGCTTTATTTTCCATTTTAGAAGAATTTCTTGCATAGAGTTGTTTCAAGAGCTGGTCTAGACAATTGTTGAGAATTTTAGAATTGTAAGGTGCTTTTTGTTTAAAGATATAAGGGGAGAATTACAATTGTCGACCATTTGAAAATAAGAAAACCATAGTTTGGGTTGTTATCTATCTAATATAAATGGCGCCCAAGGCAAGAACTGCTGGTTCTGAAGCTACGAGCATGTCTTTTTCCCAAGATGTTATTGAATTACTAAAGCCCTCTACAAGCAAGAAGCAGGAGGGAAAGATATTGTTCTTTGAGCCTTTTCTTTTGGAAGGGTTAGTAGACAAGCAGTGTGCAATTCGAGATGTCGAGTTACCATATACTGGGTGGCAGTTGTTTTCCAACTAGTTTGGGAATTGAAATTTGGCGGTCCCTTTGTGTAATCCATGGAGGTTGGACCTAGGTAAGTTGGTGGTACCTAATTTCTACTAGGATGTAGACCTATTGAAGGATGTTGCTCTGAGATATGACCTTGTGGCCCAAATTATCCAAACACATGCTAGTAAGGAAATGATCAAAATAACTAGAGAGGAAATCATAGAGATTTTTGGTTTACATGAATGGAGTAAAGATATGATCTGCGTCAATCTGGAGGTTTTTAGACAAGAGTATAGAAATACTAAGGGTTTGATCAGAACATCCCTTTTGATACACCATTTGGCTGTGTCAGGAAGAGCAAAGAAACAAAAGAAGGTGGTAATTGGCAGGAATGAACCTAAACCTTTTCCAGTAAACTATTTTGCCATCCATTTTAGGAAGACTGTTTGTGCATTATGTCAGGTCCTAGGGATTAATTTGAAAAAGACCCTACCTATCGAAGTGATGTATATGGCTGTAAACCTCCAACACCTGAGTTATAATGTGGTATATGATTTTGCCACTTACCTTGCAGAGAAAATGCACTTGAGTCTAGTGGCCTTAAAGCAAGAGAAGAATTCGGTTGGATTTAAGTGGTTTTCCTTTCTAATCCATATGTTTATATATAAGGGGTGGGCTGCACTTGAAAAGGATATGGAAATGAAGAAGAAAGAAGGTGATATTGAGATTCCTATCAAATATTAGACTAGGGTCTTGGACATGCATGATCACAAGTTTGATTATGTGAAATTCCATTATATTTTTGGGTCTAAGTTAAGGAAGGCCGTGGTCTCTGATTCCCCCAAGATTCCTAAGGAAATTCATGATTTCCTAAGGCCTATGGAGAGAATACCTTAATTGAATTTAATGCATAACTGGGGAGATATGAATCCCTATCACAACACAAAAGTCTTCAAGGTTTTCGGCACCAATGTCACCCTGTATGTTCTACCAAGGGAGTTGCCCCTTAGAATGGGTTTCATAGAAATCAAGAGGCAGTTGGGAGCCACTTAGGATTTCCATTTTCTAGTAGAACAGAAGAAGGGGTCATTCTTCCCTGAATATACAGTTTTTTTCTAATTTTTTCATGAAAAAGGGAGGGTGGAAGGACTTATACTTATTGCTCAAGCCTTATAAGCTAAGGAGTATATGCCCCAGGAATCATGATTCTGAGGATTTTATCTCCTAGATGAAGGAAAAGCATCGAACTAGAATCTTTTTCCAAATCTTTTAGTTTCCTGAGGACATTATCAGGAATATTTTTTTATCAATATTTACAAGATGAGAGAAAGGCAATGTTTATTGCCTATTCTAAAATGGTGAGAAGTAAATAGGAGAAAGTACCTAGTTTTGATCCCATACCTGGTGTCAAAGATGAGTTTAGCAAGACAATGTATGCTCTTGATAACTTTGAGAGTTTGGTAGGAGTTTTAAAGGATGAATGGATTTTGGAGGAAAGGGGAAAATCACAAAATACCGAGTAACCTGAGGTAACGTTAGAGGAGAGGCCTACCTATCAGCCCTGAAAGAAGATAAAGGTATTTTTAGAAGAAAAGGAAGTAGGGCTAAGGAGGCTGCTAAGAATGATGCATCATCTACTTCAGGGAATAATTTCCAAATATTGTTGATTTAGATTCTCCCTTGAGGTCTTCAGAGTATGCTCGCTCACCATCCCCAAAAAGGTAGAGGATTGACGGAAGAAGGGTTGTCGAGTTTGATGGTGATGATGATGAGGAAATTATTTTAACTCTAGATGATATGCATCCGGAAATACCATCAAACCTAGTTGACACTACAATGAGTTCAGGGGTAGTAACTCTGAGGTTAGGGAAGGATGAGATCAAAGGAATTACAAATAATGATGATCTGAGGATGGAATCTTCCAAAGAGTTCATGATGGATGACTTTTTTTTTCAAACTAATGTTTTTAAGGACTTTGTATGGAGGGCACATATCTCATTATACTCTGAGAGGGTAGTAAATGAGAGAAGTTTGCATCCAGAGCTTCCAGAGCAGGTGATCTAGTCTAAATTCAGATTGCAGATGAAAGAAAGATTTAAAGAAAGAACACCAGAACAGGGCAGGCCATTGGTATAGAAAAGTGGAGTACTGCTACTCCCTTAGTGGGATATTTCTAATGTCATGGTGTTTGACACAATAATAAGGTCCAATAGGCCACTTCTTTCAACTGAGGAGGAGTCTACATTAACACTTAAAGGTTTAGCCTTTAGTGAGGAATGGGATGCTCTTGCAATATGGTCTCTATCCACTAGGTCCATAAAACCTATTGTTGCAGAACCATCTGAGTTCAGTGGTCACTTGGTTTTGAAGAGAGTTGTTGACACTCCTACATCGGAGGTTGTTGACATGGTCTTTAACATTTCCAAATTCACCAAGGCAACTATGGAAGATTTTACCAAGGATTGAGATACTCTGAGGGGCCAGTATAATGACATTATTACTGAATATAATAAGAGTCAGCAAAGGGTGGCAGAGTTGGAAACTAAAATGGCTTTACTGAAGCAACATATGGAAATCATGTGGTCCCAAAGGCAAGCTAGTTCTTGTTGTATTGTCTCTGACCCACCAATAGAGTAGCCTCAGCCTTTTGCACAAGAGCAATATTTGGCTATCATTCCATATAATATGGGACAAGTGCCCATTACAATTGAGAAAGCTAGTGGCTCAAGGGGAGATATTTCTAGGGAAAGGTTGATCCAATAGGTTGAAGAGTATAAGGAGATGGTAAATCAAATCTGGGATGCAGGAGGGAGGAGCAATTTAGAAATAGTGGACACTATTCTAAAACATTTAAATAGAAGCGTCCAAGGTAAGCTGAACAATGTTAATGCAAATTATGCCTTGATGTTGCAAGAACTTGAATTGTTTCCAAGGGACAAAGAATTGGCTATCCCACTACTAAATATATGGAGCCCCAAAATGGAAAAGTTCAAATTTTTGGGAGTGGGGGAAAAGCAACATAGGGACAAATATCCTACAGTCATAACAATATATGAATTTGTCAAGGGTGTTGTTGAGAAAAAGTTTCAAGGATCTGCTACTCCTATGGAGTCCAAAATTAAAATGTTGAAGGATATCTATGATGGAAAGGACTTGACTCCACTACCTCATATTTTCCACAGTCAGGATAAAGTCAAGCCCTTGTAGGTGTGGAAGGAGAAAATGAATAATATAATAATTTCTCAAACACATGAGATATGCAAAAATGTTGATATTCGCATGTTGGAGAACATGTTGGAAAATTTTTTGTTTGTCATTAATTTCCTAGAGAACTTTGATCAAATAGCCACATCATTAATGGTAAAGTATGCACCTTACCAATGCATGGTGGATCAGGTGGTGGCTTTCAATTGGCCTTAAGAGGAGGATTTTGAATCATGGAAAAGGGTGTTCACTGATGAACTTGAGATATGAATGTTGTAGTTGAGAATTGCAATTTGGTTAGGTATATTATAGGCCTAGCCTTAGAAGTCATATTTGAAAACGCATTCTCTTTTCAACTTCAAGAATAGGATGTTGAGGTGCAATAAGTACAATAATGGTTAAAGATGCCTTTGGTGTAAAGTGAGAGACTTCTGGAGAAATGGTTTCTTCCTCTATAACAACTAATGATCATTCTTCATTTTTGGCTTTTCCTCTCTAACAAAAACATGACGTAAATGTAACTGATTTAGAGTTAGTGGTCCAATAGAAAAATGGACATGTGTACTCTCCAGCCTAAAGCTTGTTAGCTCCCTTTTTTTATAAAAGGGAATTCTTGGTTGGGAGAGAGGTCTACTGAAATATCCAAGATATGAGAGATAGGAGTCAAGTAATATAGAGAGAGTAAATGTATGTCCAGGTTTTGAAGTTTTGAGTCAGATTTGAGAACTCTGTTAATCACGGGGTTCTTCAGCATGCTTGTGTTAACCTCATGAATTCTTTTGAGTTTCTTTTCTCTCTTATTGTAATGCGTTACATGGATTATTAATGAAAATTAGATCCAAGATGATTTTCATTAATCTTCATTTGTTCTTTACTATGAATTACGTTTAACTATAGCTCTGGTTCAAAGGATCGATTAAATGCTTCAGTTAACTAGTAAGTTCATCCAAATTAACACATAGGATTCATAAAGGAGTAATAAATTTAGGTATAGATCTATGAATTGTAATGCTATTCATACAGATCATAGGTGCTTTAGATGAAATTTTCCCTGTAGTTCAGTTTTCTCTTTTGACTCCGTGCTTTAGGATATGGCACTAGAACTCTAACTAAATTTTATCCTTCATGTTTTGTGTTATGGCTTCAGGAAATTTTATTCAAATGATTCATATTAATACATTTTAGTTGTATTTGTGATTCTCTATTAGATAGATCTGAACTCTTCTAGGAAACAACCAATTTCTTGAAGGTTTTAATCTTTTAGCATGAGTGACAATCTATCTGTTGTTTATCCATCTATAAGAAAATCATTTAAAACTATGTGTGATAACATATTTTAGGGAACACCCTTCCGGATCTTACAGAATCTGAAGTGTAGGAGAAATCAAAATTTGTTGCTATTTTCTCGTTAAGTTGGCCAAGTTCTTTCAAGACTTTAACCACTGAATGTGGCAAGTTCATAGACACTCTTGAGAGTTATGCTTGGGTTGTCATAAAAGAGGCCAATAGAATGGTGACTCTGCTGGGGAATTATCAAATTAAAAGTCTCTAAGCGCAGATCTGGTTTAGTCAGAGTCATTTTTTGTAATATAATTGTTTTATCTTATGAGTATATTTTTCATGTTTAGCACATGTGTATTGTTTTCCTATTTTCTTTTTCAGTGTGTAGGGTGATGTTTAAAATTTTATCCAAAGTCATGAGTGTAAAAGCAAAGTGCAATCACTTCATTGTTCCCAACATTTTGGGTGGCAACTCTGATATCTCAAACACAAATATTCATATAAAGTAAAACAAGAGCATGCAAAGGAGAGTCCTCGTATACCGAAATCCATGAAGAAGACTAGAAGCTATGCAAAAAAGAATCCCGAGAAAATGCTAGAGCTTGAATTGGGACAGGACAAGAAATGGGTAAAAGTAAATGATACCCCAAGTAAGTCTGTTTCATCTCCTATTATTTCTTCTCCCACTTTAAATGTCGAGATAAATAGTTCTTTTATCAGTGGAGATTCCTTAGGAGCTATTATATCTAAAATGGATCATGGTAGTTTTCCTTTTCAAATGGCTCAAGAAGCTAAAGCTGATATGACTAAAGAGGAGGAACAATGGGGTTTCTGGGAACAAGATAAAAGGTTCCCAAAAGAAACAACACCTGGTACTATGTTCATCTTTACTGGAAAAAATTTCAAACCACGAGGGACATTCTTGAATGAGGAAGTGCCCTTTCTTTAAGAGGAAGATCAGGCAGAACAACCCTATTGTACTCTTGCTCCAAGTGAGGGAGGAGATATCCTAGAAAATGAAATGGATATAGACAGGGATATGCAATTCCTAATTGAAGAAGAAAGGAGGTTGCAAGAGGTAGAAGACAATAGGGACAAAATAAGGAAAGAAAATTTGGAGAGACTTCAGGCTAAGAAACTCGAAAGAAATTCTCATAAGAAGAAAGTTGAAAAGATGAGGGAAGAAGCAAGCAAGAGAAAAGCCTTTGAGGAAAGGGTGGCTAAGGCAGCTGCTGAAAGGGCGCCTAAAGTTCCTAAGGAAACAATCTCAATGGGAACCTCTGCTACTCCCACATATACCCCACCTATATCATCTACCAAAAACTGAGATCCATTTGTTAGATCCAAGAAGACAACCTTTCTTGACCATGCGAAAGCCAAGGTTGATCACCCTAAGAAAAGTTCTTGGAGTTTTTTCAACTACAAGAACATTTCCAATACTGGTGATGAAGTAAATAGTATGGTAGACAAAGGGGTTCAAGCTAACCTCAAGTCATTATATTTCCCACAAAATCTTGAGCTCTTAAGATTGCAACTAATAAATGATCAGCTACAGACGGACCTAGGAAAGGCAAAGATAGAAGCTACTAATGCTCAAATGGCATGAAAGATAGCCTTCTTGAAGATATCTTCACCTACTCCCTAAGCCTCTAGTTCAAGGCATAGCAAGAATGAGTCACTAAACAAGAATTTTGAAAAGAAAATCTCCAAAGGGGAAGGTGGCGGTAACCAAGGTGGTGGAGGAGGAGGTAGTCATAAAATTGTTAGCTCCTACTCAAAAAATGAAGATGGAAGCACTACAAAGGATAGACAACAAGGTAGTGGTGGAAAGGATAAAGGCAGGGATGACAAAAAATATATTGAGCAACAAAGCACCTCCAGAAATGGACATGGAGGAGGAGCACCCCAAATTGATAGATATAGATAGTTGTGTTTTGATAATATTAGGGGATACCATAATCCAGTCCCGGATAATGAATGAAAAAATCTCCCAAAATTCACTGGTCATAATGCTTTTAGTGGAGAAGACCATTTGAAAGCTTTTCAAGGTTTTGTCGAAGATTTTGAGCTTTGGAACAATGATGTAGCAATGAATTATTTTATGCAATCATTAGTGGAAGATGCTAGGGATTGGTATAGAGGGTTACTTGATGGCAGTATTGATTCAAGAGATTCTTTTTGTAGAGTTTTTTAGGGAGAAATACGAGGATCAAACTGACCCTAGATTTAAGCAAAATGACTTCAATAACATTACCAAGGGGCATAATGAACTGGTCAATAATTTTAATGCCTATTTCCAAAAGGCTATGACAAAAGTCCCCGCATACCTAAGGCCCAATTAAAGTGCATGTTTGGTTGTGTACTGTAATGCCTATGATGCTAAAATGTGCAACTTATTAAGAGATAAAGATCCTCAAAATTTGAGGCAGGCATATAAGATGGTAGTTAATATTGAAAATAATAGAAGGGTTTCTGGTAAAGTGGGAAGAAGAGAGGATCCTAAAGCTTTTAAAAGAACAAGGAATTATATGGAGAAGGTTAGTAAACCTACTGCAGCCGATGATAAGATAGATCAAGTTCTTACTCTGTTGTAAAAAAAATAAAAAAATGACGAGCGTCACTTCCAAAGAAATGAAAGACCCCCCAAGTTACAGGATTATCCTTACAATACTAATTGGAGTAATGGGAAACCCCTACAAGGAAATCAGAGAAACAATCAAGTTCCACCTGAACCTCTACAAAAGCATTATGTGAATACTACAAAAAATTTACTATGGTGTGAGGTATGTGGAATGCCACACTCTCCACAATAGTGTGTAGTAGCACAATCAATGGTGGACTCTCAAGATGATCAGGGAGATTCCCAGTCTCCCCAGGACTAGGACACGATGACTGATGTATTGTTGGGTCCAGCTAATTTGGTCTATGATGATTATTCCTCAGACAATGAGCCTTGTGCTAGGGATGTTGATGCTCAAAGACAAGAAAATGAGATACATCATTAGCAAGTCTTTCCAAATTAAGGAGACAATGATGATTGTTTTGTGAATGAGTTTGAGGTGGATGATACTATTTTAAGAAGACCTTCCGATGAAGAAATTGAAAAATACATTGTTTCTCTAGTTGCTAGGGCAAGGAATAATAAACAACTAATAAATAGAACTGTTCTAGGTGATTCAAGTAAACCTTGGAGTCTTTTCATAAAGGAGAAAGAGGCAACTAAACCAAATGCAAGTTTGGAGGCCAAGAATATAGACCCAAAGCCTAAGGAAATAAGAGAACCTAGGATATGGGCAAAAAAGGTAGATAAGGCCAAAAAAATAGTGAAACTATAATTCAAAACAACAAAGACAATAACTAGCACTCTTCTGGTAAAGAAACTTCAAAGGGAAAAGAAAAGGTAATTTCTGAAAAAACATGTTTTCTTGACTTACTAAAGTATACTTCAATAGATATGTTCCAAGTGCTTTCTCAAGTTAGGGTTACTATTCCTTTCTTAGAAATGATGAGGATAGATGAACATAAAGACAAGGCTATTGCACTTATCAATAGTATTCCCACAAGCAGAAAAGGTGAAGTGATCTATGACCATGCAGATTCAAAAAATGAGAAGGAAAAGAAAAAGATGGTGGAAGAAATTACCACAAAGAGTCCTCAAATATATTTGGGGACTACAATTACAACTAGCCCAAATCATGTCAATCCTTTTTTCTTAAGCTTAATCATTGATGAAAAAATGCTGAGAAATTGCGTGATTGACTCAGGATCATCTAACAATGTGATGCCAGTAAAAATAATGCATGCAATGGGACTGACAGTTGATACTACATATGGTAAGTGCTATGCAATGGATTCTAGGTAAGTACGTATTATAGGTATCATAAATGATGTTCTGTATAGACTAGCAACATTTCCTAAGAAAGAGATACATATGAGTGTTACAGTGGTGGATATTCCACCTACTTATGGTATGTTGTTATCTTGGCCTTGGAGTGCTTCAATGGGTGGAAGCATACAGTGTGATTTATCTTACACAACATTCTCTATTGAACAAAAAGATGTTAAGGTAGATAGGGAGAAGAGAGCCCCTCACATGATCGAAAATGTGGAGGAATCATTAGAACCTATCATAATCAACTTTGTAGAAAACGATTTAAAGAAATTCCATGTTGAGGAAGATAGAATAGAAGAAGAGGTCCAATCAGTGCCTATTGATAAAGAAGCACTGAAAGTATCATCAGAAGGCGATTTATGGATAATGCATTTTGATGGAGCTTGTTCTAGAGAAGGCTCAGGAGTAGGAATTTTCTTTACTTCCCCACAAGGTAAGACATTCAAATATTCATTACTATTGCAATTTTCTTGTACCAAAAATTTTGCTAAGTATGAAGCTCTCATACTGGGTCTGAAGATAGCTTCAAAGCATGGTATTAAAATGTTAAAAGTTTTGGGAGATTCTGAGTTAGTTGTTTCCCAAATTATATCTCGCTTTGCAGCTAAAGATAAAAGGCTTAGGCAATACATAAATGCAATGTGGGATAACATTGAAGGATTTAGTGCTTTTGGCATTGAATGGGTTGAAAGAGGAAAAAATGCTAAGGCAGACTTGTTAGCAAATATTGTTGTTAAAATTGACGATGTCACTTTTGGTGGCATCTCCCAAATAGAGGTACAAACTAGGCCTACAGTGCCTGATAATGTATTCAACTGGCAAGTGTTTGATGATGACATAGACATTCTAAAATTCTTACATTATGTGGATCAAGATGAGATTTAGGAAATTGATTTTGGCTCATTTGTAACTAACATTGATGGTAAGGAAACCTTTTTTGGTAATGAGGTCATTCAACTAAAAAAAAACACCATTCCTAGGCGTTTGGTTGCACTTGAGAGGGTTTTTGATGGTCCTGATATGTCAAAAGTTAAACAAGCACCATCTCATAAGGATGACCTAGAATAAATAAACTTACGAACAAAAAGTACTCCTAAAACTGTCTATATGGGAAAGAAAATGAGGCCGCATGTTAGAAGCATGCTGATTACCTTGCTTAGGAAATATAGACATGTTTTTTCCTGGTCGTATGAAGACCTTAAAGCATATAGGGAGGATCTATTCCAACATGATATTCCATTGAAACCTAATATGAAACCTTTCAGGAAAAAATAGAGGCCAATTAACGCCACCCTACAACCTAAAATGCAAGAGGAGCTTGCCAAATTAAGGGAGGCAAGAATTATCAAACCAATTAGGCACTCATCTTGGGTCTCTAATTTGGTACCTGTTAGAGAAAATAATGGGGATATTAGGTTGTGTGTTGATTTTAGGAACTTGAATGTTTCTTCTTTAAAAGATAGTTACCCGTTGCCTAATATGGAGGCTATGCTACATAAGGTCACAGGGTGTGATTTACTATCAATGATGGATGGATTTTCTGGTTATAACCAAGTAATGGTTAAGGAATCTGAGAAATTCAAGACCGCCTTCACTATGCCATGGGGTACATATGTATATGTCAGAACACCCTTTGGATTAATACATGTTGGAGTGACTTTTCAAAGAGCAATGGATCTGTCTTTTGCAGATTTTGTTGATCTTTTAATTGCAATTTACCAGGATGATCTCATTGCCCATATTAAGAAGGAAGAGGACCATTGTGCCCATTTAGAAAAAAAAATTGCTAGAGCTTTGGAATATGGGATATCTCTGAATTCTAGAAAATCTGCATTTGGGGTAAAAGAAGGAAAACTCTTGGGGCATATTGTTTCAAAAGATGGGGTTCAGATTGACCATGAAAGAGTGGTTGCTATTGATAGAATTACATAGCTAAGAAATGTAAAGGGAATCCAATCTTTCTTTGGACAGATAAATTTTCTAAGAAAATTTGTCACAAATTTTGCTGAAACTGTTCGCCTAATATCTAAGATGTTGAAAAGGGGAGAAAAAATAGTATGGATAGGTGAACCGTCCAAAGCTTTTCAGGCTATCAAAGATGCAATTAAGCAAGCCCCTATCCTCAAATCACCTAATTATTCAAAACCATTCCAGTTGTTTACTTTTGCCTCTTTTCACACTATAGCGGGTGTATTGTTGTAGGAAAACAATGATGGTTTTGAGCAGCCAATTGCATTCTTCAGTAAATCACTGCAGGCTGCATAATTGAAATATGATATATCTAAAAAGCATGTGTATGCTCTGGTAAAGGAAGTTAAGAATTTCAATCGTTACCTAATGGGAGCAAGTGTTGTGGCATATGTACCAACAACAATAGTTAAAGATATTTTCACCCAACAAGAAACTACAGGAAGAAGATGCAGATGGATAAATAGAATCCAGGAGTTTAACATTGACATACAAATTACCAAACTTGTAAGGGGTCAAGGTCTAGCCAAATTGATGGCTGAGGAAAATCTAGAAGTGAATCAAATAAACCAGATAGGGCAACATAACATTGCACCTATTTGTGATATGCAAACTTGTGGCTGGTACATGAGGATTGTTCAGTATTTGCAAACAATGCAATGTCCTGAAGGCATGCCCCTTACTGAGAAAATAACTTAAATTGTGAGCAATTAGATATTTCATTGTTGATGGTGAGCTCTGGTGGAGGAACCCTGAGGGTATTATACTTAGGTGTGTGGATGCAGACCAAGCTAAGGATCTACTAATAGAAATGCACAAAGGAGCTTGTTAAGGCCATTACATGGCTAAGACAATGGCTAATAAGATTCTAAGAGCAGGATATTGGTGGCCTACTGTGTTCAAGGATTCCCACAGATATGTTAAAAAATGTGATGCTTGTTAGAGGTTTGCCAGAAAGTTAAATTTTTTTGGCAATTTGCCATTAAGAACTGTGTTTGTTTCAACTTCTTTCCAGCAATGGGGTATTGATTTTATAGGAGATATATCTGAAAACTCTAGTGGGGGACACACATGGATACTTGTAGCAACTGATTACTTTATTAAGTGGATTGAAGCAATCCCAGCTAGGAGGGCCACAAGTAAAGTTGTTATTGAATTTTTGACTAATACTATTTTAAGTCGATTTGGGGTACCTGAAAGGATTGTCTCAGACAATGAAATGTGTTTCAGGTCAAAAGAATTCATGAATTTTTGCAATCAGTATATTATAACTATTTTATATTCTTCTCCTTATCACCCCCAGGGAAATGGACAGGCATAATCTAGCAACAAGAGCTTGATGAATAATATTAAGCGTATGATAGAGAAAAACAAAAGGACTTGGGATTCAAATTTTAAGCTAGCACTGTGGGATGATAGGACAACTGTTAAAAAGGAAATTGGTCATTCACCTTTTAACTTATTCTATGGGATGGAGGCACATATTCCTCAAAAAAAAATTTGAAGATGTATGAATTTGTCCAAGAATATGATGATGATGTATGTTATGAGATGGAACATAGAATGGAATAATTGAACCAATTAAATGAAACTAGAAGAGAAGCTCATAAAATAAATGAAAGGCTACACCTTCAAGCAAAACACCTTTATGAAGAAAGGGCAGTGGAGAGAAAATTTGATGTTGGGACAATGGTGTTGCTCTAGAACGCTAGATCAGAAGACAAGGGAAAACATGGAAAGTTTGATCCCCTTTGGCTAGGCCCATATATTGTTATGGATATACATGGAGAAGATTCATATTTCTTACAATCACTTATGGGTGAAGTTCTTGAACTGCCAGTACATGGACAGTTCTTGAAATACTATTTCTCTTGAAATAGATTTTTTCCATGTACATTGTGTAGTCCTATGAATAGTGTATATAGTTTTATTGTTTTTGTCTTGCTTTGTTTTTATCTACTTGGCCTATCTAGACTTGTCCCTGGTTTTGGTTCTCTATGTCTGGTCTGCATAACCATTGATTATGTGATCTTGCTATGCCCAAAGGGGGCATACATCCCCAGCCGAAGCCACTGATGGAGCTTTTAACTTCCTTCCCTTTGTGTGGTACCTTTTATTTTGTGAGCTCTAATTGATTGGGTTTCGGGTTCTCCTAATAGGTCTGGGTCATGGGTTTTTATTTTCTAACGTTGACTTGTTACCAATGGTGGTCGATCACGTAAGTGGTGTTTTTTCCCTTTTGGGTCATGACTTTACTTGCCCCTTTTACCCATCCTTTCGGTTTTTTTGCGTCATGACCATATTATTTTCTCTGGTGTCAGGCCAATGAATTTTCCTAGATTAACAATTAAATAATCTTTTTGGCCTTGAGGATCTTGTCCCTGTCCACCTAGTCAGTCCCTTTTCTATAAATAACTTTCTCGCATGTGTAGATTATGTAGCCATCCGATGACATGATATGCAATGTGGTTGTTTCTCACCAACCTTGTAGGATCACCTACTGACATAATCAAAGTTGCACGAGGCATGCAAGATGCTACCATCTATCACATGTGATTGTGGGGACCACCTTTTATTCACTGACTGATGATGGATGCCAATCCTGACATTTGTTTCTATACCAACACATCATGGCCATTCCTCACTGACCTCGTGCAATTAAAAATTCAATTTTAATAATGCTACGAGGTGCGTGAGCTATTGACATGTGGACGTCGATGTTATACAATGAACAAGCGGGGTGGGACCTATTCCATGCTGAGATGGAAACCAATGGATGTTCTCCTATTCATGTAATGATTAGTGATGTAGGTGTGGCATTTTCAAACTAATTTGACCTGATCTGGGCCATTCTTGTGACCTACGTGGTTTATGATCTACGACTGGAATTTGAAGTAGGCTAGTGCTATACCATAGCCATTTTATCTCACGCGAGTGAATAGTAATGGTTGAGTTCAACTCTGCACCCATAATTAAATGCTAACAGATTAGTAGACTTCCTATTTCCGTTTTGTATTGCTACGTTGAAAGAAGGATTGTCTGGTGCTGAGTGAAGCAAGCCATTGTTGCAATTATCCAAACTCATTACCTTCAGCATTCTGCAAACCAAAACCGTAAGTGCACGTACGCCATTTTCCTATGATTTCAGAGGTTTTGTGATTCCTTAAGAAAGAGTTTGTGATTTCTTCATTTTCCATTTTAGAAGAATTGCTTACGCATAGTTGTTTCAAAAGCTAGTGTAGACAATTGCTAAGAATTTTGGAATTGTAAGGTGCTTGATGTTTAAAGATATAAGGAGGGAATTGCAATTTTTGGCCATTTGAAAATAAGAAAACCCTAGTTTGGATTATTATCTATCTAATATAAATGGCGCCCAAGGCACGAACTACTGGTTCTGAAGCTCCGACTAGATCTTTTCCCCAAGATGTTATTGATTTAATAAAGCCCTCTACAAGCAAGAAGTAGGAGGGAAAGATATTTTTCTATAGGCCTTTTCTTTTGGAAGGGTTAGTAGAGAAGCAGTGTTCAATTTGAGATGCCAAATTACCATATACTAGGTGGTAGTTGTTTTCCAACTGGTTTGGGAACATAAATTTGGCGGTCCCTTTGTGTAATCAATGGAGGTTGGACATGGGTAAGTTGGTGGTACCTAATTTCTATGAGGATGTAGACCTATTGAAGGATGTTGCTGTGAGATATGACCCTGCGGCCTAAATTATCAGAATGCATGCTGGTAAGGAAATGATAAAAATAACCAGAGAGGAAATCATAAAGATTTTTGGTTTGCACAAATGGATTCAAGCTATGATCCCTGTAAGCCTGGAGGTTTTTAGACAAGAGTATAGAAATACTAAGGGTTTGATTAGAACATCCATTTTGATACCCCATTTGGCTATGTCGGGAAGAGGAAAGAACCAGAAGAAGGTGGTAATTGGCAGGAATGAACCTGAACATTTTCCAGTAGACTATTTCACCATCCATTTCAAGAAGACTGTTTGTGCATTATGTCAGGTCCTAGGGATTAATTTGAAGAAGACCTTTCCTATCGAAGTGATGTATATGTTTGTAAACCTCCAGCACCCAGGTTATAACGTGGTATATGATTTTTCCACTTACCTTGTAGACAAAATAAACTTGATTCTAGTGGCCTTAAAGTAAGGGAAGAATTGGGTTGGATTCAAGTGGTTTTCCTTGCTAATCCATATTTTTTTGTATAGGGGGCAGACTGTGTTTGAAAAGGATATGGAAATAAAGAAGAAAGAAGGTGATATTGAAATGCCTATCCAATATTGGAATAGGGTCCTGGACATGCATGATCACAAGTTTGATTATGTGACGTTCCATAATACTTTTGTGTCTAAGTTAAGGAAGGCCCTAGTCTTTGATCCCCCCTGGATTCCAAAGGAAATTCATGATTTCCTAATGCCTATGGAGAGGAGACCTAAATTGAATTTAATGCATAACTAGGGAGATATTATCCCCTATCATAACACAATAGTCTTTAGGTTTTTTGGCACTAATGTCATCCCATATGTTCTACCATGGGAGGTGCCCCTTAGAATGGGTATTATAGAAATCATGAGGTAGTTGGGAGCCACTCAGGATTTCCATTTTCTAGTAGAATAGAAGAAGGGGTCGTTCTTCCCTAAATATACAGTTTTTGTTGATTTTGTCATGATGAAGAGAGGGTGGAAGGACTTATACTTATTTCTCAAGCCTTATAGGCTAAGGACTGTACACCCCAGGAATCATGGTCCTAAGGGTTTTATCTCCCAGATGAAGGCAAAGTATCGGACTGGAATCTTTGTCCACAACTTTTATTTTCCTGAGGACATTATCAAGAATATTTCTGATCAAGATTTACAAGATGAGAGAAAGGCAATGTTTATTTCCTATTCTAAAATGGTGAGAAGTAAACAGGAGAAAGTACCTGGTTTTCATCCCGTACCTAGTGTCAAAGATGAGTTTAGCAAGGCAATGTATGCTCTTGATAACTTTGAGAGTTTGGTAGGGGTTTTGAATGATGAAAAGATTGTGGAGGAAAGGGGAAAATCACAAACTACCAAGGAGTACCCCGAGGTAAGATTAGAGGAGAGGCCTACCTATCAAGCCCCAAAAAAGATAAAGTTATTTTCTAGAAGAAAGGGAAGTAGGGCTGAGGAGGCTGCTAAGAATGATGCATCATCTGCTTCAAGGAAATCAGTGCCAAATATTGTTGATTTAGGTTCTCCCTCGAGGTCTTCAGAGCAGCCCTCGAGGTCTTTGGAAGGGTTAGTAGAGAAGTAGTGTTCAATTTGAGATGCCAAATTACCATATACTAGGTGGTAGTTGTTTTCCAACTGGTTTGGGAACATAAATTTGGCGGTCCCTTTGTGTAATCAATGGAGGTTGGACATGGGTAAGTTGGTGGTACCTAATTTCTATGAGGATGTAGACCTATTGAAGGATGTTGCTGTGAGATATGACCCTGCGGCCTAAATTATCAGAATGCATGCTGGTAAGGAAATGATAAAAATAACCAGAGAGGAAATCATAAAGATTTTTGGTTTGCACAAATGGATTCAAGCTATGATCCCTGTAAGCCTGGAGGTTTTTAGACAAGAGTATAGAAATACTAAGGGTTTGATTAGAACATCCATTTTGATACCCCATTTGGCTATGTCGGGAAGAGGAAAGAACCAGAAGAAGGTGGTAATTGGCAGGAATGAACCTGAACATTTTCCAGTAGACTATTTCACCATCCATTTCAAGAAGACTGTTTGTGCATTATGTCAGGTCCTAGGGATTAATTTGAAGAAGACCTTTCCTATCGAAGTGATGTATATGTTTGTAAACCTCCAGCACCCAGGTTATAACGTGGTATATGATTTTTCCACTTACCTTGTAGACAAAATAAACTTGATTCTAGTGGCCTTAAAGTAAGGGAAGAATTGGGTTGGATTCAAGTGGTTTTCCTTGCTAATCCATATTTTTTTGTATAGGGGGCAGACTGTGTTTGAAAAGGATATGGAAATAAAGAAGAAAGAAGGTGATATTGAAATGCCTATCCAATATTGGAATAGGGTCCTGGACATGCATGATCACAAGTTTGATTATGTGACGTTCCATAATACTTTTGTGTCTAAGTTAAGGAAGGCCCTAGTCTTTGATCCCCCCTGGATTCCAAAGGAAATTCATGATTTCCTAATGCCTATGGAGAGGAGACCTAAATTGAATTTAATGCATAACTAGGGAGATATTATCCCCTATCATAACACAATAGTCTTTAGGTTTTTTGGCACTAATGTCATCCCATATGTTCTACCATGGGAGGTGCCCCTTAGAATGGGTATTATAGAAATCATGAGGTAGTTGGGAGCCACTCAGGATTTCCATTTTCTAGTAGAATAGAAGAAGGGGTCGTTCTTCCCTAAATATACAGTTTTTGTTGATTTTGTCATGATGAAGAGAGGGTGGAAGGACTTATACTTATTTCTCAAGCCTTATAGGCTAAGGACTGTACACCCCAGGAATCATGGTCCTAAGGGTTTTATCTCCCAGATGAAGGCAAAGTATCGGACTGGAATCTTTGTCCACAACTTTTATTTTCCTGAGGACATTATCAAGAATATTTCTGATCAAGATTTACAAGATGAGAGAAAGGCAATGTTTATTTCCTATTCTAAAATGGTGAGAAGTAAACAGGAGAAAGTACCTGGTTTTCATCCCGTACCTAGTGTCAAAGATGAGTTTAGCAAGGCAATGTATGCTCTTGATAACTTTGAGAGTTTGGTAGGGGTTTTGAATGATGAAAAGATTGTGGAGGAAAGGGGAAAATCACAAACTACCAAGGAGTACCCCGAGGTAAGATTAGAGGAGAGGCCTACCTATCAAGCCCCAAAAAAGATAAAGTTATTTTCTAGAAGAAAGGGAAGTAGGGCTGAGGAGGCTGCTAAGAATGATGCATCATCTGCTTCAAGGAAATCAGTGCCAAATATTGTTGATTTAGGTTCTCCCTCGAGGTCTTCAGAGCAGCCTTGCTCACCATCCCCAAAAAGGTAGAGGATTGAGGGAACAAGGGTTGTCAAGTTTGATGGTGATGATGATGAGGACATTATTGTAACTCCAGATGATATGCATCCAAAAATTCCATCAAACCCAGCTGACACTGCAATGAGTTCAGGGGCAGTAACTCTAAGGTTAGGGAAGGATGAGATCAAAGGAATTACAAATAATGATGATATGAGGATGGAAGCTTGCAAAGAGTTCATGATGGATGACTCTTTTGTTCAAAGTAATTCTTTTAAGAACTTTGTGTGGAGGGCACATATCTCATTATACTCTAAGAGGGTAGCACGTGAGATAAGTCTACATCCAGACCTTCTAGAGTAGGTTATCTAGTCTAAAGTTATATTATAGATGAAAGAAAGATTTAAAGAAATAACACCAAAACAGGGCAGGGTATTGGTACAAAAAAGTGGAGTATTGCTACTCTCTGAGTGGGATATTGCTCATGTCATTGTGTTTGACACAATAAGAAGGGCCAATAGGCCACTTCTTGCAACTAAGGAGGAGGTTTCATTAGCACTTAAAGGATTAGCCTTTAGTGAGGAATGGGATTCTCTAGCAATCTGGTCTCTATCCACTAGTTCCATAAAACCTATTGTTGTAGAACCATCTCACTTCAGTGGTCACTTGGTTGGGAAGAGATTTTCTGACACCCGTGCATTGGAGGTTGTTGGCATGGTCATGAACATTTCCAAATTCACTAGGGAAAATGTGGAAGATTTGACCAACAACCGGGATACTTTGAGGGGCCAGTATAATGATATTATTATTGAATATAATAAGAGTCAGCAAAGGGTTGCAGAGTTGGAAACTAAAATGGCTTTACTAAAGCAATAGATGGAAACCATGAGGTTCCAAAGGCAAGCTAGTTCTATCCATAATTTCTCAGACCCTTCAATAGAGTAGCCTCAACCTTCTACACAAGAGAAATATTTAGCTATCATTCCATATAATATGGGACAAGTTCCCATTGCAATTGAGAAAGCTAGTGGCTCAGGGGGAGATCTTTCTATGGAAAGGTTGATCTAGCAAGTTGAAGAGTATAAGGAGATGGTAAATAAAATATGGGATGCAGCAGGGTGGAGCAATTCAAAAATAGTGGAAACTATTCTAAAACATTTAAACCGAAGGGTCTAGGGTAAGTTGAACAACGTTCATGCAAATTATGCCTTGATGTTGCAAGCACTTGAATTGTTTCCAAGGGACGAAGAATTGGCTATCGCACTGCTAAATAGATGGGGCCCCAGAATGGAAAAGTTAAAATTTATGGAAGTGGCGGCAAAGCAACATGGAGACAAATATCCTACAGTCATAACAACATATCAATTTGTCAGGGGTGTTGTTGAGCAAAATTTTCAGGGATCTGCTACTCCTATGGAGTCCAAAATTAAAATGTTGAAGGATATCTATGATGGAAAGGACTTGACTCCACTACCTCATATTTTGCACAGTCAGGATAAAATTCAAGCGCTTGTAGGTGTGGAAGGAGAAAATGAAAAATATAATAATTGCTCAAACACATGAGATATGCAAAAATGTTGATATTTGCATGTTGGAGAACACGTTGGAAAAGTTGTTGTTTCTCATTAGTTTCCTCAAGAACTTTGATAAAATGGCCACATCATTAATGGTAAAGTATGCACCTTATCAAAGCATGGTGGATCAGGTGGTGGCTTTTAATTGGCCTTCTGAGGAGGATTTCGAATCATAGAAAAGGTTGTTCACTAATGAACTTGAGCTATGAATGTTGTAGTCAAGAGTTGCAATTTGGTCATGTATATTACAGGTCTAGCCTTAGAAGTTATATTTGAAAATGCATTCTCTTTTTGATTTCAAGAATATGATGCTAAGATGGAATAAATATAATAATGATTAAATATGCCTTTGGTGTAAAGCGAGCAAATTTTGGACCAACAGTTTCTTCCTCTATAACAACTAATGATCATTCTTGTTTTTTGGATTTTCCTCTCTAACAAACAAATGATGTAAATGTAACTGATTCAGGGCTAGTGGTCCAATAGAAAATGGACATGTGTACTCGCCAACTTGAAGCTTGTTAGCTACCTTGTTTTATAAAAGGGAATTCTGGTCTGGGAGAGAGGTCTACTGAAATATCCAAGATACGAGAGATAAGAGTCAAGTAATACAGAGAGAGTAAATGTATATCTAGGTTTTGAAGTTTTGAGTCATATTTGAGAACTTTGTTAATCATGGGGTTCTTGAGCATGCTTGTGTTAAGCTCATGAATGATTTTGAGATTATTTTCTCTCCTATTGTAATACTTTGCATGGATTATTAATGAAAAGTCAATCCAAGATGATTTTCATAAATCTTCATCTGTTCTTTACTATGAATTACGTTTAACTATAGCTCTGGTTCAAAGGATCAGTTAAATGCTTCAGCTAACTAGTAAGTTCATGCAAATTAACACATAGGATTCATAAAGAAGTAATAAATTCAGGTATATATCTATGAATTGTAATGCTATTCATACAGATCATAGGTGCTTTAGATGAAATTTTCCATGTAGTTCAGTTTTCTCTTTTGACTCTGTGCTTTAGGATATGGCACTAGAACTTTGATTACATTTTATCCTTCATGTTTTGTGTTATGGCTTCAGGAAATTTTATTCAAATGATTCATATTAATACATTTTAGTTTTATTTGCAATTCTCTATTAGATAGATCTAAACTCTTCCAGGAAACAACCAATTTCTTGAAGGTTTTTATCTTTTAGCATGAGTGAGAATCTATCTATTATTTTTCCATGTATGAGAAAATCATTTAAATCTATATGTGATAACATATTTTAGGGAACACCCTCCTGGATCTTACAGAGTCCGAAGTGTAGGAGAAATCAACATTTGTTGTTATTTTCTCGTTAAGTTGGCCAAGTTCTTTCAAGACTTTAACCATTGAACATGGAAAGTTCATAGAAGCTCTTGAGAGTTCTTCTTGGGTTTTCATAAAAAATTCCAACATGACCTATCTCATTCTCTTGCATAGCTTTAAATATTTTTAACTTTTCTAATGCTTCATGTTTTTCTTGCAAAAAAGCGACCCATATCATTCTAGAATAATCATCAATAAGTAACATAAAATACCTTTCACCTTATAGGCTTCTGATTTTGGAAGGACGACATAAATCAGTATGTATCAAGTCCAATACTCCATTATAGTTGTACTATTTTCTCCAGAAGGAATTTCTTGTTTGCTTTCCCATATGACATTCATTGCACATAGTGTTAGTAGGCTTTACTAACTTGGGTAGATCTCTAACTTCTTAAGTATAGCTTATATTGAAAAATATTATCAAAGTTCACATGAAATAACCTCCTATGCCTTAACCAACTTACATCAATTTGAGAAATCAAACAACTTTCACTAGCAGCATTCAAATGAAAGATAGCCTATATATTGTCTTTGTTCCCGAAGCAATCATATTTCATGAATTTCCCATTATTCTACACTTACCATTCTTGAACTGTATATTGTAGCCTTTGTCTACCATTTGTCCAACACTCAACAAGTTATGCTTTAAGCCTTCTAGATAAAGAATGTCATCAGTATTGTCCTTACCACCAAAAGAAATAGTGCCTCTACCACGAATCACACTAGAAGTGTTGTCACCGAACCTCACAACACCACCATCATAGTCTTCCAAGCTTGCAAATTTTCTTTTATCACTAGTAATATGATGTGAACATCCGTTATCAGTTACCCACTCATCTTTCTCTCCATATTTGGTTGCAAGGGCTTTCTCAACATTCACATTACTAGCAGATTCAGTGGACACATGTCCATTTTCTTTGATAGCAATAAATACCCATTCATCTTCTTTTCCAATTTATTTATTAGATTCTTCATCAGCTACACCTTCTTTAGCATAAAAATGCTTTCTTTGAAATCTAGTATTCTGAGGTTTATACTTTGAAACTCTTTCAGGACATCTAGAATAAAAATGACCTATTTCACTGCAAGAAAAACATTTAATAGGTAGCTTTCCTTTCTACCTACCATGGCCTCTTGATTCTCTTTTCACAATCAGTGCTTACAGTTCTTCCAATTCCCTTTCTTCATCTCCTATCCACTTCATGTCATCTTCATATCTGAATGTTCTCTGGGAACTTTCTCCTGAATCATATCTCTTTTTCCTAGATACAGTAGCCTTGAAAGTAGACCCGGTCTTAGGAGCAAACTCACTTAATTCACTTAATTCAAATGTACCAAGTTTTCCAATCAACATGTCTTTTGTAATATTTTTTACCATTCTGAGTTCATCAATAGCATGCGATATTGTCTTGTAGGAAGGGGGCATAGATATAAGTATCTTAGCCACAATTTCATCATCATCCATACTTCCACTGACACATCTAATTTCCATCACCAATTCATTTATCTTATGTGAGAAGGAAAAGATGCTCTCATCTTCAAGCTCTCTGATTTTCCTTTTAGAATTTGTAGCTTAACACTTTTCACTAATGCATCTCCTTCATACAAAGTTTCCAGCTTTTTCTGAATCTCGTATTCAGTCTTCAATCCCATCACATTTGACATTTTTGAATCTGTCAAAGCACTCACAAGTTTTTCTACTGCCCTAGTATTGATTTTTGCTTGCTTGATATCATCTATAGAGGAGGGACCATTCTGAGGAATAGTGTATGCAATTTGTGTCATCTTCCAAAAGGGTTCACCAATGCACCTCAAATGACATTCCATCCTAACTTTCCATAGAGAGTAGTTTGTACCATAAAATCTAGGACTATCCTTCTTGAATGATGTCATCTTGGATCACCTCAAGTTTTTAAGCTTCTTTTAGAGGAACTAGATTTGATACCAATTGTTGGAAAAACAAGGATAGACAACTAAGAGCAGGGGGTGAATTAGTTGTTACAAAAATAAAACTTATACAACATTTATCAACCTTATATCATAGATATAATAATTAGCAGTGATAGCATAAAATCAACAACACATCAGAGACATATGAACACCAAGATTTTATACGTGGAAACCCTATTAGGGTAAAAACCACAATGGATTTCAATCCACAAGATTATTCCCTATTAGAAGTATAATGAAGAATAAAAGAGAATTCACTTGCATTTAGGTGGACTTCCTAGAGAACACTGCTCAAAGGGAAGGCTCACTGCCTTACATGCAATAATCAGATTAAAACCATCTGATGAATTTGAACTGAGAAAATAGCTTCTCCAAAAGCCTTATGATAGTTATGGTTAGGCATATAAAAACTTCTTCAACCTTCTTCCACTCTTCCACACTCTACTTTGAATGATCTGATCTTTATTCACACTTGTACACCACTTTTTGATATATATATCCGCTATACAGATTTACAATCACTATTCAGTCAACCACAAATAAAGAATAAATTACATATATCATCCTTGGTGCATGAATAAATTACAATGCGTACCAACACAAGTCAGTTACAACATAGTGAGGACCCAAACAAACATCTTCAAACACGCAAAATAATGAAATTTGTATCCTCATGCATCCACAACATGCTAACACCATAATGTCGGCGAAGAACATGAACACTTGGGCACATATCAGAAAAATCTCCAATCACGAACATTCCAATCATTGCGAGCATACAACAAGTATAGATAATGATCTAGAATCATCCATGAATGCCACATGTACATGCACAACACATGAAATTACCATAATTTCATCTGCTTCAACTAAGAACACAATCTTTAGAAGCTAAATAACTGTAGGCACACAAATCTTCATAACTTCCACAAAACATAATGAGCACCACTAAAATTTTTGAACAACATACTAGAAAGGTTAAAAAAAAAACCCTTTGAAGTGCACCTTCAGATCTTCAACACACAAAGCTTCCCAAGATTCTAGTCATCTTAGCTCCACTAGTTGCCTGAACTATAATTTTACAATTTTATCAATATCCTTGAAATATACAACCTTAAGTAGATTAAAATTCTAATAGTGTTGACATAAATGAAAACCACATATCAGCAGCAAGATCAAAACAACCAACAATATTGACTTTGTCTAGTCAGTAGATTTATTCAGCATATTGTAACAAATTTCTTTAGCATATTGTAACAAAAGAGTTTGTGGTAAAAATAAAATAACTAATAACATTTGTGTGACCCCACAATCTATGAGGCTAAGAGTAGATGCAAACAAACAAACAAGAACCTTCCAAATTTTTGATTTTGAGAGTTCAGTGTCCCATGCACTTTTTTCAATGATCACATACCCATGTCATTTTTACCTCTTCCACAACTTGGAGTTTAGTTAAATTATCATTTATGGCTTTCATCTCTCTTTTTGGTTCCCCATAGCCCACGTACCATAACTCTTCTCATAAGAAATGATACTTCACATGCAACCATTTTTGCACATTCTTTACTCCACAGTATAGCCACTGACCTCTATTGAAGAAAGGGGCCTTAAAAAACATACCCAAAAAGAGCGATTCAAAGAGAAAAAATTATTTAAACACAAAAACAAAGATCTACTATTGTCCATACTTACTAGTCTTGTACTAGGTACATACTCCAAAATATAGTGTATATCTGAATTAAATGATAGAGATATTGTAAGTTTAGTTTAAAATGGTCTAACAGAGAGATTTTCTAGTAAACAAAATTAGTAGGTGTAAGATTAATTGCAGAGGCTTTAGAAACTTTCAAGATAGTGCAGTCGATATGAGTGAAGCCAATAGAATAATAGTGATAAAGAATCAAATACTTCATGAGATATTTCTCGAAGCCCCATGGTGGGCACCAAAATGTTGATGCTAAACCTACAAAAATTTAAACTTTGACAAACATTAGCATATAAGTCAAATTAAACACAACAAATCAAGCATCCCTTTGAAATACTTGATCATGCTACATATGAAAACAAGGAAATAATAAATCAAATAAATTAAGTGAAAACATAAGAAAGCAAGATCAAACTCTATCCCATATTGGGAGTGGTGCTCCTTTGATGTGAAAAGGATGCCCTTTCCCACCCCCTTGATAAGCTTCCAATGATGGACAAGATGTGATGAATATAAAGTGCAAGATGAAATAAAAGTGACTACAGTGCAAATAATAAGATTGTGGATCAAGTTGTAGATCTTCAAAAGAGAATGCCTCTATTTATAGATTGAAGGGTTGAAGAATGGAGAGATGGGAGGAAAGTGGGACTAAAGAAGATTCAATGAGATTGTGACACTTGTGACAAATCCAATGGGTGAATTTGGTGTACATTTTGGAGAATGTGCATAGTTGATGCATGTGGTTGAGGATTTGAGAGTTGTAAAAGAGGTTAATGCACCTGTAAGAGGCATTAAATGAATATGGTTGAGATATTTTGGAAAGAAATTGTTCGGGCAAGAAATTCAAACAATTAGAGTTAATGAAGGAATATTCCCTTAGAATATGCCTTTGTTAGGGAAAAAGGGGTAATTAGATAATTAAATAAAATGAATTTCATGTGCAAGTGGGTGGGTTAGTCAAGGGTTTAGGTTTGACCCAGGTTGAGTCAAAATCTAGAGGATGAGTAACGATGATTAGGGGTTAATTAATTTAGATTAATTAACTTGAAGTGGTTAAGGGATTATTATATTTGATTTAAATAATTTTGATTTATTGAATCAAATAAGAGGTCCTTTAGGACTTTAATTAAATAAATTGATTTATTTAATCAAATATGACACACATTAGTGAATTAATTGAATAAATTTCTTTATTTGATTAACAAAAGAAATGATGTTAATTCGAGCGTCTACAATCTCAATAGCTCATTAATTATTGGTTCAAATCACTAGGGTATTACTGGTTATTATGAAATATGACTCCATTATCCCATGACAAGGCATTGGTCTTTTCATTTGGTTATCTTGAAAATAAATGATTTAGTCATGCACTTGAACATGGGCTTCAAATGAGAATGAATATCATTTAAATCACCTTCAATAAAAATATGCCAATCGGAAGTACCATCTTTTTCCTTGCAATGGATAGTAATTTGTTTAGAGGTTAGCCAAATCTTTAATGATGGATATTGATTTGTGCTTTACATGAATTTATCTATGTGTAGAAGTATTCTTGATCAAATACATATCATATGAACACAATAAGGATTACCCTCTTGGGTGTCACAGAGCCCAAAGTGAAGAAGTAACGACCTCATAATCTTTACTTTTGTGTTGGCCAATCATTACCCTTGCTAATGATTGAATTCTAGCAGATTCATAGGTAAATGGTAAGATTAAGTTTGGTTCTAAAAAAATAACCAACACATAGGATTACTATTTTTGTGACATGGTTAATATTTTAGTGGCATGAGGTTGATTTTGTAGAGTCTAAAGAATGAACACAAGATAAAAAATTTAAATTCAAATTCCATTCTTCCTAATTTATTTTACAAGATGTAATGAGGAAAATTAGCACACATTTGTGTGACAAATTGTTATGTCTTGGTGTCTAAAGATAAATAGTATCCAATTAAATTCATATAGAATTTAAGATAGATTTTATTCTCCTTCAAAATCATATACATGAATTTAGAATGATATAAAATATATTTTTCAAGATCATAAATAATACTATTATATCTCTCAAGATTGTGTTAATCAAAATAGGTATAAATCACACAACTTTGGTTAAAGTGCATTATATACTTGAACCAAATTTCATGTTGATTGGAGTTGTTAAACTCATCCTAGGTCGATAATTTATAGTGGTGAACAAGTGGTATAGGGTCGACACAAACATATCCTCACGTTTTGTGGTGACACTAGTAGACCTACACAGTCTAAAAGTTGAGGTGATGGAAATGTCGTGGAAGCTTGTTATTATCAAAATTATAGGTGGGTTGGAAGAGGTGATGGATGTTGTCTCCTTTGGCTTGGGTATTCCTAGGCCTTGAGACTTGGACCATATTTTTGTGCCATGTGAGGAAATAACCTTCTTCCCCTTCATTCTAGAAATCAAAAGTGAGGCATTGCATGAACATAGAGAGTGGGTAGAGGTGGCAGTAACATTCCTTAGGAAAATTCTACATGTAGATCCAGCTCAAGATTTTGAATGGGTTGGAAATTTTATCAATTATATTTAAGAAATTGGTAATGTATAATTTAGTTTTCTCTGCAAGCTCTAAGGTCTATTATTTTTTAACATAAATGTATAATATTTTTTCATAGGACCCTTAATTATTAGCTAATTTTTGTAACTACTTTTGGTTGGTTGGGTGTTTGGGTTTTTAATTTCTAAAGTGAATGATGAACACCATTAGTTTAGTGTAGTCACTTCAGACTAAATGCTAGACTTTAGGGGGTAGTTCCTAGATATTTCATATATTCTTTTTTTTATGGGTCATGACAAATTTAATTTTGTAATATGTATTTTTGTTTTGATATTAATTAAAAAATTTAAGCCTTTTTCATTTTACCAAAAAAAACTTAATTAACCTCCAAAATTTAGATAAGTAGTCTAGAACTTTCATTTTTATGTATTATTATGCTATTATCTTGCAGTTATATGATTAAAAAATTGCTACAAATAACATGTATTCTAAATCTAAATATGGATTTTTTAATAAAAGAAAAGCCCCCATCAAATTTATCACATTTTCCTATAGAACCTTCATAAAATCCTAGTACTTCATTTTACTATTAATTTTATTAAATAGTTAAAAGGTAATTTTTATAAATAAAAAATACATAAGATAATACTCTCTCTCTCTCACTCATTGTCATGCCCATAATTTTTCACTACTTAAATACAATACACAAATCATTCACTTTTTTAATAATGCAACACAAGTTAAATATGATGATAAAGTATCTTTGCACCTTTGAAGGTATTAAGTTTGTGATGCCTCCTATGAACTATGCACATAGTGTGAGACAATTATGGATATAATTAATACTAAGGATAACTCCAATTTTATCATCATCTATGAAGACAATTATTTAAGCTAGTTGGCTAAATGAGACATATAAAGAATTCTTGTTATATGTAGCAATATTTAATTAAAGGCAATTAAATTCTAGGGAAAAAACAACAAATATAAATAAATATTACACATTACTTTAGGTTTTTGATTTGGACAAATTATATGTTTTGTAATTTGATCTTTAATCTTAAACAACTAGATTAATATAAAATTAAACTCTTTTGAATGCCAATATTATTTAACAATTAAAAAAAATTTAGGTGTGTCTCTTAAATTATGCATGGATAAATCATTATTTAATCTATAACATAAATCTTAATTGATAGATTTTAATTTTCATTATTCTCACTTATACGTGTATATATGTAAAAATTTCTACTAATTCTATTGTATAGTTTGAACAATATAAATGTTCTATACTTTTATTTTCACTACAACAAGACATAACAAGGGAATATGTCATGTGTGCACCTGTGACAACATCAAGTTAACGATTCCATCATAAGAATTTTGCAATATGAATGAGAGTGGAATGGTGAGAAACTAGTGAAGGGTTAACTTTAGTATTACCTCTAACTAATGGTAATTATTTAGTCTAAGAGAAAGACATAGTATAGCAGATAAATATAGTACATGATGGAGTATGATATGTAGATGAAGGAGAAGGTTGGAACTTATTTTTCCTTGTTCTTATTATATCCAATTTTAGAAATAAATTTAAATCCAAGCCCATAACACTTTTCTAAATCAAATGGAGGAGTCTTATCCAAATGATTATGAGAATAATTTATTCTTTTGTAAGAATGAAAATCATTTTTGTGTGTTGAAATTTTAAGGTTACACACTATCAACACATGTGGGATGAAATCTAAAGATCCATCATCACCACAATAGGATGATGCTTCTGGATTTGTTGATGTAAAGAAAATTGAGAAAATGAAATAAAAGACTCCTTAGGTTGAGATTCTGAGAGTTTTTACTCTGACCATAAAGAAGGGTGTAAAATATAATGAACCCTAATCATCAACAAGACATGCACTTGAAGATGAAGCATTATTTTGATAATTATATTTATTATATTTCATTGATGCAATTGACACAATATTTGACTCTTTGGGATTTCATGGTGATATTTAGACTTCCCAATGAAAGTAGGTGTAAAATATAATGATCCTCGATCATCACCCAAGAGTGCATTCATAGTATCATTTTTATTGGAAGGTGATGGTTCAAATTTTTATGATGTAATCAAAGTACTAATAGATTTCAAAATGTTATGTTCAACTTATAGATTATAACTTTTTGGATATAATGTAATTGTATGTATGTTATTATTATATTAATACTTCATCTTGTAGTGAAGAGTAGATGACACTCCCTTCATAGCATGAATCTGTAGTCTACCCAAAAGAAGGTTTTATGAGAGGAGATTCAGTATGATATGGATAAGGGTAGACAAAGTTATGGGTCCTACCTTAACAAGTAACGTGATTTTCTCAAATGATTACATATCAACATTATCAAATCCATGAATAGAAATATTATCTAGTTTTGTAAGAGACTTATCAAAACCAATTTTATGTAAAAAGTCAATGCCATAAATACTAAGACCTAATATTTTGTCAATACAAACCCTAATTTTATTAATGGAAACCAATATTATTAGAGCCTCATGTTGGTTTTGAATATCAAGAGGAGGTAACTCATTTTGATCAAAAATAATATCTAGGTTTGTTGTATTCATACCATCAAACAAGGCTACTACATTATTTGGATTAACAAAAGGTGGTACGCAAATATTTTGAATTTTTTTTTGGAGTATAACATTGTAACTAGTTGAAGTTTCAATCAAATATGAAAGAGAGATCTTGGTTTTACTTGTAGATGTATAAACCTAGTTGATCAATTAAATCTAAATTGAACAATAAGTGCAAAGCTAATGATAAGTTAAACTATAAATCTCAATGAAATGGTTTGCAAAAGAAAATTACCTTTCAAAATATGAAATATCAAATGAAGATCAAAAGAAAGTAGTTAACTAAGAGAAAACCATAATCCAATTAGGGTATTATGTACTTAATGGATTTGGAGTGCCGCAATTTAGACAAAATCCATGATTATAGCAAAGAAAAATGGATAAAATTGAGGATTAAATAGTCTCACAAGCTCTCAAATTGATCAAATTGAGGATTCAATTCAAGAGAGTAAGTTTACTCAAAGCTTGTGGATCCTTATTATGAATAAATGACTCACTATTTATATATTTTTAAAATTGGAATCAATGGTGAAGATCAAATTGTCTAATCAAATGATGAAATTGAATTGAAGGAGTAAACATGGATCAAGGATGAATCCAATGGTTGTTATTCCATGAGGCATGGATCGAAGATCAAATCAAGCACTTTGGATCCATAATAGACCCAAGTAATTACCTAACTTTTAGAAATTATATTGGAGGAATGTTGGAGATATTTCCATTTAGGGGAAATATTTGAAAGTGGAATATTCCTGTGGAATATTCATTGTGCAAGTGGGAGAAGTTGGAGGATTTGAAGGAAATTAATAAATTAAACAATTAATTAAAATTATTTAATTGTGCAAATGAATGGGAGAAATTATTTATAAATAATCATGAATTATTTAATCAAAATAGGAAATTTTATAATTAATCAAATAATTTAAATTATTTAATCAATTGAGAGTGAAATTAGTGTCAAGAATAATGAATTAACTAAATAAATTTGATTTGATTAATTAATAGGATAAAATATGAATTTAACTAAGTCATTGGAATTATTTAATTAAATGGGATAATTAAGTGAAATAGACTATAATGTGATATTAATTCATATGTGATATTATCAGGATAGATTTAAGTGTTTGTATTTTTCCCCTCTTTGAAGTGATGCACTTGTATTTTTTAAAAGAATTGATGCTACTATAATCAAAATTAAAAATTTCATTATTTTCCCTTATCCCCCACTATGCCCAACAAAATGAATGACTACTGGTACACTACTGCTCAAGAGTTCAAGCATAAAAAATATATTTTTTATTAGGCTTGTGACATAGTTGTAGGATCGGTTCAACTATTAAAGAGACAAAAAATAATCTCCATGATAGTAGTGAAATAATTAAAATAGGTTGTCAAGCTAAAAAATAGATACATAAGGGTGAATCCCTAGGTATGCACTATGCTACTAGGTTAAAACCCTAATTTTCATGTATATATAGGGGCTAAGGGTCATTTTCCAACTCATTTGCACACTTTGAGTTTAAGAATTCAAGAAATTTGGAGAGAAATCTTGTATAGCTATTGATGCAATGGTAGACCATGTGCTTCCACTACACCTCGTAGATTGAGTTTGTAAATTTTAGTAGCTATCCCATGCAAAACAAGCGATACGTACCTTGAAAAAAATTTCTTGCATGATTTCCTAATTAGGGTAATTTTAGATCAAAAACTGTCTATAACTACATTGCTATTTTAGTGGTGCAGTTATTATGGTCTATAATGCACTTGTGTTCCCCTATGATGCACCTACAAAATTATTCCACAATTGTTAAAAACCAATGCATTTTCTTACTACCAAAACAATACACATGCAAATTTGAAGAGAAACACAGTTATGAAACCCTAGTTGCACTTGTAAAAGTGTCATGCATATGCATTTTAGCCTCACACTTGCAAAATCGACCAGTGCAACACACTTGTATAAAGTGGTGTGTTGAAATGCACAAGACAACTAAGAGGGGGGGTGTTAATCAGTTGTACCAAATTCTTACTTCCCAACTTAATTAATTCCACTTAAACTTTTGTCTATTATTAAGTATGAACATGAAATGCAAATAACAAAAACACAATAGAAAATACACTAGATTTATGTAAATAACCCTAATGAGGGAAAAACCACGGTGAGGATTAACTCACAATATAGTAGTAATGCAATATCGGATACACAGGCTCACTACCAAAGGGCTCATTGCCCAGATTAAGGACTCGCTACCTTAGGACTCACTGTCCAAAAGAGAGGCTCATTTCCTATAGAAAAATACAAAGAAATAGATAAATATCCACCACTAGGAGTTACACACACTTTTCAACTTGATCAGAAGATTATGAATACAGTGAAGTTCGGTTGCCACAATTCGCTCTTCTACACTCTATTTTTTGCACTTGTTCACACACTCTGCTCTTGCTCAGATCGAATGATCGATGGATATGAAATTCACCATAAATTTACTTTTTTTTATACCATCTTCAACTTTAGAAACATTTACCAAGGTTGGCTACTCAACATTCCCATGGTGGATAAGAATGTGAGGGGACCAAATAAAAATTTAATTTAGGATCCAAACAACATCTTGGATCATGCACATGATTTATTAAATTGATGCAAAAAAAAATGTACCATGTCAACATCAGGTCAGCCAAACCCAATGAAAACACTAAAGATCTTAAAAGTACATGCATCACCAGCAAGATAATCTCATGTGGATTACTCAACATGCTTCACTAGTCATTTTACCATCCCTAATAAAAACTCAGATATATCCACACCAATTTCAATAAACTTTATTTGTAGAGAACACTTCACTAGTTCAACTAGGATAACAAAAAAAAATATAGGAGGTCTGGAGTAGGTCTTCTGTAGCACCAAACCATAGGAAAAAAATTCAGAACATAGAAACCATCAGAAATAGTAATCTCCTAGATTTACAAGATGTGAAGCCAGACATGAGACAACTACAGAGCTAAAACATTTCTCTGAGTCAACAACCAGATAACTCTAACAAGCCAATCCATACACTCTAGTGAACATAACTTTTACTTTCCATTGAACTAGAAGCTGAAACTCAGAATATACAATCTAGTTATGCTCATGAACACACCTTCAGAACTACATAGGAATTGTATTAGCATAGAGAAATTGTGGACCACAATACTAAAGCATGCTCAAAACATAGCTTCAACCGAACTTTCATTATTTCCCAAACTTTCTCAAAAGAACTTAGAAAACACATAATCTATCCAACCTATAAAGTGTTTACATCAATGAAAACACTAGAAAACACATCCATACTTGCAATAATCTCCCCCTTTTTCTTTCATGGAAACACATGATGTGAAAAATCATCAAAGATGACATACTTGATTCTCTCTCCCACATACTACATGATTTTTAGAAGCAACAACCTACCAAGCATAATAATTTCACATGATTCTCTCCCCCCCTTTGACATCAATGGGAAATGATTTTCTTACCATATAAATCTTTGTATAATCCCCCTAAGGAGTACATCCACAACACATACTGCAACAATGCACTTTCCTAGTTCCCTTGAGGAGTAGATCTCAATCATCAGTCCAGAACAAAAGAGTTTGTGAAACCACTGAACTAATGCACCTTCATGTGTACTTAGTTCAAAGAAGGAGGGACAAAAACCCCTAACTTCCATCTTAGATACTCAAAAGTATCCTTTGGAAGAGACTTAATGAATATATCTACAACTTCTTCTTTGGTAGGTACATATTCAAGTATTAGTTCATTCCTCAATACCTTCTCCCTCAAGAAGTGATACTTGATAGATATATGCTTTGTTCTAGAATGCATCACTGAATTCTTTGAAATGTTTATAGCACTTGTATTGTCACAAAAGATAGAGGTAGGTTCATCACTCACAACACCTATGTCCATCAAAATTTTCTTCATCCACAGTACCTATGTATAGCAGGATGTTGCTGCAATATACTCTGCTTCTTCAATGGATAAAGAAACTGCATCATGTTTCTTGCTCAACCATGAAACTAATCTTCCTCCAAGAAATAATGCTCCTCCACTTGTACTTTTTAGATCATCTACCCAACATCAATGTAGGCATTCAAAGTAAAATTATTTTCCTTCAGATACCATAGCCCATAGTTTGGAGTTCCTTTAAGATATCTAAGTATCCTCTTTATAGTTGTAACATGTGCTTCCTTTAGTTTTTCTTGAAATCTTGTAACTAAACATACTGCATGCATAATGTCTGGTCTAGTAGTTGTAAGATACAACAGTCCACTAATCATGGACCTATACATGCTCTAATCAACTTTACGAAATTCATCATCTTTACTCATCTTGCATCCATTTACTATAGGGGTACATATCGGTTTAGAGTTATCCATTATGAACTTCTTTAATAGTTCCTTAACATACTTAGATTGTGAAATGAATATCCCTTTTTTAGTTTGATTAACTTGAGGTCCAAGGAAGAAATTCAATTCACCAATCATAGACATTTAAAATTATTTTTGCATCTCTTTAGAAAAATTCTTACAGATACCTTCATTTCCACAAAAAATGATGTCATCAACATATACCACAACTATCAATATCTTATTTTTCTCAAGCTTGAAGTAAATATTGTTGTCTATGGACCCTTTGTTGAATCCTTGCTTTGTCAAGTATATATCTAATTTAGCATACCATGCTCTGGGAGCTTGCTTCAAACCATATAATTATTTTTTGAACTTACAAACCATGTCTGATTTTTCCGATAGTGGAAAACCTTCTGGTTGCTCCATGTATACTTCTTCTTCTAGTTCTCCATTCAAAAATGTAGATTTGACATCCCAAGATGTGCAGGATCATGATGGGCCAAAAAGTGGTGATATGTAAGTGATATGATGGCCCATGTGGCTGATGATTTTTTTTACCCAAAATTGATGAAACCAAAAGGGTTTTTTAAGGAGATTCTCAGCTTTCCACCAAAATAAAATATTTTTTACTTTGAATTTGATAAATTATTATTATTCATTTTCTATTTGAATTACGACTAAAGTCTTGATTGATAGGCTAATTGAAAAAAATCTATAGCTTTCAAATGGTATCACATTCTATGCTTCACATACTATAGGATTAAAAAAAATGAATTTCATGAAGTTTTGACCAAGTTAAGGTGGTCAAACATATGAGTTTTTATATTTTTAAAAGTTGTAATAAAAAATTCATAATTTATTATTTACTTGGAAATAAATTACCAAAAATATACATCACATCAGGACATGAGTCTTATACTTATATCTAAAATATTATCATTTTATTGTGGTTAGGGTGGTCAGACAGACACCTACTTCTTATTTTTCCCTGAAATTTAAGTACTACTACATTGAAATTTCAAATTTTCACCAAATAGATTTTTTTAAAATAAACCTAGTAGTTTAGAAACTACATTCAATTTTCTATAGATTCTATTCTTACATATTTTTGAAATAATATAGATAACTTATTCAAATTTTTACAAGTTGCCTAACTCTGATTTTTCTAAATTTTATCACCAGTTAAGGGCCTAGTTTTTCCATGATGATCCTGTACATACCCATCCATCTGATATACTTTGAAGTCTTTATGAGCTGCAAATGCCAAGAAAATTCGAATGGCCTCCATTCTTGCTATAGGTGCAAAATTTCCTTCAAAATATATGCCTCCAACTTGTAAATATCCTTTACATACAAGTCTTGCTTTATTCATTACCACTTCAACATCTTCATTGAATTTGTTTCTATATACCCATTTTCAACCTATTACATTCTTTTTTATAGGTCTAGGGACTAATTCCCATGTCTCATTTATTTCTATCTTGTGTAGTTCTTCTTCCATTTCTCTCATCCATGTTTCATCATTACATGCTTCATTCACAATATTTAGTTCAATATTAGAAAGTAAACACAAGTTTACCTCAAACACTTTGATTCTTGTCTTTACTGCTTCACTTTTGTCTCCAATTATCTATTCCTCTAGGTGATTTGTCTGAACATATTTAGGAGTTTTAGGTGTAGGTTCTAGAGTCTCTTCTTCTTCTTCACCTTGTTCTTTTTATTCCTTTTATTCTTCTTGTACTTGTATATAGATAGGCTCATCAGTTTGAACTTCAATTATTTCCACTACTCTATATGTAGCTTCATCAACCTTCACATTAGTACTTTCAATGATTTTTCTAAATATTTTATTAAATCATCTATAAGCCTTGCTATGATTAGAGTAACCAAGAAAAATTACTTCATCACATCTAGCATCAAAATTTTTGAGATTTTCTTCATCCTTTTTAATATAACATCTACTACCAAATACCTTAAAGTATTTTACAGTAGGAGTCTTATGAGCCCATAAATTATAAGGAGTCTTAGTGTTACTACATTTGATTTGAACTCTGTTAAGAATGTAAACAACAGTATGAATAAATTCTCTTCAATATACATCAAGAACATTTGATTCTTTCATCATGTTTCTAGATACCTCTTACATAGTCGTGTTCTTTCTTTCTTCAACTCCATTCTGTTGTGGGGTTCTAGGAGTAAAAAAATGTATTTTTATTTCATTCTCTTCAAAAAATGCATTGAACTCACCGGATGTAAACTCTCCACTTCTATCACATCTTAAGCATTTAATCCTCAAGTTTTCTTCATTTTATAGTCTTGCTTTAAACACCTTGAATCTATCAAGAGCCTGAGACTTTTCTCTAAGAAATGTAACCCATGTCATCCTAGAGTAATCATCAATTAAAAGAATAAAGTACATGTCACCATTAGGATTTCTATTCTTAGAGGACCACAGAGGTCGGTATGGATTAATTCAAGCATTTTAGTAGAAGATTGATCCTTTCCTTTAAAACTGGTTCTTGTATGTTTTCCCATGTGAAGACATTTGCATATTGAATTTCAACGCTTTGCGATTCTAGGTAGATCTCTCACAACTTCTCTAGAACTGATCTTAACTAGATTATCAAATTTCACATGTCCCATTCTCTGGTGCCAGAGCCAACTCTCACTAATCTAAGAAACAAAAAACTGACTATCACCAACTTTAAGTTGATAGATGTTTCCATGAGTTCTTCTTCTAGCTATAACCACGGTTCTAGATCCTTTTCTGATCTCACAAGTGTTATCTTGAAACACAAGCATAAAAAATTTGTTGCACATATGTCCAACACTTAAGAGATTATTCCTTAAACCCTTTACATAATAAACATCATCAGTGCTATGTTTTCCATCAAAGATAATTGTTCCTTTACCAACAATATTAGCACTAGAATCATCTCCAAACATGACTATACCTCCATCATAGTTCTCAAGTTTAGTGAAATTACTCTTATCTCCAGTCATATGATTTGAACATCTGATGTCAATTATCCAAAAGTCTTCATCATGTTTGGCATGAAAAATAGTCGCTAGAGTACCTTTTTTTTTCATCCTTCTTGTTCTCTGTACCAGATTCCTTTCCACATTTCTTTTGCAGGGATAGAAACAAGCATTCATCTTTGTCTTCCTCAAGGTCAAATTCATCATAAGAAATTCTTGCAACTTCTATGACATAATACAGCTTCTTGAACTTCCTATCCCCTTTATCCTTGCAATTATTGTTATTATCCATGTTCTTCTTTTCTTTATCTCTATTAGGATATCTTGATTCATAATGACCAATATTTACATAGTGAAACATTTAAAAGGTAACTTGCCTTTGTATTTACCAATACCTTTCTTCAATCTCCTTGTGAAATTTTCTTCTGAATCTTCTGCATCAATATCATCATCATCATCTTCTATCTTCATGGCTTTAAAGGTTGTTTCGTTGTTGTCCTTATACCTTGCAAATTTTCTCATCTCAAATACAGTCAAGATGCCAAATAGATATTCCTCAATAATTTTCTTTGAATCATATTATTCTTCAAGAGGAGATACTTTTTCACTATAGTTGTCTACTAGGGTCATCAATATCTTCTCAATTATATCTCATCATTCATAGTACCTCCTTGGTTCTTGATTTCGGTTGCTATAGTTTCAACTCTCTCATAGTAGCTTGCAATGTCTTCTCCTTCTTCCATTCTTAGATTCTCAAATTTTCACTTAGAAATTAGTTTCCTTGACAACTTCACTCTCTCATTTCCTTCATAAATGTCTTTCAATTTTGTCCACATTTCATTTTCTATAGTCAGAAGAAGAACTTTTGATATCTAATTTTTAGATAATTCACTAAGTATAGAAAATCTTGCTCTTTCATTCTCTTCAAAGGCTACCACCTCATCAGTAGTGGAGGGTCTAGCTGTTGCTTTCACAAAGTTTGTCTCCACAACTTTCCAGGTATTGAAGTTAAGTTAAATCAGGAAGATTCTCGTAGACTATTTTCATTCACTATAGTCAGATCCATCAAACATAGGAAGCTACAATTTGTGTGCCATCTGATCTACCTCAAATGGTTAAGCTTTTCACTTAGGAACTAGAGCTATGATACCAATTGTTAAAATGCATAAGACAATTGAGAGGGGGGTGAATCAATTGTACCAAATTATTACTTCCTAACTTAATTAATTTTACTTAAACTTCTATATTTTATTAACTATGAACATGAAATGAAAATAACATAAACACAACACCTGAGACACCAGATTTACGTGGAAATCCCGAATGAGGGATGGTAAGGTTTAACTCACAATATTTTCAGAGAAATCACCTAGAGGAACAAATAATTAGAGACAAAAGTGAAGGAATAAAGACAAGAAACAAAGTGGTTGAGGTAAACTTGTGTTTACTTTATAATAATGAACAAAAGAATGTGAATGAAGCATGTAATGATGAAAGCCAGATGACAACAATGGAAGAAAAACTACAACAAATAGAAAAGAATGAGACATGGGAATTAGTCCCTAGACCCACAAACAAGAGTGTAATAGGTTCAAAATGGGTATACAAAACAAAATTTATTGAAGATGGTGAAGTGGTAAGGAATAAAGGAAGACTTGTATGTAAAGGATATTCACAGGTTGAAGGCATAGATTTTGAAGAAAATTTTGCACCTATAGCAAGAAAGGAGGCCATTCGAATTTTATTAGCATTTGCAATTCATAACGACTTCAAAGTATATTAGATGGATGTCAAATCTTAATTTCTGAATGGAGAATTGGAAGAAGAAGTATATATGGAGCAACCAGAAGGTTTTTCAGTGTCAGAAAAATCAGACATGGTTTGTAAGTTAGAGAAAGAATTATATGGTCTAAAGAAAGCTCCCAGAGCTTGGTATGCTAGATTGGATAGATACTTGCCAAAGTGGGGATCCAAAAAAGGGTCTACAGACAACAATCTCTACTTTAAGGTTGAGAAAGACAAGATACTGATAGTTGTGCTATATGTTGATGACATCATTTTTGGTTGAAATGAAGGTATGTGTAAGCATTTTGTTGAAGAGATGCAAAAATAATTTGAAATTTCTATGATTGGTGAATTGTATTTCTTCCTTGGACTTCAAGTTAATCAAATTATGGACAAAGGGATATTCATTTCACAATCTAAGTATGTTAAATAAATATTAAAGAAGTTAAGAATGGATGACTCTAAACCGGTATGTACCCCTATGGTAACTAGATGCAAGCTTAGTTAAGATGATGAATCTGCTAAAGTTGATCAAAGCATGTACAGTTCCATGATAGGTGGACTGTTGTACTTACTATTACTAGACTAGACATTATGCATGCAACATGTTTAGTTGCAAGATTTCAAGAAAAACCAAAGGAAGCACATGTTATAGTTGTAAAGAGGATACTCAAATATCTTAAAGGAAATCTAGACTATGGGCTATGGTATTTGAAGGACAATAATTTTACTTTGAATGCCTACACTGATGTTGATTGGGATGGTTGTGTAGATGACCATTAAAGTACAAGTAGAGGAGCCTTATTTCTTGGAGGAAGATTAGTTTCATGGTTGAGAAAAAAAAGTTATTTAGTTTCTTTATCAACTGAAAAAGAAAACTATATTGCAGCAGCATCCTATTGTACATAGGTATTATGCATGAAGAAGACTTTGATGGACATAGGTGTGGTGAGTGATGAACCTAATTCTCTCTTTTGTGACAATACACATTCTATAAAAATTTCAAAGAATCCAGTCATGCATTCTAGAACACAAAATATATCTATCAAGTATCACTTCTTAAGGGAGAAGGTGTTGAGGAATGAAGACTTGAATATGTACCTACCAAAGAACAAGTTGCAGAAATATTCACTAAGGCTCTTCCAAAGGATACTTTTAAGTATATCAGATGTAAGTTCGGGGTTTCTACACCTCCTTCTTTGAACTAAGTGCACATGAAGGTGCATCAGTCCACTGGTTTCATAGACTCTTTTTTTCTTGACTGATGATTGAGGTCTCCTCCTCAGGGGGATTAGGAAAATGCATTGTTGCAGTATTTTTTGTTGATGTACTCCTTAGGGTGAGTGTACAAATATTTATATGGTAAGAAATTACCTTTCCATTAATGTCAAAGAGGGAGAGAGAATAATGTGAAAATTTTATTCTTGGCAAGTTGTCGCTTCAAAAAAACATGTAGTATGTGGGAGAGAGAATCATGTATGTTGCATTTGATGTTTTTTCACATCATGTGCTGCTATCAATGAAAACACCATAGAACACATCCATAATTGCAACATGTTGCACTTATAAAGTTGTGATGCAATTGAAAATTTGACAACACAACACACAAGTTTAAAGTGACACACTTGCTGATTTAGGATTTCAAACATAGAAAATTTGCTGACTTTTAGAAAATTTGATGTTGTACATGTTGTTCATGCAGGAGACCTTTCATCCTTTACAATCATGGGAGAGGAGATATAATGTTCCATCACGATTGAGAATATTCAAGGATGATTAGGGTTTCTTCCTAAGAGCCATTAGTTTACACTTCATTGCACTTATTGTGGAGATTTAGACTCATCTTGTGATGATGATAGTGCTCATGGAGATATGGCATTTTTAGACCTCATCTTTCCATATTTTGATCAAGGAGGTGATCATCACACTTTAGGATGTTTGCAACATCCTTTGAGTTGTAATTCATGGCACTCAAGTTATCTATGATATAGAGCTCATCCTAGGGACCATTTTCTAAGTCCTAGTTGTCGATGCTTTAGAGGTATAGAGTTACTAAATTGACTTGTGCCAACACCACAAATGTTTCAATGATTTGACATTAGTAATCATAGGATTGATCATGGGACTCTTAGTTCTATATATATATACAATTGAGGATTCAACAATGGCTGGAGCTTAGTGTTGAAGGGAATGGTTGATGATATGGTCATCTATGCATGGGGTCCAGTGATATTAGCTTATCTATACCATGAGATTCACCAAGTAGTCTACACGTAGGGACATAGACTATCCGCTAGTGTGACTTTATTCCACATCTAGGCTTGGGAACACATTGTCATGCTCAAGCTTGTCATTGTGTTGGAAAACATTGATGAGGAGGAGCTCATTGTATATAGATACTCAGCCATGATTACACTCCACACTAGAGTGATTGGGGTAGCTTACTAGAGGGTGATAACTGACATGACAGTATTTAGGTGGAGAAATTTTCTCCAGGAATGAACATGGATGGATGATCAATAATATTTTTTCTATACCTAACAGACACAGTGGATTATGGACTATCAACATCATATCATTGAGACATATCTACTAGATAGGGTGACTTGCTAGTTTGGTGACTAGAAGGATGTCCATGGTCTAGATGATAGGGTTGTATATGTACATACCACTAGAGAGAAAACCTAGGGAAATAAGGTGGAAACACAAGTCACTATTTAGGACTTCACATATCTTCTACCACTACCATAGGTTTATAGTTGGGGACCCGAGGATCCAGGAACCACACCATCCTATGATGCTTGGTTTTCTCAACATGCCCTTATCAGATTGATAGATCCTTGAAGAGGTTATAGTGTAGGATGAGGATAGGGTAGAGGTAGAGGTTGAGGGATGATTGGAAAAATACCATAGTATCCTCCTCATGATGGTTAGTTTCCAAGATAGGTTTTAGGACAACATGATAGATAAATTTTGCAACAACCTTTGTATCAGCTACCACTTATTCCTTAGAAGCCTCTTGTAGTTAAGTAGGTATGAGATCTAAGATATCGATGTATAGAGGTGCTAATTATCAAGTGAGACTGGGCCATACAAGAGAGGGATATAGCTAGATAAGAGAGGGACACTACAAGGATGGATCAAGATAGATACAAACAAGAGTGCAATCAAGAGCACCGATAATTAGCACTCCAAGTTACACAAGAGATAACATAGAGGTAGCAGCTCAAGGGTACTGCATAGTTGTAGGCACAGGATTGAGGAAAAGATAGGTGTCCACTATGCATTATGGACAATCCATAACATAGGCTTCTTATTATAGGACATTGTACCACAAATATGTTCCATGACACTAATGGCAACTAGATTTTACCATAGGTGCAAGGTTGTGTCAAGCAGTTTAGTAGGTGGGTCATCAGTAAGGTGGCCATCAGGCAGAGGGGATAATTAGCACCCCTCTCAATAGGTGGACCGACATAGCATGGGATAGTGTCATGTATATAGACATTATTTTTTATGTATAGCTTGATTTTTTGATCTACATTCATTTGTGGGCTCATTTTTCATAGCCTCGTGTATACATTTATCACATACTTGAATTGTATCATGATATTTGATTATTCCAATATATATGAGATGGGTTTTGATGTGATCATCATATGATTCTTTATTTTATGCTTATTATTCCAAGCTATTGATGTCCTATACTTTTATATGGATGCATTATTGATGATATATGATTATGTATCGAAAGACGATGCATTTATTATGCCTATGATGTGATGTATGCAAAATGTATATGATTCATGAATGAGATGCATATTTTATAGATGATATGGATGAATTTATTTATGTACTTTTGATATAACTTGTTATGCATATGCAATATGTACGTTATGTTGATGGTTTGTGGATAAAAGATGGATGCGCTTATTTTTGTTATGTCATGATACTTGGATGTTAGTAAGAACTAGATAGAATATGGATAGAATATAAAAATGAGATGGTTCATTGATTAACATTTCTTTTATGTTGACATTGATTCATAATTACAAAAAATCTATAATTATTTTGAGATTTTATTGGATGTGGTGATGATAGAAGATATTTCTTTACTTCTAGGACTTTGTCTTAATTAATCATAGAAATCCTTATTTTTGATATAAAATATAGACACGATGCACCAAGGTATGAAGAGCCAAGGTTATGTTGTATCTAATACAATGGACTTTGACTCTATAAACATACAAGAGTATTGTTGTTTAGACTTGGCATAAGGAAACCTTGTTCAATCATGTGAAAGAATGAGCCATCCAAGTAAGGAGACTAATACTCAAAAGGTATGAAGAACCTGATATTTCTTATCTGTTGTTTTATTTGAGACTATCTCGACACATGCAAGATAAGTATTCATCAAGGTTGTACTACAATAATATCCAACAAGCACAACAAATGAGAAAAATGATCAATTCCCCATTACTTTCTCTCTAAATCATTTTGTTAGACATCATCAAGACATCATCATAATGGACCAACAATATAAATAGTAGAAAAATATTATAATGAACAAGCAGCCACTGTTATTTATATCTATTGCCAAAGATATTTCTATGTTTTTAGCTAAAATCAGAATGAGGCCCATTTCTCAAAAGATATATCCTAGGACATTCATTGGATTTGGATGTTATGTTAAACTAATTAGTCCATTTATATAAACTTAATTAACGCATTCAAAGATTAACCTTGACTTCACGACTTGTTTTCCTTAGAGTTTACATTCTTAAATGCTTCCATTGTTTCTGCTTACTTCACCAAAGAGTAGGAATGACGATCAATTTAGTATAAATGAATATTATTATGGGTAAAAGTGAGATGGGATAGGTGGTTTAGATATTTTTAGAATATTTGAATGGTTTTGACATTTTGAAATGTTTTGAGGATTTTTTAGGTTTTCTATTATTTGAAAGTTCAAAATTTTTGAGCTATTTGAGGTTATTTTGAGTTTTCAAGATATTACGATAGTTTACGGTTTTCAAAATTTTCAAATGTATTTTTGTTTTCCAAGAGTAAGAAATAGGACTAAAGAGGGATTGACCTAATGCCTCAATGGCTCATTGATGATGAACTTGCCTATGTAAGTATAAAGAGAACGTAGTTCAACTGACTCATGTTTGTTTACTGATGAGATATGAAAATTTAGAAATATCAATTTATTATTGTGGACTCCTAAGGACTGGCCTAATGCCTTGGGGGCTCATCAATGATGGCCTTGTCTATGTACATACGTAGAGACAACATAGTTTGACAAGTTTTTTTGACATTTTAAATGTTTTAGACCTATTTAGGGATTTAAATCTGATTTGGATGTTTTTGAAATTTTGACATGTTATGAAGGTTTTTGTATTTCAAACTGTTTCAGAAGTTTTTGAAAATTTTCAGCTTTACAAATTTTTGGATGTTTTTTGAGATTTTGAACTTTACAAATTTTAGAGTGTTTTTGGATTTTCAACATTAATTTTTTTTAAATATTTTGGGATTTTGAACATTACAACTTCTCAATATTTTTTGAATTTTGAACTTTACAAATTTTTGAATGTTTTTGGGATTTTCAATTTTACAAATTTTTGAATGTTTTTGGATTTTGAACTTTGCAACTTTTTGAATGTTTTTAGATTTGAACTTTACAACTTATTTGAATGTTTTTTTATTTTGAACTTTAAAACTTTTCAATTTTTTTTGGATTTTGAACTTTACAACTTGTTTGAATATTTTAGGGATTTTTAGGAATCCAATTCACAAGACGCGGGTAATACAAGAATCCAATGCCATCACCAAGTATAAGAAATTTTCCATAGCCAAGTGTTATGGAACTTTGATAAGAATCAAATAGGATGGATGAACATTTTCTTGAATACCAAGCCATCGTAGGTGTGAAAGTGGATGGGTGGAAAACAAATTCCAATATTATTATTATGAATGGATATCTTAGACCAGCATCCCATGGGGGAATTGGTGCCATTTTGATGTGAAAAATGGCCCTTTCCCAATTCCTTTCAAACTTGATGACGATGGATGGATCCTTGATGACAAGTGTCAATAACCTAGATATGAAAACCTGAAAATGGATTCAAAATGGATAAGTATGAATGGAAATTGCTAAGAATTTTAAGATAATAATGTTGCATAAATTTGTGGATCATGTTGTGTCAAAGATTGTGTCCCCAAATACAATAGAGAAGGCCTCCATTTATAATGAAGAAGGTTGGAAGAATGAAGAATAGGATGAATGTGGGAAAAAAGACCAACAAATGAAAGAAGGCCACTTGTCCACATGTGAGTGGACAAAGGTGGAGCACATTTTGGTCAATGGTCATGATAAATTCTATTAGATTCAAATTTGAAATTTGAAAGTTGGCTTGTTGGAGGGATGAAGAAATGGAGTTAATGTCACTTGGCTCAATGCAAAGGACATGTAAGAGGCCTTTAATGCCTTGTTGGATGTACAAACCCTTTTGGAGGGATTTTTGAATTTGAGGAATATTCCCTTCTTGATTCCATGTTGAGGGAAAATAGAGGAATTTATAAATCAATTAAACTGAGGAATTTATAAATCAATTAAATTAAGGAATTGTGCAAGTTGCAAAATCTAGAGGATTTGATGGATTAGGATTAGAATTAATCAGGATTTGATTAATTTAGATAGAATTTAGCTGATTTGACAATTTGATTTAGATTTTAGGATTTAAATAAATCAAAATGAAATTAATATGAATTGAGACTTAATTAAATAATGTTTGATTTATTCAATTAAAGAGGATTGTGTTAGATTAAATAAAATAAATATTAATTTATTTAATTTAAAGGATATGACTTTCGAGATTAATTAAATAAAGTGGATTATTTAATTAAAATATGGACTATCAGAATAACTAAACAAAATGATTTATTTAATTACTAGAAGATGATTAATTAATCAAATAAATTTGATTTATTTAATTAAGAGATTAAATGTGATGAGTTTAATTGAATAAAGATTATTCCATTAAATTGATTAGCTGAGGAGATAATTCAGGACAAACTGGTGTTAGTAAGATTAGGATCAGGTGTATGTATATTTTACATGTCTACATTTTTCCCCTCTTTGAAGCAATGTACTTATTGCGTTGGTTCAAAGAATAGTCTTGTTGAGACTAAAAGTCAAAAAATTATCTGACCTTTTCAGATGTCCCATTGTTGCCCTAGTGGAAAGAAGTACGCTTATACATTGCCCCCTCGAGAGATTGAGTGGAAAGTTCAATTTGAGGGTCGATATAATGAAAACAGGTTCAAGATGGACACATTGGTGATGTTTTTGATTGAATGTCATGATACCATGTTAGTGTGAAAGAGGATAGAATAAATAAGATGATGAAAAGAGGATCCAACAAGCCTACATTATTAATCATGATGATGATGATGATTTTCTTATCAGGAATTAGGATTTTAAAAGGGCCATTTACCTTATGTTTGATAATACACATAGGTACGATGCATCAATGTATAAAGAACCAGGATGGCATTGTACCTAGTGTGATGGAATTTGACTCAACAAATAGATTGGAGTATTCTTGTTCACACCTGGCATACAAAACCTTATCTAAAATGTAGTTCAAATATTCCAAACATCTTGGACCAAAACATAAAAAGGAAAGCCTTCCTATGTGGTCAAAAAGACTCCTAAAACACCTTCCCTACAAACCAAACAAATCATGCATGACCAAGGTTATTTTACAAGAACATCCAACAAGCACAACAGATAAAAAGATAATGATCATTGCCCCATTCCTTTCTCTCTAAATAATTTTGATTAAACATTATTGAGAGGTCATTGGAATGAGTGCAATAAGGTAAATCAAAGAAAAGATCAAGTACACAAACAAGTCAATGTTCTTCATACCGCTAGCCAAGGGGATGTGCTTTGAGGATAAGAATCCAAATTTATTTTTCCAAAATATAATGCCCATTGTAGGAAGGATGCATCCTAGGACATGTTAGTGGATGGTGGAAAGTTGATAGGTTGTTTGAAAAGGCTGTTGATATAAGGTCGATTGACATGTTTATGAAAACGATGAAGAGTTTGATTTTGCGTTTAAAATTTTCATTTTCCTGATTGTTGTGGTTGTTTCTATTTGTTTTGGAAAAGGATGAAGGTGACAATTGATTTATTATGGATGAGATTATTGTGAGTGAAAGTGATATGAGACACATGGATGCACCTTTTTGGGGTTTTTAAATGTTTTGAGGCTATTTTTGTGATTTTTGCAATGTTTTACAAATGTTTTGATTATCGGATTTTTGTATTTGTTTGGATTTTCTTAGATTTTAAACAAGAGAATGACTTATAGACCTACCTAGGGGTCTCAATAGCTGATCAATAGATTAGCCTTGCCTACGTTATACACACAAAACCATGTAGTTTGAATGACATAGACTCAATTATTGACGAGATACGAACAAATGGATTTCTAGTTTATTGTGACAAACTCCTAAAGGATTGACCTAGGGTGTCTTGAGGGATGATCAATAGATCAACCTTACCTACGTTCAAGCTCAAAGATGATGTAGTTCAGATCCATGTTTTTGATGTTTTCTAACTTTTTGACCTTTTTTTTTATTTTGATATGTTTTGGATTTTTTTTGGATTTTGATATGTTTTGGATGTTTTTGGATTTTCGCATGATTGTAACGATTTGGATATGGATGTGATGATATCAGTGCTCTGTTTTGGGATTTTTGTTGAAAACCAAGCTAAGGTTGATTCATCAGATTGATGGATTGATGATATTAACATTGTTGAGGATACACAACAATGCAAGGATAGTGTTAAGCAACACGAGGATTGGGAAGGATATCCTGAGATGATGATGGATTGATTGGATTTGATTGATCAATATTTTTAAGCTTGATTTTGAACAAAATTGTTTTGATGATTTGATGTGATGCTAAATTTTAAATTATATGCAACTAATATTGGCTATTTGGATCGATGTTCAATGAAAGATAAAGGATAAAGCTTGATAAGGAACATATTCTCCTCAAAATATGCCATGGGCTAGTGATTTGTAATTTTTTGCTCACAAATTCTTTGACCAATTTGATTTCACATTTTCCAATGCTCGGATTACCACATAAGTTGGAGGATATATATCAATATTTATTCCCAAAGCAAGATGTAAATATTTCCCCCAGTATCTAGCAATGTATGAAATGATATGGGTGGATGCTAAGATAGTTATGTGGATGGATGGATATGGTAATCATGCAAAGGGTGCCAAGGATTATCTTGTGATAAGATAAGGTGTTCGAATAGAGGATGCTCACTTGGATAATGCTTCATGGCTTAGTTAATTTTGGGTAGGATAGGATTAATGAACATGACCCATGTCAAGATATATACCATAAGAAAGTGTGCACCAAACTTTCTTAAGATCAAAATAAGTTGGGAGTTAGATACAGATAGATGAAGATGGATTGGTTAAATAGTTCATGGATGAATGGATTTAAGATGGATGGGATGTTGGCTTTATTATGGATGGGATGAGATGCTTCCAACTGAATTGGTGCACCTAGATGCTCATACACATGATGCTTGTTTTCAAGGTTTTAATCATGGTACCTATCCAAAGTTCCATCAAAGTGGTTTTCACTAGACGATGATTTTTCTCTTTACTATTTTCAATCCCTTTTCTGATTTTTTTTGGATTTTTATATTTTTTGATTTTCTTGTATTTTTTCTGAAAGATTTTAAGCTCATGTTGAATCACTTGGTGGTGCTGATGTAGATGCTTCTATCATAATGTGCCACTGATATCCTATTTGAAGAAGCTTCTTTGACAAGATACGTGCAATTGAATGCAACTTTTGAGATTCTTGATCTACTTTTTTGATACCATAGTTAACTTTGTCTTTGTGTGCACACCGCAATAGAATGCCTTCTAAATCCTTACAATGAAGGGTTTCTTCCAATACATGGTCAATGCGAGAATTGGATATCATTCATGGAGGCATGGATGGTGGAGTGTGTTTAGGCATAGGAGATGAATTGGTTGATAGTTTGGAACCTTTGACTCTCTAAACTTTCGAAGATGAAAAATGATGAGTGGATATGAAAGTCTACATGGAGTTAGGACCAACTACTTGATACACTTTCTATGTTTCTTGAGAATCCTTAGTTTTCCTTTTTGAACATCTTTGATGGATACCTTTCCCTTTTTTATTTTTCCCCATAGTTTCTTTGACTAATAGACTTTGATAGGGATAACCTTTATTTGTATTCTTTGGTATCCACTTGTATGTAAGTTGTCCATTATGCTTCTCAAATTCTTTTTCTTTGATATTTTTCTTCTTGATTTGATTTGAATATTTCTTTTGACGTTGGTCCCAATTCGTAGATGGGGTGATGGGTGGATGAAGATTCATGATGTGGCAGGTTGTAGTACTAGCATTGGTTTCATCATAAGGATTCTTCATTCTCCCTATGTTGGTGTTTACTTGAGACATCGTTGCCCCTAGTATTATAGAGGTATCACTAATATTTTTAGATCCCTTAATTGTATAACCAATACATTGATGATTAGGACTACCAATAATTTGCACTGGTTCTAGGATACCATGTTCATGTAGACCTAATCCTCTACCTTGATAATTCATCTATTGAAACATTTTATTTGCAATATGATATGATTTACCTTTGAAACAAGGTGCTAACCCTTCTCTACTTTGTTGTGGATCTTCAAAGGTGACAACTTATTCATTGATAAGATAGCTTGCTCTAAAAAAGGTAAGTGATCCAAGTTCATAAGTCATAGGAACCTCCATATTTGGGATGACTTCGTGATTGATATATTTGGCTTGATCTTGTGAAATATCAAATTTCAATGCTTCTTCAAGAGGTATTGATGATTCATTGTCCATATTAAAGTCTTCCTCATGATTCATTTTTGATATGTCTTCACAAAATCTTTTTATTCACCACTTCTCTAGGAGCCTTCTTCATGACCCATTTTTGATATGTCTCTAGATTTCTCTATATCTTGATATTGTGTCTAAATGTTAAGAGTAGGAGACTCTTGTTCCTTGGTAATGATATCAAGAGTATGAGACTCTTGTTTTAAATGAAGTTCGTCTACATGTTCATCCAAAGAAAGCATCTCACGGGTAGATGGGGGGGTATGTGCTATATGGATATGATAATCATTTGTGACATCTTTTATAGATAGGAGAGCATCCATTAGATCATTGTAGTATCTTGGAGATACAAATTATTGATCTTGATTAATGTTGGAATTTCTTTTGACATGGGTCAATTTCAAAGAATGGATTGTTTACAAAGGGTTCTTGGACTTCTTCATTAGGTATGGGGAGTGGCTCAATATCCTTTTGATCTTTGAGTGGATTGGTATCAAGTGTTTATTTGAAGATTCCTTCATTATCCACAACCATGAGGTCGAAGGATGTCAATATGTCTTGGGAAGGACCATTGCTAGACCTTGGTGGAAGATGTTGATCATGCTTTGGAATATGTTATTGAGATATGCCCTCTAACTCATTAGGTGATGTAGACACATTTTAAACATGATCATTAGTGGATGGATCTTGGATTATGTCAATAGGATCAAATAATTATAACACTCCTTGAAATAGATCATTGTAGAGTATCATTGATGAATTTTTATCATGAATGAAAAGTAACTCTTGATAGACATTGATTTGATCTTCGGATGAGGTGGAAAAATTTTCAAGGTGCTCATTGACGGATAGATTTTGATCATCATTTTCAAAAATGGTGGAGGACATATTGCCATTGCTATCGCTGGTTGTTGAATCCTCATCATTGTCCCCAATAGTTATTATATTTTTATCAATAAGGTCTTGGATGATATTTTTAAGTTGAATACAATTTGATGTTGTGTGTTCCTTTATTTTGTGAAAATCACAAAAGTGCTTCTCATTATACCTTGGTGGTTTAACTTGGGGCTCTTGATAATTCTCATAAACATGGATTTTAATGAGATTTTATTGCATCAATTGTTACATGACCAATTCAATTTGTTCCCCAAGTGGTGTGTATTAGTGTTTGTTACCTTGTGAGATTTTTACTTTGAATTGACCTTGTGGTGATTTATTTCAGAGATGTGGTGGTTGATCTTCGAGATGTGGAGGTGAGGTTTTTTGTTGATGTTGTTGATCTTGATATCCAACCTCTTGACATTGGAGATATTGTTATTGATGTGGTTGTGGACATAACTCAATGCTTTGATGAAATGGTTTAACCAATGGAATAGTGTATTGATTTTGGGATGGATATGTCTCTTTGCGCAATGAGTCAATTATTTTGGCAAGTGAAGCAATTTGATCTCATAAAATTTGATCTCGATTTTTATCTTGACACCCTTGATATAGTTGATTTGGTTTTTGTTCAAGAAAATTTGGAAGGCATCCTTGTGGTGTTTGTATGGATCATGGAAAAATTGATTTTGGATGAGGTTTATATTTGGCATTATAGGTTGAAATTGAACATTTTTGTGGTTAGGAATCACATTTCCTTGATTTAGATAACTTTGATTTTGCATGGTGTTACCTTGACTTGGATCAACACATGGAGTTGTTAACATATTGTATGGACTTTGAACAATATTTCTATGATTTTCAAACATATCTATCCCAAAGTTTACAAAGTGTGGATTTGAAATGTTCATGTTTGGTAAAATTGTACTTGGTATATTCACATTTGGCATGTATGGATTTAGTGGGATAATGTTATTTTGTTGAAGAATCGTGTATTGATTATTTGATTGATAGATTTTTAGGTTTGGAATTTGATTTAAATCTACCATAGGGAAAGGTGTTCCAAATTTAGATTGGGTACTCACATTTTTTGTACCATTGAGGTTTGTAAGCGAGAGTGATGCATGTATGGATTGCATAAATGTGAGTTTCGATAATCAATCGGCATTGTAAGGCTTTGATAGTTTGGTTGATTTAGACCACTCATGATGTATGAATCAAGTTTATATTCCATGTTTTTCTTGTGTTGAGGTCTAATTTGGATTGAAAAATAAGGATCAATTTTCAAGAATGTGAGAGATGAACCTCTAACTCCTTAGATTGATCTAAACATTAGGTATAGAAAAAGGAAAACCTGGGATGATAAGAATAAAAGGGTGATGATGAGGTAAATGAAATATGGATGATAAGAATGATTGAACTCTTAAGAAATCTTGAAGGCAATACTAGACTTAAGGACTTTTGGATTTTTTATTTCTTATTTGGTTTCATTTGATTTTGGATTTTGGACTTGATTTGGATTTGGATAATGAAAAAATATATCCCAAGATGTTGGATGTTATCTATGGGATAAATTTTCTCATAAGATGATAATTTGAATAAGTGTATGGAGAAGGATGCATCTACACACACCTAGCCACACAAGATGACTTTGATATTGGTTTGAAGGATTTTACCCAAAGTCTAGTATGAATGATTTTTCCAAAAGTTCATAAGGTTGTTTGTGAGATGGATATGATAAATTATTGGATGGATGAAGAATTTGATTTGATCCTATGTGAGCCTAAGAAGGACTTGTTTACTACACCAAGATATTGAAGAATGTGCTTCTCTCTAAGATTATTTCAAACCAAAAGACCAATGTTTGCATGGAAAACCATATGAAAAAAAGTTACCAAGCACATGTGTAGGGTTCAATTGTTCTTAACATTGCTTAATGAGTTCTTTTTACCACAAACACTCTCTTGATTATATTTTCAAACTAAATGTCTAATGTCCTAACTTATTCTCAACTCACAAACTCCATTATGTGGAAATCAAGGAAGTCAAGGAATTTTTTTCCTAATGTTGACCTTAGTGAGAAAAAATTATGATGTAAATCCAAATACTTAGAAGCATCTAAAGATAAAATCCCTAGGGAAAGCAATAGCATTTGGATTTTCTCAAAGGTATTTTCTTCCTCTAAAGGGTTTTAAATTTTATGATCATGTTGAATGTTTGTTTTTTGAATGTTTAGGATCCAAGAAAAGTTTTTTTGGTTCCAAGAATATGCACAACCCTATGGATAATGAAGAGACAATATTTGTTGAGTTTCCACTTGGATTTCTCTAGCTATGTCTACTCTTAGTGGATGATTAGATGCTTGACCACATAGGCTCCCCCTTACAATGCACTCACTTCTTAGGTCAACCAAGCACCAATACCCATGAAAATCCCATGGCATACTTCTCATCTCTACTAAGAGTCATAAAAATGTGGGACAACTTCAAAACGGACATTCTTGCACCAACAAATAGATAGAGATTTTGGATTTTCTAAATAAGAGGTTCTAATAAAGGCATTTCATTCATGGGTTACCATCCATACAACAAGAGACCATTTCTACCCTTCTTTTTGGAACAATCCTCGTGATACTTGAACTTTCCTCAAGTACCCACACTTATACACTAGTTGGAAGTTGCTTAGCTTTAGTGTTTTACTCGTTGGGTCATTCCCTGGAGTGTCATTCCCTGGAGTGATTAATTTTTCCCACCAGGTAGGCCCTCTAAGGACAAACAAAATTGAGCAAGTACATCCATATTTTGATTGTTCTTTTTTGAGTAACAAAGAGAGAACACTCGTGATATACTCCACTCACACTAGCAAAATTTTGTTCAATTTTAAAATGCCCAAATTGAAGTGTGGAGGTAATCACATATACAAATTAATATCACAAAAAATCCTTTTGATTCTCAAGATCTTTGTGAGGCATGAGAGAAGTGCATACATATTTTTAAATGATATTACTTTGGATAAAGGGATTACAAAACATAAAAAGCACATGTTCATTTTAATCCTTCAAAATAAAGAATATGAGATCTTTTTAAGCACCAAATTTGAAGTGTGAGATTTGTTTGTTCAATTGTTAAGTCCAAAACAAAATCTAGTAAGTGTCTAATATTTTTTTAACCCTTTGATTTTTCTTTTTAAAACTGAAAAGAAAATTATTTGAGTCCTAAAACTTGAAGATAACAAAGCCTTAAGAATGAGATTATAATTTCTCCCAAAGTGTTTAGAAACACTTTTTACAATCATGTGATAATGCTTTTTCTTTCACTTCCATGCTGCATGATCCTTTAAAACCTTAAATCCAAGCTCCAAATATTAGATGTAATCAAGAAACAAGAAGATATGAGGGTTAGATAAATGATTAAGCATAGAAACCCTAAAATTTAGACCAAGTTTCATTGTAATTTGACATTAGGTGAAAATTTTAAAAATTTAACTCTATCAAAGTTGAGAAACACCTACTCCATTGGATAGCATATAAAATTCTATTTCATTTAAAAAAAAACCTCTGAAAAAGACCAAAATATGACCAAGATATGACCTTTTTAAGTTTGAGTGAAAAAGCAAGAAAGCAAAGGCAGTGCCATTTGCAAATGCGGTGTTGTTTGAGGATTTGAGCAGCGCTCTTGTCAATCTAGCAATGTTTTTTGGAAAAAAAAACTACAAATGTGTTGCAATTTACTCTAGCGGTGTTGTTTGACCTCCAACGACGCTATTTAACATAGGAAGACAAAAAACATATAAATCAATAGAATTTGACAAAAAAACCATGTTAATATCTTCAAATCTGCCATCCTTCTAGCGCCAAAACTTGAATGGATATCTTACAACAACATTCCATGGGGGAATTGGTGTCATTTTGATGTGGAAAATGGTCCTTTTCCAATTCCTTACAACCTTGATGATGATGGATGGATCCTTGATGAAAAGTGTCAATAACCTAGCTATGAAAACCTGAAAATGGATGCAAAATGGATAAGTATGAATGAAAATTACTAAGAATTCGAAGATAATGATGTTGCATAAAGTTGTGGATCATGTTGTGTCCAAGATTGTGACCCCAAATATAATAGAGAATGCCTCAATTTATAATGAATAATAGGATTAATGTGGGGAAAAAGACCTACCAATGAGAGAAGGCCACTTATTCACATGTGAGTGGACAAAGGTCGAGCACATTTTGGTCAATGTGCATGAAAAATTATATTAGATTCAAATTTGAAATTTGAAAGTTAGCTTGTTGGAGGGAGGAAGAAATGGAATTAATGCCACTTGGCTCAATGCAAAGGACATGTAAGATGCCTTTAATGCCTTGTTGGATGTACAAACCCTTTTGGAGGGATTTTTGAATTTGAGGAATATTCCCTCCTTGATGTCATGCTGAGGGAAAATAAAGGAATTTATAAATCAATTGAATTGATTTATTTTGCAAGTTGCAAAATTTAGAGGATTTGATGGATTAGGATTAGCATTAATCAAGATTTCATTAATTTAGATAGAATTTAGTTGATTTGACAATTTGATTTAGATTTTAGGATTTAAATAAATCAAAATGAGATGAATATGAATTGAGACTTAATTAAATAAAGTTTGATTTATTTAATTAAAGAGGGTGGTGTTAAATTGAATCAAATAAAGATTAATTTATTTAATTTAAAGGAGATGAGTTTAGAGATTAATTAAATAAAGTGAATTATTTAATTAAAAGAGGTACTATCAGATTAACTAAACAAAATGATTTATTTAATTAATAGAAGATGATGACTTAATTAGATAAGTTTGATTTATTTAATTAAGAGAGGAAATGTGATGAATTTAATTGGATAAATATTATTCCATTAAATTGATTAGCCGAGGAGATAATTCAAGATGAACTAGTGTTAGTAAGATCGGGATCAGGTGCATGTATATTTTACGAGTCTACAATTATGGATGGGATGAAGTGATAAGAGTCATTAATAGATGGAGATGAAGTTTATTTATGCAAGGTGCTTGTTTACCACATTTTCACCAAGGTACTTTCCCAAAGTGCCACTAAATTTTTTTTTGCTAGAGGAAGATTTTTCCCTTTACTATTTTCAATTCCTTTTCTAAATTTTTTGCATTTTTGATATTATTTATTTTTTAAATTTTTAGAATATTGCCCCTGTTGGGCTAGGCATAGAACCTCTTGAGATGCATGCTATTCATAGGTTCCTATAATGGATGTCCTTCTACTATTGCGATATGATAAGTGCCTAGTCCATAGTAAGCTATGATAACAAAGGGTCCTAACTATTTTTGTTCAAATATCGCTTTGCTATTTTGGTCTAACATGTTCTTCTAATTATCTTTCAATACAAGATCTACTATTTGGAAGTTTTAACGCTTGATTTTTTTTTATAACATCTCTTAAGTTTGATTTTGTACACTTGAAGATGTTTGAGTACTTCTACATGATTCATCCAGCAATTCCAATTCTTTTAGCCTTGATACTTTGTATTATTCTTTAATTATCAGGTTTTGTAAAGACATTCTCATAGATGGGAACTCAATCTCAATAGGAGAAATTACCTCATTATGATAGACTAGGGAGTAAGGTCTAGCACTAGTTGGTGTTTTGATGTTGGTTTGATATGCCCAATGAGAAGGATCTAATTATAGACTAAAATCCCAACCATCATCATTAATAGTCTTTTTGAGAATCTTGATAATAGTCTAATTTGAGGCTCCAGGTCCTCCATTTTCATAGGGATAGTGTGGAGTTGTGAAATAGTGTTGGACATTGAATTTATTGCATAGATCTCTTATATCCTGGTATTTAGAGAGTCTTACATTATCCATGATAATGGCTTGTGGAACATCGTAATGACACATTATTCGCATATGGCTAAGGAGTTTGGCTTGTAGATGTTGTCGTTTATGGCAACCCAAGTCATGCAACTCAAGTCTTGCATCTGAATGAGCAGCACTATTTTGGCTCCTATCAATAGAAGAGAGTAAAGAATAGGGGATCTATTTAAAGGCACAAAATTTGATCTAATCATCCCACCGAATAGATATTTTAGGTTATGGATCTCTAAGGAAGGTCTGTAGAGGCTTGTAGTATCTTGGTTTTGATCTGTATGCACTGGTAAGCAATCTAAGTGGTACAGTGCACTAATTTGTTAATTATCTATGTTAAGAAGTCGACCCGGCAAAGATGCAATTCATGGATGTATAAGATGGAACTAATTATAAGTCTCAATGTTGGATTAAGTATTATTTGGGTCCTCTCTTTGTCTTAACTAACTTTGGAGGATGCACATAAATATTTTGTGATGGATCTGGAAGACAAGTTAAAATATCTTAATACCTTACGAAGCCGACTGTTGGATGAGTAAGTCTTTGATTGTGGATATATATAAGATATTGTTTTTATCATTTAAAAATATCTAGAAGGTGTTCAAATATTAAGTATGAATTGCGAGATTCAAAAGAGAAGTAATTCAAATTTGATCATAAGTGATGCAAAGAGCAGTAAAGAGCAGAATAGGGCAAAGCAAAGTGTAAAGTCAAAGAGTAGATCCAGAATAAGATCCATGAGCTTCACTAGAATTTTTGCATGGCATGGTTAGATGCTATTATCTTAGTTGACCCTTCAAATGGTTTTAATCTAAATTTTGTAGGCAGTAAGCCTTTCTCTTTTGAGCAGTGAGCTCTAGGCAATGTGCCTAAATGCAAGTTCATTCCTTTTGTAAACACTATATTTTGAGTATTCAAATTGTGGATTAATCTCCACCATGGTTTTTCCCCTAACAGGGTTTCCACTCAAAAAATATGAGTGTCATGATGTTATGGATGTTTACCTTCAATGCATACATATTTTCTTTAATGCAATGATGAAATGGTTTTATGTTCTGGTAGAATGAAGTTTAAATATTGTTGAACACTTATTCTACCCCCCCTCTTAGTGTTCCCTTGAGTCCAAAAATTGGTATTAGAGAAATTTCCTTTGGAGAAATTTTATAGCTTGAGATAGATCTTGGAATGTGATGGACTCTCACAGTCTTCAACAATAGCTTATGGTAGCTCTTGATGACCTTGATCATTCTCAAGTAGAAGTTCAAGAATTGAAATAAAATCTTAGAGATGCTGAGAAATTCATTATGTCATTAAAGGATCAGATAGTTAAATCTAGGGTAAAGAGGAAAGATCTTTGTGATCAAATATAGCAGAAGGAGAACAAATCTATCGATGATTCTCACCTGAATCAAACCCTGAAGGAGATAACCAAAGAATGTGAAAATCTTGCTAGAGAAAATACCAACCTAAAACATGACATGGAATCTATGATGATGAAGATGACTAAAGAGATAGAAGAAAGAAAGAAAAGTGAGGAAAATCTTGCTCAGATCTTCAAAGAGATATTTGATGAATGCAACAAAATGAGTGGATAATTCACTCAGTTGGAAATTGAATTACAAAGAACCTAAAATAATGAAGAAGAACTTGTTAAACATATTACTACTCTTAGGAATGATCTTGTCATTGAAAATTAATTCAAAGATAATTTTAAGATTAGTTCAGTAAAGCTTGATGAGCTAACTCAAGGACAGAAGAATGGAAATGATAAGAGAGGTCTTGGATAGAAAAAGGGAGAAAGCTCCAAATCAGGACAAACGAATTTCAGACAAAACATAAGATATCTGGTAAGACTACCTAATACACAAAAATTTAATGGATATTTTTTTGGCTGTAATAAGTTTGGTCTTATGGTTGGTCAGTCTAGAAGTAATTTAAGGTCAAAAGATTCATCATTCTCTAGTCAGTGTTTCAATTGCAGAAAGCTTGGTCATAAATTGATTGAATGTAGAAATATGCCAATTCACTCTATTAATAGAAGAAATGTTTAATGTTATGCATGTGGGAAGTTTGGGCATATTGCTAATCAATGTAGACTATGAAGAAACCAATGGAATGGACAAAGGAACATTGTGTGGTATAACTGCAAAAAGTATGGTCATATTGCTAGATTCTATAGAAACAAGAATACATACAAGAGAGGTCTGATATATAGAGACAAAAATATAGAGAAAAATGATAAAGGAAAAGAAAATATAACTACGGATGAGATCAAAGATCAGATGAAGAAGACATAAGTAAAGAAAAATGATTCTGATGTTGGAAATGATTCCGTACCAAAATCTACTTCTAGTAGTTCTTCTGGTAATTGAATTGAGGCCACTAGCCTAGGGGGAGTTTTAAAAAGAAAATCCTTCCTCCAATGTCTATGAATGGTACCAGAATGCAAAGAGAATTCAAGAATATGCACTCATAGTTTACAAATTTTTTGGATGAAATTAGAAAAGGAAATTTAGCAAACGTGTTGGTCCACAAAAGTTTTTTGTCGTCATCTGAGAAAATAAAGTCTCCTGAAAACTTAGGGAAAATGCATTTATTGTGCATGTGCAGGGAATAAAATTCAAGTGTGAGCCGTCATTTTTTAGTTTTCATTATCAAAGAGAAGAAGGAGAGAACTCAACAAGTGGATTTCAAAGCAGCAAAATTGACTTCATCGACAAATCTTGAAATTTATTAGGTACTTCAAATCATTCTCAAATTCTTCATATAATATGGTGTGTAGTTGCGAAGCCTAAAACACGAAAAATAAAATGGTGAAAATTAAAGGTTCGGTCACATTGGATAAATACAATAGTGAAAAGTTCATATCTATGAGAAGTTTATTGCTCCTTGATGAATTAAAACAATTAAGTGAAGCCAAGCATGGAAATTTGGATATGTGGAATGATTTTTCATACCTTGAGAATGTGGAATTCGTAAAATTATTATTGAGAAAATTACATGGTGATGTTTTAACTTTGGAAAAACCATACACAATCTCAAAGGAGATAATTGAGAAATTAACTAGATTTTGCAAAGTCGGTGATGTTCCTAGGAAGAAATCTATCTAGAACAAGGAGGTTCAAACCCTAACTGGGATAATTGGTGATCAAGGAGCTCTTCTAGTAGCAACAATCAAGAATATTTTTACAAAGTACATTGCACATGACATAACCTATAAAATTTTCTACCAAAATCGGGAAGGGGCTACATCGGTTGGTGCAGTATACAGTGCTCATAAAATGATAATTGAAGGTCATGACTTTAAACTATGTGGACTGTTAAAAGATCAGATGATGGAGAATTTTTAACTAACAAAGGAGTCAGGGTATCCATTCAATTTTGGCACTCTAATCATATGTCTGGTTATGTCTTTATTGAATTTGTTGCCAAAAAACAACAATATAGCATCGACATTAGAAAAATTGGTATGCACCCAAATTTACTCTTATTCTAAGAGTCTGTCTATTTGGGATTCAAAATTTGAAAGTTTTTGTAAGAATGTTCTTGTAAAATATGGATCAGTGGCTATTTCTCCTTTGGTAAGGATAATGGAATTTGGTTCCTCTTTCGATAGCAATGATAGAGGACAAGAAAGAGGAAAAGAGATTATTGACTACAACCCTCCGGAAAGAAAAGTTCCCAAGATTGATTGAAAAGGGAAAGAAAATAGAAATTTTAGACATTCCAGATGAAGAATCTAATGAAGAACCTAAGAATCCACTAGAAAATGATTCTGGTATTGAAAAAGGTAGTGAGGAAGAAGAAGATCTGTCAAAAAGAAAAGCTACAACGGATTATCCAAAGTACAAGTGGTATGCAGAAAATAGAAAGGTTGTGGTCAATCAGACCATCATACAATCAAGACTTAATTCTAGAAGTTATGAATTTCCATATTGAGCATTGTAAGATAATACTAGAAATTTTGAAGGATATTCTACCTGAAGAGATGATTGAGTGTAGCAGAGAATCAATGGGCTCTTAAGACAAAGGAAAAGAAGAAGGTGAAATTATCTCTCACCTGAAGGAACAATTCAAACTATCCCTTGCCAAGCTTAAGAATAAAATGAATGAGTTAAGGAAGTGCATCAACCCAGCCACAAGAACCTACAACTATTGTTTCTGTTGGCCCCATACAGTCAACAATTACAAGGAGAAGCTAGATTAGATTGAGACAGGGATAAATGATATTGGTGAAAACTTTGACATGTCTCAGGATCTGGATAGCATTATCAGAAGAAGAATCCGGGAGTTGCAGACAACTAAAATAAAAAATCATTTTTCCAAGAATGTTCTTGTGGACACCTTTTGGAAGGTAAAAGACTTAATTGAGTGCTTGGAGTAGTTGGTGGAAATTTTGAAGAATGGTGAAAAATTGGAAGAAGCAATCACAATTCTTGAATCTCTCATTGAGATTATCAACAAGACTTCCAAAAATAATAGCTTGGTTATCAGCATTGGAATTGCAATTGATGGTTGGAAGAAGTTTCTTCCAGAAGTGAAGAAAAACAACAAGATAATCTTCTAAAGGTAATAGCAAATTTTCTCCAAGTTTTTGCAATTTTGATTAAAGAGAAGAACTATAAGCATATATATGCTAAAATTTTGAAGAATTGATGATTTTTGAACACGTGTTTTGTCACTTTTTTTCAAAAAAAAATCATATGGCATCCAAGCTTTGTCATTTATGTCAAAGGGGGAGAGAATGTAGTGAAAAATGGCTTATAAGGGGAGAAAATCCCTTATGAATCTCAAGGGGAGAAAGTGCAGCAAGTAGTTTGGTAGTATACCTATAATGATTCTGACACTTAGTCATTTTTCACTAAGTGTTGCCATCAATGCCAAAGGGGAAGATTTTTGGAATATGGCTAAGGATTTTGGGTTGTAGATGTTGTCATTGACGGCAACCCAAGTCATCTAACTCAAGTCTTGCATTTGAATGAGCAACACTATTTTGGATCCTATTGGTAGAGTAGAGTAAAGCACATGGGATGTAGTTACAGGAAAAAAAGTTGATCTAATCATCCCACCAGACATATATTTTAGGTTATGGATATTTGAGGAAGGTCTATAGAGGCTTGTAGTATCTTGGTTTTGATGCACACACACTGGTAAGTAATATAAGTGGTATGGTGCACTAATTTGTTAATTATCTATGCTAGGAGGCTGACCCGACAAAGATGGAATTCGTGGATGTATAAGATGAAACTAATTATAAGTCCCAATGTTGGATTAAGTATTATTTGGGTCCTCACTTTGTCTTAATTGACATTGGAGGATGTGCATAAAGATTTTGTGACGGATCTGGCTGACAAGTTAAAATATCTTAATACCTTATGAAGTCGACTAACGGATGAGTAAGTCTTTGATTGTGGATATATATACGAGATTCATTTTATCATTTAAACATATGTAGAAGGTGTTTGAATATTAAGAAGTGTGAATTGTGAGATTCAGCAGAGTAGTAATGTGAATTTAATCATAAGTGATGCGAAGAGCAGTAAAGAGCATAATAGGGCAGGGCGAAGTGTAAAGTAAGAGAGAAGATCCAGAATAAGATCCATGAGATTCACTAGAACTATTACCTGGTAGGGTTAGATGTTATTATCTCAGTTCACCCTTCAAATGGTTTTAATCTGAATTTTTTAGGCAATAAGCCTTTCTCTTTTGAGTAGTGAGCTCTAGGTAGTGTGCCTGAATGCAAGTGTATTCCTTTTGTAAACACTATATTTTTAGTACTCAAATTATGGATTAATCTCCATCGTGGGTTTTCCCCTAATAGGGTTTCCATGCAAAAACTCTGTGTTTCATGATGTTATGGATGTTTACCTTCAATGCATACATCTTTTATTTAATGCAATGATGAAATGGTTTTATGTTCTAGTAGAATGAAGTTTAAATATTTTTGAACACTGATTCACCCCCCCCTCTCAGTGTTCCCTTGAGTCCAACATACATAAGGTAATTAAGGATGAACTTGGAGATTTGTTTCCTAGTGATATATGTCATAGCAATATCTTCTATCAAGTTCATAAAATACTATGTGGTGGTAATAATGAGCTTGTGTCCATTTAAAGAAGTGGGTGTAATTTTTCCTATGAGATCAAGCCTCCATTGAAAAAATGGACATGGAGTTACTATTGGTTTGAACTCTTGTGTTGGATCATGAATAATATCTCCATACTAATGAAATTGCAAGAATGTTTTTCGCAAAATGATGTGACTTTTGCTCCATGGTGTGCCAATAATATAATGTTTAAAAAATTTATAGCTAGGGTTATGCCACTCAAATGTCACCCACATATGACTTTGTGTATTTCTTTCAAACTGACATAAGTTTCCTCGTCGTTAATACATTTGAGTAATGTGTTATCAAAAATCCTACAATATAAGGTATCACCAACAACAATGAATCATGATGCTCTTCTAATAAAGGTTTTGGGTGAGTTATTGGTTACATTAGTAGGGAATATACCTCTATGTAGGAAGGTAAAAATATCATGGTACTAGGGAAAACTAGGAAAAACAACCTCACACATGAATTCTGACTTTGGAACCTTGAATGTTGGTATGAGAATTTTTTCCACAAGGAATTCATATTTTGAGCTATTCTTTGGAATATCTACCAATGTTCCAATAGTTTCCATTGTATTAGCTACTCTATTATTCATCCTTAGTATTTATTGAAAAGTTATGTCAATGAAGTATTGCTTGCAGGTATCCACCATATTCTTGTATGGTGTAAGCTTATCATCCTGTTTTTGATAATCATCATTGACTTGGTTTACTATTAATTGTGAATCTCCATAGACTTGAAGCTCCTAAATTTTCCATTGAATTGATTTTCTTAATCGCATGACCTGTGCTTCATACTTTTCTATGTTATTGGTACAAGGGAATGACAATCTAAAAGACTTGGGTATGTAATTTCCTTGTGGAATAATAATAATATCCCTTCTCTAGACCCATGTTGAGTATATGATCCATCAAAATATAGATCCCACTACTTGGATGTTGTGAGATTAAAGATGGACTCATCTAGAAATTCCGATATCAATGGGTTTTCTACCTCTATTAATGATTCATCTAACTATTCTACTATGAATTTTCTTTTATCAATTTTCAATCTACATATTTAACATCATATTCACTTAGGATCATTACCCACTTTTCCATAGAACCATGGAGTGTAGTGTTAGATAACAAATATTTCAATGGATCAACTTTTGAAATGAGCTTAACCTGATGTGATAACATGTAATTTCTTAACTTTTGGGATGCAAACACAACTTCTAAGCATTCTCTCTCTATAGGTGAATAGTTAATCTCAAAGACCACTAAATTCCTATTAATCTAAGAGATAGCTCATTCCTTTCCATTTTCATCATTCTGAGCTAAGAGAGCTTTAAGTGCTATTAAAGTTGATAACACATCTAGAATGAAAGCTTTTCGTATTATTTGTGGGATCAAGATTGGGGGTGTTGCAAAAAAAATTTGAGCATCAAAATGCTTGTTCATAATTATTGTCCCATTTGTATGCTACACCCTTATGGAGAAGATGAGTGAAATGATGACACTTATTTGCAGTTTGTGCTATGAATATCCTAATTGAATGAAGCTTTACTTGAAGGATCCTTAGCTATTTGAGTAACTTTGATGGTTACATTTCGATAATCTCCTTCACTTTTTCTGGATCAATTGTGATGCCTCTTCATGACACTATATATCCTAGCTGTTTCCAATGGTGATTCCAAAAAAATGCTTTTTTAGATTCAACCTTACATTGTATTTTTCAGGCCTATCAAAAAGTGGTCCTTTTAGATCTAAATGTCATTTTCTTGTTAATTATTTGGCCAAGATATCATTTACATAATCTTCCACCATTTTCAAAATCATATCATGAAAGATTAGTTGTATTTCCCTTTGATATGTAGCTCCCACATTTTTTATAGAAAAATTCATTGCATTCCAACAGTAGGTTCCCCACAGACATGTGAATGCTATTTTGTGCTAATTTTCTTTAGCAATCATGATTTGATTGTACCCTGAATACCCATCCATGAGTGATAACATTTCATGACCAGCTATGAGATCTACGATAATATCTATGTTTTGTAATGGTAAATCATCCTTATGACATCCTTAGTGCATGTCCTTATGCCCCTAATGGGTTTTGAAACTTGGACTAGGCTGGAGACCCACTTAGGATAATGAATTGGTCAAATGAACCCAATGTTAAGTAAATTTTGTAGTTCCACCTTTACTAGAAATGCTATTTGGGGATGCATCTTGTGTGACTTCTATTTGACTGGTTTAGCATTAGGATTCAATATGAGATGATGTACCACTAGAGATGCATGAAGAACCAACATATTTGCATAAGACCATGCAAAAAATACCTTCCTTTCCTTAATAAATGTGGCCATGTTTTGTGTTTCCTCATCATCTAATGACGTGACTTGAAATGTTATATGTGGAGATTCTTTTGATCCCATGTTGACTGGATTGGATGGATCTAATAAAACTATTTATTTTTATTACTCTAAATGGGGAGATGGAATCCTCCATCCTTAAGTGCCTTAGAGAGGCTTTCACCCTTGGATGTATCATTTCTTTTTACTATTTTATGATTGGAAAGTATCACATTGTTGTTTTTATTTAAGGATCATGTATTGATTTTTAAAGTTTCTCTTTTTCAACTGAAGGATTCAATTGTCTCCAAAAAATAGGATTTTGTGTCTAACTCAATGTCAAATCCTACTTTCTAATCTCAAAAGATATGATGTCTAGCTCCCATGAATTCTGAAATTGCCTCATCATTTATTAATGAATCTAGAACTAGTGTGTGCCATTGGTCTTAGTCAATTAGTTGAGGGTAAATGAGGGTTATCTTATTGGCTTGGGTTGGTGAAGTGGAGGAGGTAGTGGTAATCATGTATATTTATGTGTGTTCAAATAGGTCTATGATGCACATTGCTTCATCATTGATAATTTTCTACTTAGATGAATTTTACCATAAGGAATATTTATTCTCTCCATTTGAAATATCGTTGACATTAGGAACATATTTGATCAATATGTAACCTTGAGACCAATATTATTTATATGTTGTACAAGAATTATTGGTTCCCTCATTCCTTGCTGATTTATAGAAAGGCCACCAATGCCCATGTAACTCATATTTTTCATTAGCTAAAATCCATTTCTACTTGTGTCCACAGGTATTGGGAGTTCCTCTTTCTTTTCTTGATATATCCATTGTGATGCATTCCCATCATCTATGATTTCAGAATTTAGGTTTCCCCATTTTCAAAATGTGGTTTGTTTTGTCTTTTTGGTTACTTTCTCAATCTATCATGGTTCACCATAAGACTTTCAGTTTGAACTTAGTTGTCCCAAGAAACAATCTCAAAGGTTGTATTCTCCACAACTCGTATCCTTGGTTTTAATTTTGATATATGGTATTTCCAATTTAGGTGTAGGTGTAGAACTAGAAGTAGATGGTAATGTATTTGGATCAAAAAAGGAAGAAGGTAGTAAGACCTGATCATTCTTAGGGAAATGCAACACCTTTTCATACCTTTCCTCTTGTCCTCTACAATCAAAGAATGGATTTGGATCCATATAAATAGTAATCTCTTTGTCATTATAGGGGAACTTAATACACTAATGTTAAGTAGCAACATCTACTTTCATAGAATGAATCCAAGGCCAAACAAGTAAGATGTTGTATGTTAGCTCAAGATTCAACACTTGGCATGTGGTTTCTAACATGGAAAGACCCACTTGGATAGGTAATGTTATGGTACCCTCAGAATCTCTTTCTTCATCATCACAACCTCTGATTTTTGCTCCTCGACTTATTTATATGAACTCTTCTTAATAGCCCAAATGTTTAATTAGTTGGATGGAACAAATGTTTAAACCTACACCCCCATAAGAATCTCTTCACTCTATTCTTGTGCGCATACTCCTCAAGATGAAGTGAATAATTATGGAATGATTGAGATGGTAGATCATGTTCTATGAATAATATTTGGTGGTTGGATGAAATATTTCCTAGAATAGCTTGAAATTTCTCAATGTCAATGTAATTATGTACACTAGATGAGGAAAAATATTTCTCTAAAATCTCCTTATGAGTCAGTGATATCTTTAATAGTTCTAGAATAGATATTTTGGCTAGTGTCTTCTTGAGCTGATCAAGAAGAATATAATTTGTGGTATTTTATTTGGGCAATACCCTTGGTGGTAAAGGATCCCCTTGTATTGTAACCTTTCCCCTTCATGTGGTGACCCCACACTCAAGATTTATTCATTGGAATTGTGATGATGAACACGTGATTATCAAATCTATTTCTATTTCCTATGACATTGTCATAGACATGACTAACTTGGTTATACACCTTTCCTTTTCCTTGATCATGGTGTTTTCCATGGTCCAACATTGGATTTTTTATATAATGGAAGGTATTTTTTCCTGATGTTCTTGTTTGTTGATCAAAATTTATATCTCCATTTTCTATAAGGTCTTGAATAAAAAAAATTCGATTTCATGCAGCTAGATGTTTCATGACATTTGATATGATAAAAATCCACAACAATGATTATCTTTGTACCATGGTGGTTTAAATGTAGCGGAGTAAATATATTTATGAAATTTCATCTACTGTTGAGTATTTGTTTTTATACTACTTATTATGTTATTATTAATATCAATATTATATTAATAGTATTAAAATTATTATATTTTTATTTTTACTATAACATTATATTATTATTTAGGGCAGGAAAGGGTAACCCCAAGCCTACAGGCTATGAAGGGTGTTGAGGATTGAATATGGTAGACTCTTAGGTGTGGTGGCACTCTTGTTGGGAAATGATGGCATGGGATGAGTTGATGTAGTGGCGAGATTTAATCCTTAGTATCTTATTTAGAAACACACGTTTTGTGGGTATCATTTGGATTAGTGGCATTTAGTTGAGTGATTATCACAAGGTTTTTATTTTTCTAGTGTCTATAGAAATGGGTGGTGATAGAATCAAAATTGAGCCACACTCTTGTGCAGGTATGATGAAGAAAAAGAAGTGGAATATTCTCCACCACAGGAATTTTACACCATTTCTAGAAAGATTGCATGAGCATGACCCAAATTCCTCGACGAAGTTTGTATCCTATTGGCATAATCATAAGCTTTAGATAAAGGGTCTGGAAGTGGAGGTAAATGAGGAGTTGACTGCTATTGTGACTAGGATGTTGATGGTTGGTCATAAGCTTTACAAAGACAAGAAGAGAAATGAGGAAGTGATGGCCTAGTTCTTCAAACATGACGAGAGGAAGAATTTGATTAAGATGGAAAGTTTGGGTTATGAGTGAAAGTCACTCAAGAATATATGAACAGAGGTAGTCGAGGTGATTATGCACTACCTGAAATTTGAAGGCAGGTTTACTACTATACTTGGTCACCATTTCACTCTTTTAAATCACTTAAGATATGGGTTGTTTATTTCCTTCCCATTTTCTCTGTTGTCTTCCATGGAGATTTTTGTTTATGCGAATTTAAAGAATAGGATGGCTCGAGTCCTCCATGAGGGTCTCATTTTTTAATCATAGAGCATGTTAGGCCTCTTCTCCTTGCCCCTACTGTTAAGGGAAAGGAGAAGACTTTGAGTGAAGGGTTTGACTCATCTAGTTTGGATACTAGCATTGTTGAAGAAGCAGAGTGGGAAGAAGAGGATGATGATGGTCCTCCGTCCCCTGAGGCTACCTCCTCAAAAAAGAGGAAGAAGGGTAGACTTAATAACAATTGAGCCACTAGGCACCTTGTTCATTCTGACGGTGAGGATATGAATGTACACTCAGATGATTCCTCTCCTAAGAAGGTGGATTTGGTTGTTGGCCAGGTAAAAAATGATGATGGAGGTAATAAGGAGGGTTTTGTAGAGAATGTGGTGCCTTCACGGGCCAAGGACAAGCCAATGAGGATGTCCAAATGCATTGCCAAGCTGAAAAACCAAGTCTCAAATGTTCTTGCAAACGATGCCTAGGTGATTTGTGAGGAAAAGGCTTCTGGAGTAAAGGCGGTGGAAATTGATGACTCGCCGACTCATAACCTGACCAATGATGATCTGCAAGAAGAAAACAAGGTTCAAGATGAGGAAGATGTTAGAAGAAGAACGCTAAGTTAGAGCCCCTGAAGGTAGATCCTCTTTCTGAGGATTTTTCTTATCTAAATTATGAGTCTCCCTCAATTTTTCAGCTGCTAGACATGGCAAGCACTGGGGCCACTAGAACTTTTAAATTTACTAAGTGGACTCTTCAAGAGATTAATAAAGTTAACATTAAAATTAGGGGTTTGAAGGAGACTTGAAGAATGTGTTTAAAATTTCAGGGTTGGACATTCTAATTGACATAATTTTGGACCTAGAAGGTTCTTTCCATGATTTCAAATATCTATATGAAGATCAGATGGATGAGATAGAAGCCAGGGTTGTGGGTACCAATGCAGACATTAAAAATATTTTGCATACATGCCATATTTTTGTTAAAAATAGTGGGGACTCCTTGGAAGTCCTATTCAGAAAGATTAGTGAACTAAGGGAGGACAAATTGTACTTTTCTAAATTAATGGAGAAGGATCACGTGGCCAAGGGAAAAGGAAAAAAGAGGGAAAAAAATGATAGCTAAGGTCATGTTGCCAAAGGTTCTGCTGATTGGAAAAGGTCCTTTAAATCTGAGAAGAAGGAGCTCTTGGATATGATTGATCTACACAAGAGTCAAGAGCTTGAGGTGGCCAACATCTTAAGAAGTATGAAATAGTGCTCGGTACTCTTTGTCTAATGTTTTCTTTCTACTGGGTCTCAATTTTATTTTTGTTGTTTTGTTGTTTTGTTGTTGATGGATGTTGTTGCTGGTCTATTGCTTTATATCTCGCACAACACACTAAATTTTTTGTTTCTTTTGTTATGGTCTATTGCTGGTATCCTTTTTCCTATCTTCTAAGAAGCATTTTCTTTCTCAAGTTACAAAGGGTTTCAGGTCCCTTCAAAACCTATTTTTCTTGTATAATCAAAATATTATATTATTATAATATTATTTTTATATTATTTATATTATTTTTATATTATTTATATTATTTTACTATTATATTATTTATTATTAAATTATTATTACTATATATTGTTAATATTAATATAATATTTATTTTTTATTATTCTAATTATTATTATTATTACATACTATATATACAATCTTGTAATATTTTTCTTCTAGTATTAAATATTAAAAGTATAGTGTATTGTTTTTCCTAAATTAAGAATTATTATTTTTTAAACATTTATCCATCATTTTCATGCAATAGCAGGATGAGTGTAGTGCGATAATCTTGTAAATAAGTGAATTTTTTAAATAAATCATGAGTAGAGGGACTTTTCCCTTTTTCACATGATAAAAATAAATTATGAGTAGTATCTCTCCACCTAACATCTACTCATAGATAAATGGCATACTATTTTTTAATTATTTAAAAAATTGTTAGTTGCTGCTTAGTTTCATTCTTCCAATGGTTAGGCATGACAAGCATTGGATTTATCGGTGTTGACTTAGATATTCAAACTTATTTGTGTTTAAATGGATATTTTTGTAGATGATTTTGTTCACGTTTAATTCTATATTCTCATCACAACACACTATCCAACTATCAATGGTCACATTTTGTTTTTGAGCCAAGATTTAATCCCTTGTTTTTGTGTACATGGAAATATTGACATCTTAAGTGTTGGTACTTTAGATGTTATGCTTCTTGACATAATTAGTACTAAATTGATATTAATTAAGGAGTGTATTATTATGTGTTATTAGTATCACGATAATATTATATATTTGTAAATCAATATTATAAATTAATATATTTTAGTATTAATAATAATATATTCTTTAAAATGAATTATATATTTTAACAATAAATATTATAAAATTATATATATTATAAATTAGAATACTATATTATATTTTCTTTCAAAATAGTCTAACTAAAATAATATTTATATTAAATGATTTTTAATATACTGTTTTGCAAAATTATTTAAATATACTATACTATTTATTATATTTTATTCTATGCTATGCTATGCTATTATATTATATTATATTATATTATAGAATTAAATTAACATTAAATATATAATCTAATATTTGACACTTCAAATTCAAATTTTTAGACAAAAATTAGAAATATTAATATTGGGTCATGGAAAAAACAGGCCCTTAAGTGGCGATGAAAATTCAGAAAATCAGCATTAGACAACTTGACGTAAAAATTTGAATAAGTTATCTATATTATTTCAAAAATATGTAAAAATATAATCTATAGAGAATTCAATGTAGTTTCTAAACTGCTAGGTTTATTTTTATTTTTAAATTGATTTGGTGAAAATTTGAAATCTCTACAGGGAAAAAATAAGAATTAGGTGTCATTCTAACCACCCTAACCGCAATAAAATGATAATACTTTTTTAAAAGATTTTAGATATAAGTATAGGAATCCTGTCCTGATGTGATGCATATTTTTTTGTAATTGTTTTCCAAGTAAATAATTAAATATTATTTTTTTAATCCTATAGTATGTGAAGCATAGAATGTGACACATGTTTCAAATTCAAAAAATGTGATACCATTTAAAAGCTATAGATTTTTTTCAATCAACCTATCTATCAGGACTTTAGTCATAATTTAAATAGAAAATGAATAATAATTATTTATTAAATTCAAAGAAAAACATAATTTATATTGGTGGAAAGATGAGAATCTCCTTTAAAAACCCTTTTCGTTTCATCAATTGTGGGTAAAAACAAAGTTGTCAGCCACATGGGCCATCATATCACTTACATATCACCAATTTTGGCCCATCATGATCCTGCACATACCCTATTAATATATTTTATTCAATAATGTTTGTTATAGAAATACAAATTAATTTAGAATGTTCTCAAAAATATAGAATACACATATTTTTAAACTTTTAAATTCCTTCTATTAAGATTAACTTGAACTTTTTTTGCAATTCTTATTTCACGTTCATAAGGGTGAAATATTTAGCCAATAAAATTGGAAAATAATTCATATTGAAAATATGTTTAGTTATAAAATTTGCATATCTACTTTAGAAAAGACATATTTATTCATTAGAAAAAATAATGACTTCTAATTTGTTTTCAATGATAATTAATAATAACCAATAAAAGAATATTGATTGCAATGGTATTGCCTAGCAACTCATACTAATAAGAGAGGATGTGTTTTTTAGAGTTTTAGATAAAATAAATAAACAATTTTAATATTTAATTTTAGTTTATATATAGAGTTGGAAATGATAATGTATTAAAATAAATATTTTTCAAAAATTGAATAAAGTAGTGAAATTATTTAATTAGAAAAATGTAAAATATGTTAATTAATGTTTCTTTTATAATGTATAAATGCTTAATTAAAATTTGAAAAATGTTTCAAAATTATTGATTGTCTCTCTATTTACTTTGATCACTTCAATAATAGATTAATAGATCCTACAAGGATATATTTTATTTGTCTCGCTAACCTAAATTATACCATTGGTTCCAGCTCTTCTAACTTTCAGAGTGTTTATTTTATCTCTTCTTAACATTCTTAGTATGTTCCTACATAAAAATCGGTTCTTGTTCTTTCTTGTTTAGAAGTGGCAATAATAATTACTCCCTTTATGTTAAACCATACAAGTATATCTATTTAATAACTAATTAAAAGATCAAGAAAAATAATATTAGATGTATAGGATTTCCTAAATTTTTGTCCAATGTAGATAGTCTAGTAAGATGTTCTAGATCAAACCATGAAAATATATGTACAAGATAAATAAAGAAATAAAATTCACATATGCATATACCACTAATAATTCTCATATAGATATAGTTTCTTTTTAGCTCTCCATTTCAAGCAATAAATAAAAATGATATCTAATCTAAATTTATTTAGGAATTTGGATGACAATAAGCTATGGGAAAACCTATGGTATTGTGAGGATATAAAATTGGACAATATGGAAAACTTTTCAAGAGACGTATACCTCAAAAATTTGTTTCTATTCACTTGGGAACAATATTTATACATTTGTATCAAAAACCATATAAAATAATTCTTACCAAATATTTGTGGGTACTTGTAGCCATGGAAATAATCAACTGACATAATGCATCTAATTCCGCTCAAATTAACATTATTTCTACTATTAATTAAGTAACTAGGTTTATTTGATTAATTCATTTTCTGCTAACTAATATCATCTCTTTTAATTAAATAAATTAATATGTTTAATTAAAATGTTAATGTTCTAACATCCTCTCATTTGATTTAAATAACCCAAAACATTTAAATTAAATGTCATAAATCAACTAATTTCATCCAAGTTAATTAATCCTAAATTAATTAACTCCTAATCCGAATTACCCATCCTCCAGGTTTTGACTCAACCTGGGTCAAAGCTAAACCCCTGACTAACCAACCCATTTGCACATGAAAATCAATTCTTTTAATTAATTAAATATGTTATTTTCCCTCACCAAGGCATACTCTTTGAGAATATTCCTTCATTTACTCCACTTATTTTACATTTTTACCCCAAACAATTTCCTTCCAAAATCTCCAACCATATTCATTTAATGCCTCTTACAAATGCATTAATCTCTCTTACACCTCTCAAATCCTCAACCACGTGCATTAACTATGCACATTCTCCAAAATGTGCTCCACCTTCCTCCACTAGCCATGTGACAAGTGTCACAATATCATTGTCTCTTCTTTAGTCCCACATTCCTAACATCTCTCCATTATTCAACCCTTCAATCTATAAATATAAGCCACAATCATCCACATTCTCATCCAAAATCTTAGAATTTGCACTATAGGAGCTTTCATTGCAACATCTTCATCACATCAAGAAGCTTATGAAGGGGGTGGGTAAGGGAATCCTTTCCACATCAAAGGAGAACCACTCCCACTATGGGATAGAGTTTGATATTTCTTTCCCATTCTTTCATATAGTTTCTTTGGTTATTTTTATCTTGTTTGTATGGGTAACATGATCAAATATTTCATAGGGATTTTTGATTTGTTGTGTTTATTTTCACATCATTGCTAATGTTTGTCAAAGTTTAATCATTTGCAGGTATAGCATCTACAGTACCAACCACTAGACACACAAATCCCCACTTCTAAGCACCAACTTAGAAAGACACACCAATATCTTCTCTTGAGAGGAACCAACCTCTAGCTCAATAAGTTCTTATCTTCTTAAGAGTAAATATCATCTAAAAAATTCCTTCAATAATTTTATATTATTTTCCTCTCCTCAAATATTTGTGTGTTTGTATGGTGTGTTTTATATTCTCCACACACTCTTCCTTCACTACCAATCACAAAATTGATTCATATATTTTTAAATAAGGAAAATTCATGGAGCAACACACCTTTTTAAAAGGGAGCCAACAATTCACAAGAAAAACAACATTCATTTTCCAAAAGAGGCACCTCTATATATCAATATTTATGGGCATCAAGATGGGATTGGACCATTATAATTATAATTTTTATTATTTATTATTTCACAAGGAGAGGGCACCAACATAGAAGGGGATTAGCAATCATTAGAAAATAATTTGTATTTAGTCTCATTTCTACATTTGTTAAGATAAATTCTTCCCTCTAAATGATGCAATTTAGTGGCCTTTGGCCTTCATACTTTCAATTCTCCATTAGTGATTTCCTTCGTAGTGACCTTGACATCAATGAAAAATAATCCAATAATTAGGATGTATTATAATAGAGCATCACACATATATTCTTGAGGTTTAAGGTGTAAAATGATAGAATAAACAATTTAAACTATTGAATAGATAGTTAGAATAATAATAATTGTTTTTTTAAGTGAAAAGCATATAAAATATCAATCTACATAGTTAAAAAGTAAAAAAAAAAACTATGTAGGAAATACCCATAAAGATGTCCTCCACTAGGCTAAGAATAAAATTCTTATGGTTAACATTATATGCACATAACACTTCCTAGTAAAAGGCTTAACTAGTCATCACTTTATAAATAATACATATTGTACATCTTAAAGACTACAAAATACCTAGAAGCACAATCTCGATAGAGTTTAACTTTAGTTTTTAATCTAATTTTTTCTATGGTATAGTATATAGATTTATCTTCTTATCATCTTAGCTTTTTTCAAGTATTTATTTTATATTGGAAATGGAATCATAAAAATACATCTAAATCACAAGCCTACCATTGGAAATGCATATATCTCTATTAGTATAGCTCCATAATTTTGTTAACGGATAAATTTTTCCTATAATTATAAAGAGTAATTGGATCAAAGTTATCTAATTAGGAAATCATAACTATTTAAATTTTTTTTTATAAATTTTATAATTGAGAAACATAAATATACATGGTGTAATTATTGACCATCAATAAAAAGAAAATATGGTTATTGAAAATATTATAAAATTCAACCTTATTATTTCTTAACCTCTAAAGAGAGTTAGGGATATATGTACTAAAAATATTATTGCTAATATCCTCCATAATATAGCTATATACTTACATGTATAATTATCACATAAATTCCTATATGCATGTATCCCTACAAAATTCAATAGGTGATAATAGCAAAAAAAACTCTAATATAATATTGAAATAAAATTCATATTTGCGTGAAAAATTGAATAGATTTGTCAAAAAATTGGTCTTTGATTTTAACAACTAGCATAATTTATGTTTCAAATATGTGTAAAATAACATACGTGATAGTTAATTATAAATTAGAATAATTTTAACTAAATATTTCTTCTATTGAAATTTAAGAAGTTTTAAGCATCATATGAGTTCTCTAATTTCTACATTGAGTTATTTTTTACAATATATTTTAGTGGCTATAATTTTATAAAACTATTGATTAATTGCTTCTTCTTTTTTAATTTTCACAACACTAGATGAAAATTATTAGTTACCATGAATTTTTATATGATTGTTAATATTTATACTAAAAATGTTGTATGGTTGGGGGGTTTTAGTTTTTTGTTGTAATTTTGATGCAGTCACTAAAGGGTTCAAGTTATATCAAAGGTTTTATTTTGGGTTTTAGTATAAACTTTCTGATATGAGGGATGGTCAAATTTGCTTCCTTTATTTGTATTGGAATTTATAAGATTATAATTTTTCTTCTATATTAATATAAAATAGTTCAAGCCTTTGGCCTTTTATCTAAGAAAATAAAATAAATAAATAAATATTTATACTCAAAATGTTTTTGAAATGTTAAGTAGCATTTTCAGGGCATCGTACCCTTCACAACGAGCCACAAGGGCCAAAAAGAAGCAAGACTAAAAAGAGAACATTAAAGTAAACAAAAACGAAGATAGCCCACAGACATCACAAAAACCATAGAGAGGCAGCTGAAAGACAGGCCACCGACATAGGCATCAGCTAATTGGCATTATCCTAGTTTTTAAGTAGGAGGTCCACGGCCTCATCACCAACCTAGTCTTTGTTCTCCTAAATTTTATTTCCCTCCAGCTCCTCCTTAATAGCATTTTATAGGGTGCCAGTGACGAAATGGCCCAAATTCATAGTGAAGCAGGTCAACCCATGAAACCTTTTGTTGAGCGTGTCCATTTTATTCTCCAATTCATAAGGCTCCTCCCCAATGTCCATGGTCCCTAGGACCTCTCTAGGCTCTTCAAATAGGGTATTTGAAGAATGAGAGGTGGAGACATCTTAAGGAACCTTGTCTTCAGGAGTGAACTGGGGCTCCTCCACAATCTCATCCTCATCATCCTTAGTTTCCTCTTCCTTGTACTCTTTGCTGTCAGACCACTCTAGCTCTGAATACTCAATTATCTGCCTCTTTGTACTGTTCTTTGCAAGCCTCCTGGATCTCCTTCTAGTATTTTCCCCACCAGTCATCACAGTATTCCCAACAATAGTGTCTCCTCTGGAGTCTTTCCCTATTATGTTCTTTCCCTTCCCTTCCCTAACAATTAGGTCCGACATACTTTTCTCCTTCCCTTTTTTTGTAGTGGTGCCTTTGTAGGATGATTTATCCGGAGTGGAATTAAATTCATAGAGACCCACCGCCACACTAGCATGAGCCTTACCTAAACATCCCTTAAGTTTCCTGGTGGCCATCTTGGCTTTGGGATTCCCCGTAGTGCCCATATTGGATTTCTAAGGAGGGCTTTTAGACTCGGCAGGGGAAATATTCACAGCTGATAGGGGTTTGATATCCTCAATGCACACAACCCTAATAGCTTTAGGAGGACAAAGTGCCAAGTGGAAGTTGTAAAGTCTCAGAATGAGCCCTTGATGGAGCAGGAGCGACAGGAGATCACTAGGGTTAAGGTTGGCTAACTCTTTGCATTTTTTGATCGAGTTTTCCAAATCCAGTAGAAGAAAGAAAGGAAAACTAAGCAACATCTTGTGTCTTAAATGATTTAACAAGGGAAAGTGATAAAAATGAAGGTTTTAATCCTACCTTCCAAGGTGACGTACTTCATCAGCTCAAGGCACACCTAATCCCAGGGCTTTGGTAGAGCTTCTCTCTCAAAAATTGATCAGTTCCGCATCAGTTCCTCATCTCCTCTGTAAAAATATTTCAAGCTTTTTTTGTTTAATTTCTTGGTTTGTTTTGGGTATTTTTTCCTAGTGCACTTTTATCTCGTGGCTTGCGCTATGACTTCCTCACTACTTTCAAACAAAATACCTCCCATTGAGACCCTACGATCCTTCCATGAGTTGGCAAAATAGCCAAACAAGTTAGGGTCATGGCTGACCAATATCTCCATAAGAGGAGCAATGCCACCTTCCACACAAATGTGCCAAACTAAAGGATTATTCCAAAATTCATCATAGTTATTCAGCTCAGTCCTCACCTGCTCGCCACCCATTTTTCCAACCTGCATAGGAAGCCCAAGAATTTGCAAAATATACCAAATGCAGAAGCCAACAGGATAATGAATAATTATCACATTGTATTCATTTAGGAAAGGGATACAATGATGGGTAAGTACGCCAACATACAAGTCATATGCGCAAAAAGGAAAATCACCACAAGGTGACTTGACAAAAAAGTTAATGAGGATCTTGGGAAGATTGCAGCCAACAAGACAGGAATTGGCGGGCATGCAGGGTTCCTTCTCCTTGGAGAAAATGCGTAAAAATCAAGGAAAATTGGTTGTATGGCTAAATATAGAAACATTCCTAACTGTGCAATTTTAAGACTCATGCTAAACTAGCTAGCACGAAGACACTAGGAGGCTTTCTTTCATAATGAAGAGTCAAATCATTATTAAAAATCTCAAAAAAATTGATGCTAGGATGAGATAAAACAAGATATCATACGATCCCCAAGAGAAGAGATCGCATGGTATGACTCCTCAGATTCATTGAAGTCACATCCTTCCTTATTTCCTTCATCAAGACACCTTTTTATTCATATTACTAGCCTTAAAATTTAAACCCCACCACCTATCAACCACCTTAGTAATCGAACCCATCCACCAAGTCCAAAGGAAAGACAAGTGAATCCTCTAGTTCGTGCCCCACACACAAAAATATCTAAGCCTATAGTGAGCCAAAAAGTTAGAGTCCCTCCACCTGTAAGCCATCTCAGCATTAACACTCATCCACCAGATCCCCAATAAAATTAGGTGGACCCCCCATTCAACACCCATCATCCATAGTTTTAAAGTCATTGCGATAATAGGTTTCTTTGTTCCCTCGAGATGATAGCTTGAATGTTTGGTGGTAATTTTTCCATTCTCCTCCAGCATTTAGCAAAACCCCAACAAGAGCCAAGATTAGCCAAGGCATCCACCACTTGGTTGCCTTCTCTAAATATATGTGTCACATTTTTATCCCTAAATTTGGATAAAAGGAATCTGGCATCCAACAATATATCCTTAGTATTCCAACCAGTTAGTCTATGTTTATTCATAGCATCCGTAATGGAATTTGAGTCTCCTTCGATGTGGAGATTAGCAATCCCCAAAGAGACAACAACTTTGAGGCCCATGAGCAGTGCACGAGCTTCTGCCACTATAAAAGACTGGAACCCAATACATTCAGCAAATCCCACAACCATAACCCCCCAAGGATCTCTAATCACTCCACCTAAACTTTCCCTACCTTGGTTGCCCTTAGCAGCCCCATCAAAATTGAGTTTAAACCAGCTTCTATCTGGAGGCTCCCATTTGGTATTTTTCCTGGCTAAGAATCTTGAGTTGTCAAAAGAGTTAGCCTCTAATCCCTAATGCTAAGCCTTGGCCATTCTAATTTTGAAATCCAACGGCCCCTTCTCTAGGAGTTTCCCATTAAAGAGTGAGATGTTCTCCTCAATGAGCCGAGCACCAATGCCGAAAACATCCTTAGGGCTCCTCTCAACATTCCTAAAAACCCTGTTATTCCTCTCCTTCCATAGACAACAACCCAAGTTAGGAGGGACCTGATTCCAAATTTCACCAAGAAGAGGGTGGGAATAGGGACCATACCAACCCAAAATGAATGATAAAAGATCCTTTCTCAAAACCCAAGAGACATCAAGGTTCTCAAATGCCAGCCCCCAAACTTCAGTAGCAAATAGGCAGTGTAACAAAAGGTAACAAGCAGTTTCCTCCCTACTCTTACAAAGTAAACATCTATTGGGAATACAAAAACCCTATTTCCTCAAATTGTCTTGAGTAAGAATCCTGTTATGGCAGGCCGTCCACCAGAAGAAATTTATTTTACAGATCATGTGGTGATTCCAAATATTCTTCTAGGGTTCCTCAATAGTATTTTTGTTTGTTAGAAGTTTGTATGCCGAACTCATAGAGAGATCCCCCTGTTTGTCAAAGGTCCAAAAAAACTCAACCTCTCTGTCATAGGAGGGAAACCTTGTGCTAGAGAGAATCACCTAAAGGGATCAAGCCAAAAAACAAAGGTCTTGAGACAGGGGGCAATAGAGGATAAGGTCTTTCCAATTTCTAGCTCCAAGGGGTCCTGAAACATAATCACTGACATGGATGCCAAAAAATCTCTAGGCCGATCCCATAATAGTCCTAAAGTTAGAGCAAGATAGAGGGGTGTCAATTAGCCACGTATCTTCCTAGAATTTGATTCTATTCCCATTGCCCATTTTCCATTTAATCCATTTCCTTAACAAGCCTTTTGTGCTGCAAATGCTCCTCCGGACTAAGGAGCCCTAGGGGTGAGACTCTGAGAGACAATTGATCAAAGGCCTATCTTGAAGATATTTGGAATTTAGAATTTTACACCAATCCTTAGTGTTCCTTAACTGATCCCAACCAACCTTGGCCATCAGATCCTTGTTAGAGTTGACAATTGTCCTGACTCCTAGCCCACCATAATTTTTGGCCTGGCAGACCTTTTCCCATTTCACCAAAGCAAGTTTCTTCTTCTCTTCAATCCCAAACTAGAGGAAATTGCTTTGAATTTTTTCAAACTTATCAGCAATGTACTTAGGCATCTTAAAAATGGAGAGGAAGTAAGTGGGGATACCGTGGAGAGCCGCTATGAGCAGTTGGAGTTTTCTAGTAGGGCTTAGGATGGAGCCCTTCCACCCAGCCAATTTCCTTTGGATCCATTCCAAAATCAAGTTTCAGAAGTCAGTGGTAACCTCCTTTACTATGAGAGGGACCCCAAGGTAAACTAACGGGAGAGATCCACTGACACATCCTAGGACTGTAGTCACCCTGGATTGCAAATTAGGCATCCAGTTAAAGAAATAGATTATGTTTCTATTGTAATTGATGCTTTTACCATAACAAGAGGCATAGTTTTTGAGGCAAGCTTTTAATTTCCTGGCTTCCACCACAGAGGCTTTCACAAAGAGAAAAGTGTCATCCATAAATTGTTGCACAACAACCGAATCTAGGGAGGAAGACGCTCTAATGCCCATAATGGAGCCCTCTGACAACAAACCAGTGAAGTTCCTACTCAGCACATCAGCAATCATTATGAAGAAATAGGGAGATAGGGGTCACCTTGTCTGATCCCTCTTCCAACAGAGAAGAACCCAAAGGAGGATCCATTAACAATAACAGAGTACTTTACAGTATTAACACATTCCATAACGAGTTTGATGACCAAATTGGTGAATCCAAAATTAGCCAAGACCTTCGGGGTGAAATCCCATAACACTTTATCATAAGCTTGGGAGATGTCCAGCTTGAGAGCCATCCCCGCATATTTACATCTATCCATGGAATGGAGAAGTTCATGGGTGGTCAAAGTAGCATCAAGAATATGTCACCTAGGGACAAAACCCTTTTGAGTAGGACTAATGATTTTATCTAGAAGAGGTTTGCTATGGTTCACTAAAATCTTAGAAATAATCTTATAGAAGGTGTTACAAAGGTTAATGCGTTGGAAATCAATAATGGATTGAGGGTCACTAATCCTGGGGATAAGGGCGATGAAAGTGTGGTTCATTTGTTTAAGGATTTTACCCGATTTGAAGAAGTCCCTAGCTGCAAGCACTAGGTCCCCACCCATAATATCCCATAAAATCTGAAATAAGGAAGGAGGAAAAACATCAGGCCCTGAGGCTTTGAAATCCCCCATACTAAAGGTAGCTAGCTGAACTTCTTCCATAGAAACAGTGCTAAGAATCCCCATATTATCTTCCTGAGAAATGGTGGTAGGAAGATGGTTGAGAATCGCACTATCCAAGGCCAGATTAGGCACCTCAACTAGGGCCGAATAAGCCTCCTGAAAAATAGTTAACAAAACAAAGGCCAATCTAAGTATGATTCGAAATCACCTCCCTAGAAGCATTAGTCGGCTTAGAAATTTTATTCCTTTTCCTATTTTTGATGGATGATACATGAAAGAAGGAGGTATTCCTATCACCTTCCTTCAACCATTGGACTCTTGATTTTTTCTTCCAAAAGACTTCCTTATTTTTGAGAACCCGTTCCTATTCCATCCTAGTTCCCCATTCCTGGTTGTGAGTCCACTGACTGTCATCTTCCTCCTCCATTTTCTTTTGTAAAGTCCTCGACTCTCCTTCTAACAACTTTTTTTTTGAAACACATCCCTAGACAAATTCTTGTTCCATCCTTTTACCATGTTTTTTATATGTTTAAGTTTGAAGAAAATCCTATACATGGGGGAGCCATGGACAGGAATATTCCACCATTCAGTAATTTTATTTTTAAAATTAGGATGAGAGTTCCACATTATCTCAAAGCAGAAGGGAAAGGGACCCACAATAGGGTGAATATTGGTGGTCTGAAAAAGGGGTTTATGGTTAGAGACCATCCTAGGTAGGGTTATTAGATTAATATCTAAAACATTAGTCCAATGTGGAGAGTAGAGGAAGCGGTCTAGCTGGACCTGAATCAAGTTTTTACCAGCACATCTATTAGACCGTGAATTTTTGGACCATGAGCTCAATATCAATTAAACCCAAAGAGTTCAAAAAATTAGCTAGGTCAGACATACTATCAAAGTAATCCAAAAGGCCACCACTTTTTTCTGACAGAAAGAGGGGAGAGTTAAAATCTCTAGCAACCAGCCAATGACCTCCCCTATTTAGATTTATTTTAACCGCAATTTAATGCCACAAAGTACTCCTCGCATTCCTTTGATTTGGAGCGTAAATATTGATTATAGACCAAGATTCACCAAGGTAAGTAAATGAGGCCCCCACACTATTTTTATAGTGGAATAATTAAGAGCCCCAAAATTTAGATGGGTTCCAAAGCATAGCCAAACCCCTCAAAGCACCCTTAACATCACTGTAGACATAAGATGCATTTGGCCAAATAAATTTAGCAATTTTATCAAAACTTACTTTCATAATTTTGGTTTCTTTTAGTAGGCACACATCAATCTTATGTTCCAAGAAATAGTCCTTCAGAGCATGTTGTTTGTGGGAGCTATTGACCCCACAAACATTCCATGACATAATTCTCATTTTTGAACTTTTCTTAAGGACACATCCAATGTCCTCTGCTTTCCTAGGGCAATCTCATTTGTCATTTCTCTTGTCCTAGTGTGTCTCTGAGAAGGTCTCCCTAGCTTGGAGTCACCTCCTACATTTGCCTTCTTCTTCCTTCCTTTTTTCTTTGACATTGTCCATATCCCTTCTTCTATAGTTTTCTCAAGCTTCAAACTCCCCATACTTTTTGTAGATTCATCAACCATACCGGAGCTCTCTTCCTCCCAAATTTCACCATACTCAATATGCTAATTATATATTTAATATTAGTTTTTTTGGTAATAGAAGTAGGGGAAATGGCCCATAAACCCAACTAGAGAGAAAAATAAGGACTAGAGGCCACCAAAGAAAACCCAACAAAAAAGCAGGGGCCAAAAACCAACTAGCACCCTATAGTAGCTTTAACACCTAACAGCATGGAATAACAAAAACAACTAGCTAGCAAAGAAAAACAACCCTAAAGACATAACCTAAACTAAATTTTTGAAGGGAACGCAAGCCCATTAAGATAATTGAGAAAAAAAATGGAAAACATAACCAATAGACCCAATTAATTCTACAAAAAGAAGATAAGGTTCCATTCATTCTCAAGCTATTCCATTGCCCCACTCTGTTGTTCCATTGATCTTGTCGCTCCTTCTTTAGGTTGCTCCTCCATGGCTTGAGAAGCTTGTTGATTTCAATGGCCTTTTCTATCCTTAGTCTCCCCACTCACCACCCAAAAAATGGTCTTTGCATTATGCTAAAATTAATAACCATTAACTTGTTGAATGCCATGTCCATCTTGTCCACTTTCTATTGGAGCTCACAAATTTGAGAAGCATAGGGATCTAGGGGTCTAACATTATCCTACATCACCCCACTCTTTTCCTTCATTGAACGATCATCCATCCCCTTCATGACTTCCCTAACCACATCCTCAATTTCATGTTGAATATTATAGATCCCTTCCTCTTCCTCATCCTCTAAACCTTCAACTACCAACTAGTCATTATCAACCATTTATTCATCCTATTCACTACTTGTAAAATCATCCAAGAGATCTTCTCCCAACAGTATCGACCACTCCTTTTTACTTGATTTAATGGGAGGAAGAGTTTCCTCTTCAAGTTCATACCTCGGCCTCAAAACAAAGTTTCTTCCCTTTGGTTGACTAGCTAGCAATCCTAGCTTACCACCTCTTACCCCTCTCTTTTCTAGAATTATCCAATTTTCCTTGCTCCTTCTCATCTCTAATTTCAATGTGACATTTCAGGCAGTTTTTGGTTCAAGGCTATCACAAGCTTTCCTTTTAGTGCCAGAGTTACCCCGGGGAGTAATATAGGACTCGTTGCCTTTCTAGTTTTTAGTAGTAGGATTTCCTTTTGTAAGAAGGCCTTTAATTGAATACTTTTTTAAATTGGAAGGAACAACATGGGGCTTTTTGGCAAGAGGTCTCATAAAGGTAGTACCGACCAAAAAAATAAGCTAGAGAAGGGCCATAGATGGGGTTTTCATGAGAAACAGGGGAAAAAAAGGTAGGGATAACACGAAGAGGTCCCAATATGGGGTCAAAGTAGGAGAATTATTTTAAAGACACTGGATCAAACCTTGGTGGAGAGTGGGTGAGGTTCCCTTAGCTTTACACTTTTTTAAAGACTAAAATAGAAAAAAAAAAAGGTATCCTAATTTTCTCATTCCTACATATATGACATAGAAAGGGAAAATGGTACCTTGGGATAGTGGTGTAGCACCCTTCCAGAGTGATATAATTCATGATATGAACACTAATGGCCCCATAAGGAACCGAGAGGCACTCTCTATCATAGCCATTTTGACATATCACTAGCTTCTCATCAACTTCTAGGAAGATATCCATAAACCTCAAGTAATTTCCATTGCTTATTTTAGACACCCTTAGGCCACTATATTGAAGAATCATCATAGCCACAATAAACTTGGTAGACATGTCAAACCCTATACTACCAATCTAAACTCTATCCTCTCTCCAAGAATTGTAAAACATAGTAGTAATGTCATCATTTTAACAAAGCATCGCCATAAATATTGGTGTCATACTAGCCTCCTCAAAGAGATTCTAGAGCTCAAAATTCTATTGTGAAGGTACATAAGATAATTTCTTAGACCTTTTCATAGGACCCCCCATGGAGTTACAGTGATAGTGGTAGAAGAAAGTAAAATTACCTTTCTCAATAGTCAAATTAGTGGGTAAAAAATTAATAAAAGAAGCAATAATATAGTCATTGGAACTTCTTGGAAAAAATATAGTAGATAAGACCTCTTCTAGTAGGGGAGTATCATTACATAACTTCTAGAAAGATCTAGTAGGATCCATGATGTAACATGGAGGTAGGATACAAAATTTCCAACTTTTATCAACCCAATTTGAAAACCCATAATCTATGTGAGAGTAGAATCTGCAATCAATAATGATGAAAAGTAGGAACCAATAGTATCCAAAAAATTGATTGAAAGTGTATAGGAGCGAATTTGCACACCTTAAGAAAAATCCCCTTTCACATATCCTCACCTTCAAAAATCAAATCCGAAGGAAAAATTCCACATCACCCAACAACATTCCATCCACTTGGTGTTTGGCCTATCTGTCAGTGAGAGAATATTTGTCAGGGATGCAAGCATGATGTGCGAATTTCTATGCATTGTGTTATCATTCCTAAAAAATTCCTACATGTAATGTTGTCAAACATGTTAAACATCTGATTGGGATCGAATTGCAACATCCCTCTTCAACCAGATGACCCAAAAATAACTTATTCCATCTCATACCACCTTTAAAAACATTCTTCATTCAATCACTTCATCTCTTTTCACATCCTCTTCGCAGTTCATTCAACTTCTTCACTCTCAACTAGCATTCTAGCACTAAATTGTGAGCATTTTAGTAACATAAACACTCCATCAATTCCACATTGGATGTGTGAGGAAGTCATAGAAGTTGTAGGCTTGGAGTCTTGCAAGACCTCCCTTCATCACCACTATGGTTGTGGTGACTTTCCCAAGTCCATACCTTGCATTATCCCTTCAATTACTAGTGAGCCTTTGAGTGGAGGTAGTAATGCTTCACTTCTCTCCTTTGTGATTTGATAGAGTAGCATAGTATTGTTTTGTAGTGCTCAATAATCTTTCTTTCTACGTTCTTTATCCCATATTCTACTTCATTTCTTTCTAGCTATCCGAGGAGGTGGAAACACAAAAATGGGGGTCTGACTAAGGTCGGCCCCTATATAGCCCCAAAAATTTTCCCCTTATTTTTTATGTGTATGTGAATGTGTGTGTGGAGCTAGCTGGTGAACTAGTTCTTTTGTGAGATAATATTCGTCACCCTACCTTGTATTTACTTGCTTTAAATCATCTTTGCATCTACTTCTTGTATTTGGTCATTCTATTTTCCTCATCAAAATCAACTAGCTAGGCAATTAGTAATTTTTTGGGTAGTTTTTACAGTACTTTTTGTTTTCTATACATATGGATGCTAGTGTGCGAGAGAGATGCTAGCATTTCATGCTATTATTTGATAATTGTGCTACCATCCTTAGATAGAGAGTAGTCTAAGGTGTAGTACTAACTTAAAAAATGAGCTCACCTAGCCCAAACCTAAACTTTGGGTCTGCAGAGTGACAAAATCACTTCATAGTGCACTTCATTATCGATCTTTATCCCTTTAGAGTGAAGTAAGTTAGGGTAGACCTCTGCTCTTAGCTCTCCATGTCTTGGAGATTTGACGTGGTTGGTCCCCCTCTTACATTTTTGGTGAACCTGATCTGAAACATTTTGGTTCAATTTAGAAATATTGAAGGTTCCTTTCCTTGTGTTCTAGGATCATTGTAGGTATGAGTGTTTTGAATCCTTTTTCCTTACAACCCAGCCTGCGACCCCTAGTAGGCATAGTTGGAAGGTTTTGTAAGTGTTGTGTAACAAATCCTTAGTTGGATCAATGTTTGATTGCAAACCTTTGGGGGGATTTGTGAGAGCATTTTTTAGTGTACATGATGGCCTCTTTCTTGCATCTTTCTATCCCCTCTATGTAGCCTACGAGTAGTGGTCCAGGTATAACCTTCACATCGTACAACTTTCTGATGGGTTTTAATAGAGAACCATCTCCTCTTTATATCCCTACACAAATCAATGGAAACACCATAGCAGGTGTTCTTGTTGACCAAATGTGCTAGGTGAATATTGTATCCAAGGAGATTATGTTAATTAACTTCTTTCATAAATATGGGTACAAAGCACCTATAAGCACCATTTGTACTCATAATGGGATTTTCGTACCTCCCCTTGGTATCGTATCATTATGTTAGTCCTTTTTGGGCCTAATTCTATAAATATGTTGTTTGAAATAATCTCGGGGTTTGAAATCTTCAGAGTGAAGCTGGGTATCCCCTGGATAGTAGCTATGAATGTAGTTCCCTCGGTTGTGCATAAATGTTTGAAATTTAATCATGAGGGTTGAGTGCATGTGATCCATGACAATGGCTATAAACTGCCAATTGAGCATGGTAGTTATTCATTAGACCACTTTTTTCTTGCACTTGTTGGTCCACTCCCACCTAGGAAAGACCTCTTGTATCAAACATACAAAAATTACAAGAAAGGGCACTTAATGCCTAGAGTGAGATACCCTCCATCACCTTATATTGTTTCACATAGGGCTTGTTTAAAAGCTGACAATGATGCCACCATGGCATGTAGAAGGAAAGAAGAGAAGCACTCTTGAGGTTCTCTTCTTCCTTTTTTGTTGTCTAACTTAATGCTTGCTCTCTCCCTACTATGGTGCGATTAGATTCTACTTCATGTTTGTGGGAGAATCCTATGGTACCTACTTTATGAAAGCCCAAGCATCCTGCATTTGATCTTCCTCTTTTTCAATGAATGGGAAGAGACCTACCATTGAGTCACTAGAGACAACTCCCCCATTGTTCCTCAATCTCTTCCTCTTACTCTTGTTTAGGAGTCTATCCCTCTACCGAAATTGGTTGTGATGGACACCCCTATGGCTAAGTAAGATCCTTTTGTCCCTTCAAAGCTCCCAACCTCTAGATCGAAAAGTCATAGAAACTACCTTGTAGATGAGAACAAGCACCATCAAAAGGATCTGGTAGTTGAGCAAGCCACTTTGTAGAAGAAGGAAGAGGATATAGCTGCCCCTGCTTCAGGGCCTCCTACTATGTCCTCTCTCCCCCCCTCTACTTTTTTTCAATCAAATTTAGTCTCACTTTTGGCTCCCATGTGAGTGTGAGTGCACTTGACCCCAAAATGGTGTAGGTGTCTATTGCTTCTTCGGTCGAGCTGCCCCTTTTGATGTCCCTTCCAAACATCTCACCATTCCCTAAACTCATGGACATTTTGAATACCTTAGTGTTGTCCACCATAGTTTTCTCCTCCTCCTTCGTGCCCCTTGCCTCATCTGTAGGAATTTCACATCCTCTGACGAAGCAAAAAATGGAGGTTGGCCCTTCCAACAATGGATGACATAAGAGGATCCCACCTTATCCAAAAGGTGGTCATGTGCTAGCTTTTTCCACTCTAGTGATGGAGAAAGCTCCAGGTTCTCCTAATTTTTTCACCACTCCTTAATCACTCGGTGAGCCAAGCCATGAATATTAGGTGTTATCCTTCCTATCCATTAATGTACAACATGATAGTCTTATAAATTGCATGTTCAAATCTATGGATGAGGTGTCAGCCTTGTTAGTGATCTTCATGAAATCGCTAACCATAGATCCACAATAGCCGAGTCTACAAGACCTTGTGGGGCCTTCTTTCTTAGCCCTTGTTGCATAAAGGTTGGAAGCTCCTCCCCTTAATATTCAACTACTGCATGCTTATCCACCTTCCTCTTATAATGATCTATATTGGGAAGTGGATGACCTCTTGGTCAATGAGTGTTAGGGGGAGGCCTCTTCTTTATCTTTAGATTAGGTGTGCATTTTTTTTATGTGTTCCCCCATGGTTGTGCTATGTGTTCCTAGATAAACCTTTAAAACCTTGTTGGTTCTTGGATATGGGTGATCCCACAAAGTTGGTTTACAATTTCTAGGAGATTCTGATTTTCGCTGAAATCATATATTTTTAGAAAACATAATGATTTAAGCGTTAAAAAGTTCCATTTTAATGATTTCAATTAAAGAGGGTTTGATCAAACCACCTTAGATCAAACCCCCTTGGATAGAGCCCCGCTAGTTTTAAACCATACCTATAACGGAGTCTCTTTTACACCTATCAAAATGCTGATAAAATATCACTTTTGATTTACCTTTTGGGGGATCAAATGAATTCATTTAAAATTTATTTCAAATGATCATCATAGTCCTTGGAATGAGCTATCCAATGCATATAATTCTAATATGTTTTGGTTTTATTATGTATGTATTTTTTTAGTTTTATTAAACATAGGTTTTTCACCGAAAATCAAGCTATTTGTTCTGCACATGTGGAAAAATTGCAGATTATCAAAATAAAATTTATTAAAATATTTTCAGGTTGGGTATTGATGTCCTTGATCCAATAAATGTTTTTTTCAATTTTGATACATATAGGAAAATTCATGTTGTATACAGTCTACCTATTTTTCAATTGTAATTGGTTTGACTTTGAAACTTGATTAAGGAAAAAATAATTAATAGAACACTATGAAACCAAATGAAAGTGCTAGATATCGTAGTTACAAATCTAAATTTAAAAAAAATAGAATTTTATCCTTCATACAAATATTTTTATGTTGTATACGGTGAGCGTTAGTCCTTAAAAATGTTGTTTTTAAGAAAAAGCTAGTTTTCAAAGGAGATGGAAAAATATGGGCAATTTGATTCCAATTTTTTTGAAAAACATATATTTAGAATCTATAGATAATACATCACAAATCACTAGTTTGCATCATCTTCAAATTCCTCGCGGTTTAGCCGCTAAAGGAGCCCGAAAGTGAAGATTTAGTTAAAAAAATCAGTTCAATGTCCAATTTGCCCAAAAATTGTAAACCAATATTGTGGGATCACCCATATAGGAGTGATTATGTGTCATAAAACTTCTTCTATTTGTATCTTCATTCTTCCTCTATTATGTGTTTTGACTTTTGGTAAATTGGGGACAATGCAAAGTGTTGGGGGCATTTAGGCTTCCTTTCCATGTTGACCCAAAAAAAATTTAATTTTTTTCTTGTGCATTCTTCATATGGTTTGATATAGTAGGGGGATGATGGAAATTCATTTATATACTATTATTATACTTATATATTTATGAGTAGCTTTGACCCTGAAATATCAGACTGCCCCTATGCCCTTTATTTTTGATGTCATTATTTATCTTGTGATTTTCCTATCTTTCTCTCTTCTTTTCTTGAGTTGTGATTTTGTGGTACCTATGTGTTGTCCCTTGCTTGTGCAACAACATCACCACTATCACATCTTAATACGTCTCATGGGCCACAACATCACTTTTTTAGTTCTTTCATTTCTCTCCTTAGGAAGTTGTGTGCCTCTGCATTTTGAATGCACCACCCTAAGGGAGGTTATTAAATCAACTCTAATTTTCCGAAAAGACATTCGTTACCGACAAATATTTTCTCAAAAATTCTTGCAAGATTTTTCGTAAATTGCATTCTCGACTTGGACCCCTAATGGAACATTTTTCCTTCATCATGGGTTCATAAAGAAAAAAAGTAGAGAACTTTCCTCTAAGGAGGGAGCATCTTTTTCCTATGGGAGAAGCCTCAACCTTCCCCTTGCAAGGGGGCATTTTCTTCCTTTTGAATTCCTTGATGAAGTGAACATCTTTTTAAATGATGAATTGATGATGAATTGATTTGAGAAAATACATCTCTTTTACAGTTTCAAATAGCTCATCCCTTGAGTGGACCCATTTTCTTTTGAAGGTTTCCTGAGGAACCCCTTTGAAAGCCTTTCAATTCCTTGACTATATGTGTTATTTTTTTCTTGTCTTCCTATGTGGTTGCTTGGTTTTCTAACATGTTTAATCTCTAGATTAACATGTTTCTTTTTAGGTGCACTTGTGAAGCCGCTTTCTAGTCTGACTCTACAGAGTCCCCTTACTTCTAGGCTTCTGTCATGACAGAGAACATGGGGGATGCCTTCCTGTAGGTCTAGGGTCTTGTAATGCACTTACTTCATCTAGGATTCCTTTATGAGAAAGTACTTTGGGGTTTCCTTCTTGTAGGTTTGCGAGCCTATGAGGCACTTACATCTTGCAAGATTTGTCCATCATTGGTCTAAGGGACTTTAGTGTACTTTGTGAAGCTTCATATTATTGTGAGGCTATGGAGTCATTTTGTTTGAGACTCCCTAGGGAGAGTACCTATGGAGTCATTTATTAGAACACAATGATCTACTGAGAGGGGGAGAAATCGATAGATATTAAATCTTTTAGACTTGAACACCTAACTACAGTTTCAACCTTACAACCCAGATGTGAAGATTAAGATTTAAACCAATATAAAAATCACATGCATATAAAACTTTAACTCAAAACACTAGATTTATGTGGAAAACCCAAGATGGGAAAAACCACGGTGACAAAAGTTTCTTGAGGCTACTACTCAAATCCAATGTCACAAGTGAAATCTCTATTGCAGTGTTTAGGGCTACAACCCAAGGAAGTACCAACTCCCTGATTTAGAAGCTTCAACTTCAAGGATGCTAAAACACCCTATTTTAGGAGCTACAATCACCTAATCTGAGCTAAAACTCAGTTCAATGAGGCTACACCGTCAGCAGAATTTTAAGTTCATATATGCATACAATTTGGTTCTACTCAACCTGAAGATACACCATTACATTCAATGAATTGTTGTACACCATACAACTTACACTAGTACTGTTAAAACTACACTCTCAACAACACTCCCCTAAATGTGAAACCTAGATGATTATGTATGTTGTGTCTAGGTCACACATACGTGCATTCACTATCTGCACTCATATAACTCTCTCTACTCTTCCACTTCTTTTAGATACCACACTAAGACAATTGTCCAATTATCTTCTTTTTATTCTCTCAACTAATTTGCAATCTCTACATCAAGATTCTCCTCACCATCAAGCTCAATTCACACAACATGTTAGGGCTTCCCTTACTTTATAACTTCACCAACAAGCAACCTATGCATCGATCCACACACACACTATACAAATTTATTGAAACTACTAAACTAGACAGCCTACAAAACCCTAAACCTAGAATACATTAAATGCATTCTCTTGACTATGTGATCTGATTCTGATCTTGATCACGTATTGGGGTTTCTAGAAATCTTCCTTACACAACCTCTATATTGAGCCTCACAAAATTTAATTTCGATACAAAGAATCTTCCCAAATTGGCTCTCTGTCAAATCCTAGAATCAGATATGCATTCAATGCATTATTTTGTTTATTCCATCTGATTGTAATCTCAAGCACCTTTTCTATCTTCTCCGCTTCCTTGAAGATCAAATCTTCATTTACATTGGTGGCAAGTGTAGTTAGACCAATTAATTTCACCTTCTATGTTGATTACCAGTCGATACCCTCATTCATACATTTGTAACCGTTATAAATCTTTATGTTTGAATCTAGTTCGTTTATCTTCTCTTCACATGACAAACTTGTGTTCTCCATTCATCTCGGGACCTTTAAAACCCAATAGTTTGATAAACGGTTTTCAAATCTATATCATCAAGCTCCATTGACTGATGATCAATATTAGATCAGTTGCCAAACAATTTTCACCATATATCCCCTCCATACATTTCTTTCCATACGTGAGGTCCATTAGATAAGTCATCACCATGCATCATCCTTTTACTCACTCTTTGATCGTTCGTCATCCTTACTTTATTGGGTCCCATAGTCAGCTTCACACATTTCCTATCACCCTATCAAGGAGACCTTCTTCAAGGTCATGTCAATACCATATTGTCCGATTGATGGGTAGGTTATTGGGTTGTTGAGGAGACATCCTTCAACATCTTCCTAACACCATTTTGTCACGCCGATGAAAAAATTGGATGATGTCACATGTCCATCTTATTGCCATGTAACTACTCCATAATCCACAACAAGGATGTGGATTGCCATTCACTCAATCTCATCACACCATGGATTTTATTTTTCATCTTCTATCATCTCATACCCCATTTGGGTCGCACCAAGACTCTATAGTAAGCACCATCAAATCTCCATTGATCAATCTTCATCATTCCCCGCTAGCCTCGTGGGTTTTGATTAGGCCCCACTGAATTCTCAGTGGGGTACGTAGTTAACTAGCCCATATAAACCTCTAACATCACCTCTAAGCTTGAAATCACCTACCACTAACTTCATATTCCTCCTTCAGAGGTTCCAAAAAATATCAATGGTCATCATTTATCTATCATGGATTAATCTCTACCCCTGATCAAGCAACATCACAATGTTGCACTACAAACCGAAACTTCACAACCCCCGATTTGTGGTTCTAAAGATCTAGACATCAATGATCTCATGATCCTGCCATAGCTCTGGGTCCCACCATAGTAATTGGATCATCAAAGGAACTATGAGAAAGGTCCCACTAAAAAAATTCACTCATGCTGATAAAGCTCTCTTTACTCCTTATCACTCCATCAAAGAGAGTCCTTCTAGACTCCTACCGATACACTAGTCTCTCACTAATGAAATTTTCATCAAGCCATGAAAGAGACTTTTGCTTGACTCATGTTGATACACTAGTGTCCCATCAAACTAAAGGAAATGTATAGCCTTAAATCGCTAGGCAGAGGGGCCTGTCACCTCTATGGGATTAATTACATAAGTTATTACTTATGTGACTTACAACCTACAATACCAAGTCACTGACATAATATAAACTATTTGAGAACTCTGACTATAAAGTCTTACACATGTAGGTTTTAATTAATAAACCCTATACTGAGAGCATGAACAAATGAATTTTGACATCTCGATTGACATCAAGACCTACACAATACCTTTCTAGAAAGATCTCGAGAAACCTGGATCTAATTTTCCATCTAACTTTCCATCACATGCACTACTCTCACATTCATCCTTTGTTGTCATGCCAACAATCTCCTTAGCATGATTTTATGTTTTGACATCAATGGCAACTATATGCCAACAATATCCCCCTTTGGCATTAATGGAAAAACTTGAAACACTCATACAAGATATAACATTGAAGCTCTATACCAACCTAACTATTCTCATAGCAACATAACAATTCCCCCTTTGACATCAATGGAAAGGGGTACACTCCCCTTGAGGAAATGGTGCAAATATCAATTACTACACCTATTTCATCCTCTTTTGACTCAATTTTAAGGTTGTTTCTTCTAAACTTACCTTGATTTGCATTTTCATCAACCCTGACATGTACACTCTCTATATTTTTATTCAATATCTTGATGTAACATTTATAAGTTTTTCTTTGATAAGAATACCCCAAAAATATCTCTTCATCACATATTGACTCAAAACTTCCTAAATCTTCATCTTCCCTTTTAATATAGCATTTATTTCCAAAATCTTTAAAATTATTGACTGATGTAGGCCTATCAAATCATAATTCATATGGCATTCTACCACTATTAAATCTAATAAGAGCTCTGTTTTGAATGTATAAATCAGTTTGTATTACTTCTTTCCAAAATGTATCTATCAAGTTTTCCTCATTCAACAGGGCTCTGGAAATCTCCTTCACAATCATTTTTCTTCTCTCTACCACACCATTTTGTTTTGGTGTTCTTGGAGCTAAATACTAGTGTTTGATTCCATGATCTTTATAGTATTCTTTGAATTCAATTGATGTAAATTCTCCACCTTTTTCTAATCTGAGACATTTGATTCTTCTCCTAGTCTCATTCTTTACTAGCTTCTTATAGAGTTTAAAATTTTTCGAATGCTTCAACCTTATCCTTCAAAAACATGATCCCATGCCATTCTGGTATAATCATCAATGAATATCATGAAATATATTTCTCCTTGAAAAACCCTTATCCTCATCAGACCACATAGATCAGTATGCATTATCCCAAAGGTTTTGTAGTTGAATAATCCTTTGTAGGAAACTTAAACTTTGTTTTCTTTCATTTCTAGCATCCTTGGTAGATGGTATTTTTAGGCTTTGCAATCTTAAGCATATTTTAGACTAATCCTTGTGAGCTTATCTTCAATAAATTGTTAAAATTTACATGTCCCAATATTTTATGCCATAGCCAACTATCACCTTCTCATCTTATTAGAAATGTCTAGCCTTCCACTTCGCATAGATTGTAGAGATTACTATCAATCCTTATCCTTTAAGAAATTGTCTTAACATTTTTCCTTATTTTAAAGCCTTCTGAGTTTAAAACAACCTTTTATCCATTATCACACATTTTTCTGACTCTAAGAATATTATTGTTGTGCCTATAACACAAATGCCCCATTCAGAATGGGGACCCTCTTTCTTTTTCCTTGTCTGGTCATTTTATTTTTGCCTCATTTTTTGTGCCCTTTTTTGGTGTCTTAGATGGTCAATGTGCCTCTCAAGTCTAATTTTAGGTTGACCATGTATTTCCCCTGAAAATTTGCTAAGTCTTGGGTGCTTTCGGGGTTCCTTTGTCACTTTTCCTTTACTGGCATCTGTGGGACCTCTCGGGCCTGGCTCACCGAGTTTCCCTTGTCAAGTTTATTTACTTGATTTTGTCTTTTTGACGACCTTTGGTATGTGTCCTTTTGGCTATTGGACCCTGACTTCCTGATTTCCATTTGGTAACTTGTGCAAAATTTGGCCTTCCATCAAACTCTTTGGGCTTGGTTCATCGGGATGCCTTGCCTGGGATTCCTATGATGGTTCACCATTTTGAATGGTCATTGACTTGCATCCTTCAAGTCTGTGGACCCTTGCTCCCTCTTGGTCATCAGCTTCACTTCACGTTTTTTAGGCGGTTGTGACCCCACATCTTTTCGGCCATCGAGTTCCGATCTTCCCATCGTTGTCCTAAAGTTTAAATGCACCAACCTCACCAGCCATTGTACCTGTATTTATTAAGGGAAATAATCACACTTAGGAGTATAAATATTAACACTGACATATCATTTTAACATGTCAAGAAGATCAGAAAAGTGTAGTGCCTCCCCAGCCTTCGTTGTTGTCGCACTTGAGACTTCCTTTTGTCGTTCCTCACGAATTCAACAACTCTCTTCATCAAGTATTTGAGGTATGCTTGTCATCAATAATTTCATGCTTGAGTAATGGATGATAAGGGATAAAATAATACGAATGTAATAGAAGGAAGATCATGTTACAAAACCCATGTGTTGAAATCTTCAAAATATCCCTTAAAAAACTTGGAATTTGAACTCAAAACATTGCTTTCTCGTCGGTGTTCTTTGAACTAGAAAATAGTGCCCTCACGGCCTGGGAATCCCTACTGGCCTAGCCATTTAAAATCAAAATTTGAAAAACTTGCCTTGACAGAAAAATTCCTCGCGGGTTTTAGACTCCAGAACTCCGCCTTCGAATAGCCACTCCTTCTCTGCGGTTTTGAATGGTGTTTTCTCCACGTCTTTTTATTCTCAAACTTTGGATGGACCTTTTATGTGAAACATGTGAAGAAAATGAATGCCTCCAAATGACCCTCAGGCCCTGACCCCCAAACTTCCATTCGTGGGCCGTCATTTCCATTCCCCTGTTTTAAATGGTCGTTAAGTAACTGCCTTCCAACTCCTAGGTCCCGAGTGCCTATCTACTGCTTGAGTTTGAAAAAAAGTTGGAATGAAACTCTGAGTCCTTGCCTCCATCAAACACCACCCACTAAGCTTTCACTGCCAGGATTCCATCTCCTTTCGGCTATCTTGAATGGAGAACCGAAGCCATCCTTTTGACCTCTGGGCCTCGACATACTGATCTCTGCCAAGTTTTAAAATATGGAATGAGAGGTGAAACCTCTCTCCAGGTCTTGTCCACCAGGTCTCTCCCACCAAAATCTCATCTCTGGTTCGATGTTTCTCACGATTGACCTTTTACTGCTTCCCAGCCTCTGTAGCCTAAACACTCAAACAACTAAAAATGTTACAAGGCTTTATCTCATGCATCCTTCAGCCTTGTGGGTTCCAGACTCTGGAACTTTGCCCCTAGAATTTTGTTTCTCTAGAACTGTTCCAAATGGCTAACACCTAGTGGATTTCCCTCTACATGGCTCTTAATTCCATAATGATGACCCAAATGACTTCAAATCTAAAAATGAACGATGACCAACATGTTAAAATTTGACCCTCTCTTGCTTGAGCACTTCAAATCATTCAAATCCAAGGTCAGGAGAAATCATTCGAGTCTATCTACTCTGTACGCTCTTTCGAACAATATTTTTACCAAGGAATTCTGGCCTCTGAGGCCTGGACCATCCAATTTCCCTCCAATGATGGATTATTCAATCTAACCATGTTTCGCAGGGATTTTGATAATCACTTGTATCATCATACATGCTTGTACTTAACCTTTCCTCTATGTGTAGGATATATGGAATCGGGTGCAAAAGGCTCGAGGGCAGTCAAGGACAAAGAAAAAAAAATTGCCAAGGCTCCTTGAGGAAAGGAAGATAAACATCAAATGAAATATCAATTCGAAGGGGCACCGTTGCACTCCAGAATCAAAACCAAATGGAAGGATATATTTGACACCAATATTAGGCATGTTAACATTGATGACTTCATACAAAGGGTCAAGATAAACCCAAAAACAAAAAATGCAAAGTTAATCAGAAGCAGCGGGTTAGCTAAAGTTGTTGGTTTTCCTCCCACTTTGATCTTCCCTGAGTTGGTAATGGCTTGCAGAGAGGCATATCAGCTAGAAACAAGAACTATTGTTGATAGAGATGGGAACATTCTGGTCGACAGGTCACCATCAGGAATAAAAAAAATCTTCCATATTCCTCTCTTCAGAAAGATGGAGCTACCTACTATTCAGGACTGCAAAAAAATATGGGATGAAGACCCCATAAGATCCAAGAAACTTATAAATTAGTATTGGCTAAAGGAAAAAAGGGGTAGCACTGCAAAGGTTCCTCAAGAGCTCTTTCGTAGCGACTTCTTCGAGGAATATCATGATTTGGTCACCCTACTAAATAGAGTAATGCGCCTCCCTAGTGCAACATACTTTCCAGAATGGATGGTTTATTTAATCGATAAAATTCTTCATGGAAAGGACACCACATTCTATTGGAGAGGAATAATCAGTGACTACTTTCATGAACAATTCATGAACGTCAAAAAAACCTCCAAGTTCTATATGACCTATTACCTAGTATACTCACTGGCCGATAGGAGTCATTACTTTGGTTTATTCAGGGCTCCAAATGAAGTGCTTGGTAGAGAACTCAATACTTTTGAAAAATACCCCTACTATAGTTCAGTAATTTCAAGAAAGATTATTGTAGGGTGAATGATGCATTCATTGCTTATATCATTAGGCTACTCGAGGGTGACTTTTAGAGAAGAGTCTCCCATAGTTCCTGAGCCTTACTCAAACAATATTACTTCCTATTTATCCAATATCCTAAGTTCACCTACATCCGTGCCCAAGGATTCTCAAAAAAGCCAAACAAGCTGCCCCGATACCCTAATGACTATATCATATTGTTAGAGCTCTCTTGGTAGATTCGGTACATTCATACCATCCTAAGAAAATGGAATCTAGCAGGGATCCCTTATCCTCTTACACTCGTCCGAGGGATGTATGAGCTTTATACTTCCCAATGTGTAGGGAATTTGGAGAAGGAGCTAACAAAGTATCATTTCAAATCTTACATGGGTAGACCATGGATGGATCCTTATGGGCATATCAGAAAGATAATTGGATAGGGGTATTCCCACCTTCATAGTGTCGAATATTTCTAGGAATATTGTAAAGATGAATTTGAGGTGAAAATAAGGCACTATATGTGGATGGTCACATACTTTGTAAAAAGGGTGAGCCTATTCTCAGTTTCGATTCAACTAGAAGAAGAGGAGAGTATAGTGATCAACCCATTGCAAAAATACCCCTGCTAATGATTGATTGGGATGAGAAAGAGGTTGCTGACCTTGATATACTTACCAAACCCATTGAGGCTCGAACAAAAGCATCGATTGATGGGAAATTTTCTCATTTGAAGAAATAAGGGGTTGTCCTAACATATAAGGGGCTTGAAATTGAGCCAAGTGGTTCTAATGGTGGGGGAATTGATACATAAATAGGAGAAGCATTTATGTCCCCTCCATCTATTCATTCAATAAAGAGAAAGGAGATTGATGAGCAACAATCCAACCCAAAGGTGTACGCTAGAAAAGCCTCGAAAGGTAAACCTCCCAATAAACATAAGTGAATAGGAAACATCACTAAAATGCTAGTAATCAAAGAAGATCCACTCCATAAGGGAGAGAAGATGGAGGTTGATCAGCCAATGTCTCTCCTATCTCATCTATTGCCACAACCATTGTTGTTGTTGCCACCACCCCATGTATCCCACATGCAATAGTTGCTACCTCTCTACCTACAGTGGACATTTTCGTCTACCTTGTCTCTACTTATCCCATCACATAGGTCACATCTGTGGATTCATCCTCCACCACTACCTCACCAATATCTTCATCTTCCATGTCTCCTTATTTTTCTCTTCTAGCTGCCACCACTACAACTACAATGCCTACCCTTGCCCTCCCGGAGTCTTTCGTGAAATATATGCAAAATGTGCCATCCAAGATTTGAGGAATGGTTGCAAACCCGATAGTGCAAGCTGCAATTGCCCAAGCAATGCTCAACACCCCAGTTCCTCCTCCTCCTACTGACCCAACCAATATCGAAGCCACAATGCAAATTTATGAGGAATTGGAAAGACAATAATTGGAGGCAACCAAGAGGTTGGAATAGGAGGTAAATGACTATCATGAGCATTGAGAAATTGATGAGGTTTCCTATGAATCTTTCAGAGATGATGCTAAGGGTTTGGATACGAAGATAATAGAAAAAATAGTTTATCTAGAGCTTGATGCAAAGCTAGCTAAGCAGCTCAAGGAAATTGAAGACAATGAGGCTGAAATAAAACCTATTAGTGAAGAAAGGGTTTCTGCCACAAAAATGAAGGGTAATAGGTCTCCAATGGAAGAACGTGGCCACGACTCTGGGAATGATGACGAGATGCATCCTCATGATTAAAAAGAGAAAAATGAAGAAGATAAGCCTAAGGAAGATCCAAAAAATTATAAAAATCTAGAGATTGAGCAGCCTGAGGAGCATGGGCATGATGAAGAAAAAGAAGAAAAAAATGTTGAAAGAGAAAGTAACCCCGATGAACTCTTGCCCACCAAATCCCCTATCAAACGCATAGTGTTCATTCAAGACTCTAATGAGGAAAAGGAGGATATAAAGGTAGAGCAAGAGGCTCTCAATGATAAGGCCATTCAAGTCAGAAAAGATGAAAGGGAGGATGAAAAGGAAGATAAACAGGAATCACGTAAAGAGAAGTCCTTGATGCTTGATTGGTTGGAGAAACAATTGGAAAAGAAGGCTCCCACCTCGAAGGATCCAAAGGAAAGGCTGGAAGATATATTGGCTCAAGCCCAAATTAGTACTAAGAAAGAGAAGAAGCCAAAGACAAGGTCAAAGGTAATGATGGATGCCCCAGGATCTACAATGGTGTAGGTAGCTACGCCGGTAATGGCAGAACGAGGAGTTTGTTACAATATCTCCACCATCAACTTGGGAGTCACCTCTAGGGAGAAATAGGTAGATCACCTCTACGAATCTGTAGCCACGGTGGTCCATCTAATCCAACAAGATAAGGTATTAAAAGAGCAGCTCAAAGCATAGGTGGCTGATTTAATAGCCTAAATCCAACAGTGGTCATCCATAGAGGAACAACCTACAACCTTCTCAACCCTACCACAATTATTGTCCAAAGAACAAATTGACAAGCTAGAAAAGAGAAAGAGCTTGGACAAGACTAGAGAGATCTGGTTCTAACAGGTCTTAGATGTTGGGAATACGGGTATGAATATCTCGAATAGCGAACAAGTTCTTGGAGATACGGAAGTCCCTTGAGGGCACAAGGAAAATATGCGCTGACTTCCCAGCGAAGTATGAGTCCTCCTATCCAAAGATTAAGGCTATTCTTAAGTTGCCAAGTGAAATCTGGGAGAAGGAATTTACATTCAAAGAAGAGGATCACTAGCTTGTGGATATCTGGAAGCGAGACTTTGAGAATTGAAATGAGAGGCTGGAGTAGGTACTTGAAAAGTTCAATTCAAATATCAATTGGGCCAATGAGATTTGGTCAGATTGTGGTTGATATCTAAAGCTAGTGACTAGGTATGATATGCCCATTGTCCAAATCAATTCATAAAAGGTAAATCCTCACTTCTAGAAGAGGATGGAAGATGCAATTTTGAGTGATTACCACAAATATCATGAAATTTTCTGGTTGAGCCTTCACCAACTCTGAGTTGTTCATGGATCACACTGCCAAGTATGAGGAGGATTGGGAGAAGCTCGTTGATAATTCCAAAGAGTGGGGCTACAAAGTGTTGAGATCTAACATCATAGAAGTCAATAAGCTCCAACCTGTGATCTTAAAATTCATGGAATACAGAGATTTGAAGAAGCAAGAAGGAAACCCTATTATTGATGAAGAATTTTTAAAGGAATAGTTGCAGCAAAGAGAAATAAGCAAGAAGACAAAATGCTACAATGCTACCACTAGAAGACAAAATAGGTATATGGACAAAACTTATTTTAAAATGTAATATATTGGGGGGTAGGTAGAACCCTAGGTTGTAGTGAATTGTGGCCACACAAATGTAAATCAATCTTGGCCACATGTTCTACTTTTGGAACACTATAAATAGGGGGTCTCCTCTCATTTTCAAAAGGATTTGAGTTGTTGTAATGACATAATGGAAAATTTTCAATAGAAATACATTGATTTTGGTGCATTTCTGAGTTTCTTCTCATGTTTCATGATTCATCTCTAGTTGTTAGATAATCTAGTTTAAATTTACTTTTTTGTTCCATTTACTTTTAGTTAACTTTGGTAGATTTAGTAATACCATTTCTTGGTTATGAAAATTTATCTTGTGTAGATGCCTTCCTTGTCCATACTTTTGGTTGTTTGTTGCTATTAGATTATTGTTAAAAGTTTGTTTAGGCTTAGAATTGAAGATTATTTTAAATATTTATCTTTGTTCATGCATGTGCATGCTGGATGAATGGTAAAATATCTGCATTTCTTAGAAGATAGCACAAATTTCATGACATTGTGAAATTTCTGGTTAAGTGGAATTTTTTTAAAGAAAGTTGTCCATAGCAAAGATCTCCATGATCACTGTTCATTAGTAGTTGTAGGTCTAGGAACCCTCTTTCTTCCCTACCCTTTTTCCTTTTTTATTGAGAAGTAACCTATGCTAAGGTTCATTGCACATTGTAAAGCCAAATCTTAAATCAGAAATGGAGTTCAAGACTATTGTTTGAACTTGTAGCAAACGTACGGTAACTTCCCCACTTTAGAAACTTTGTTTGCAAATCTGATTCCCATTCCAACTTAATTCACGTAAGTCTACCATATGATTACCAACAAGATCACATCAAATATCAACTAATATATTTCATGCAAGTTATGATATGGCACCCGAGAGACCTTGGGGTAATTTTCAGCAATTTGTTGGATATTTTCTTTCAAGAGAGGTAATGCACCTACGCATTGTATGTGTTGAGAAAGTGTGCAAAAAACCCTTTCAATATAAATGGCACTAGAAGGAAGGCCTTTCAGGAGCTAAGATGGATCGAATTGGGTCTTTCTCCCTTGAAATATTTTATCGAATACTAATGTCTACACCGAACAAAGGGGAATTCCATGAATTACAGCCCCCTACCCGAACTAAGAGAGTTAAAAGAGGGGAAGCATCCACTTCCAACTCATCCAAACAATCCATTCTCTTTCACCCCTATATTCTTATTCTATCCATTCACCTTTCTCTTCTTCATTTTCTTTGGAAAAACCTTCTCCCGCTCATCCATTCCAAATAGCCTTCCAAGTTGTTGCTTCCACCAGGCTAGACACTACCTTCTAGCCCAACGTAGTCCCACTTTCAGGTGCAATCTTGTTGATTGTTGTTCCATTTTAGCAACCTCAAGTTAGTCTAGCTTAGCCACCTCCATTGCCACCTCAAATGTGGTGGCTGGGAAATATTCCATCTCCTTTAGCCTTCAACTTGTACCATGACATGCAAAAGAATCCTGAAATCTTTTGTATGAAATTCAACCCCAAAAACCCACAAAGGATAGCAAAGGAGCATCTTAGGGTTTTTGAGATTGTCTTGAAGACTATGTAGATCATACATGAGGATTTGTCTTGTTGGCTCTTTCCCTAATCCTTGGGAGAGGAGGCCTTCTACTGGTATGTCAACTTTTTGACAGGAACTATCAACACTTGGGACCTTCTGAAGAATGTTTATCTATAGAAGTTCAAAACCCCAATCAGCCCTACATAGTCATACCGGAATTCTATGTCAATAAAAAGGGAGATCAATGAACCAATCAACTCCTTTAATTTTCTCTTCCATAGAGCATATACTCAGTTATAGGACCTATATGTGTTCAATAATGTCATTGTTTTACCCATCTACTATGCAACATTGGACAATATTACTGCAACATTAGTAAAGAGGATGCAACCATCGCCTGCCAAATTGGTAAATGCATATATGAAGGCTGTCATTGCTAGTGCCGACCTGGGAGAGAATATCTCTGGTTCTCTACCATCTTTGGGGTAGGCTATGCATTATGTGCAAATTCAAGGGCTTCTTTACAGCCCCAAATGCCCCTCATGAATCCAGTACCACAACTACCTATAGTGCCTCATATGGGATGACCAATGAACTAAGTGCATTTGGTTCCTCACTATTTGATGCCCCAGTAGCAACAAGTCCATTCTCAGCCACCCCAGGTGTTGGCATACCTCTAGACTTTTGAGTTCCCACCTGCTCACTAAAATCAGCCAGTTGCACAACCTATTTTCTTTCAGAATTCATTCTTGCAACCAAACAATGCAGAAAAGACCAGATTGATTAACTCATGAAAATGATGAAGAAAATTTCTACGAAGATGACCCATTTGAGGAATCAAAACAATCAGTTGTAGGCTTCATAGAAAATCATTCAGGCCAACCTCAACCATGACAATCGTGAGAGTTGTGAGAATAGGGATAACCATGATGCCAGCACATCATCCAGACAAAATTATGATAGGAATCAAAATTCAGGGAAAAAATTGGACAGAAGGCCTTTCCAGAGGTAGAATCACACATGGAACACAAGGCCCAACAATGGTGGTGTTCCCACACCTCTTGGTCAACCTAGCAACAATGATAAGACTACAAGTGGATTTTACTTGGTTGAGGCTACTTTATCTAGTTGGTGCTGCATACATAAAATGAGTCGACATTCTGAATTTGATTGTCTAGAATTCTAGATGGCTGCTAAAAATTTTTAGGTTGAAGTCCAAAATTTTGTGGACACCTCAAGATGTAGACATCATCCCTTCTGAACCATATGACTCCTCGGTGCTTGTGGTCAACCAGGCACCACTCCCAAAGGCTGAGAGAAATATGCCAGAACAAGAAGCTGCCACTACGAGCAGCAATGATAAGGCGAAAGAGGTAAGAACTGAAATTCCCTTGGCTCATCTTTTCAATTTAGTAGATAATGGTCCCAAAGATGAGGAAGAGTTGAGAGAAGATGAGGTTCAAATGTTTCACCAAAGGGCTACCACATATGACTTAAGAAATAGACAAGCTAGTGTGCACGTTGGTGGTCCTTTCACGACCTCCACTCCACCTAATAACTTCAACACCCCTTCTGACCCAAATGCTAGCAACAACCCAAGATATCCACATGTACCTACACAGTACTTAAAAAAGAATAGGAAGTAGAATCAAACCCAACATCAGGCTATTGGCCCCTCCCAGAATACCCCTTATGATGCTGAAATAGACCTAATGGGAGAATATATTGTAGAAAAATTTAAGAGGGTCAAGCCAAGTGTCTTCGCCTTTGAGTTGCTTAAGGTCTTGGCTATCAGAAACACTTTCTTTAGGATGATCAATGGGACTTCTTCATCTAGACCAGCCTAGGACACACCTTCAAGGAGGGTTTCTTTTGAGGATCATCAAAATGAACCAGTTATGTGACAAATTTTCAATAAGAAGGTTGATCCACCTGCAAATCAATAGCTAGATAAGTAGCCCACCAAAGAAGCAGATCAGACACAAACCCAAAACAAGGTCCATGATAAAGATAAGGGCCAATTCACCCAATTGGATATTTCCAGGGGATTGTTTCAAGGAAAATTTAAAACTCCTCCCTTCCTGACCACTATCCGAGTGTTTGGGAAGAACCTCCATAATTGCTTTCTAGATTTAGGAGCTTCTACCAATGTCATGTCCCTAAGGGTGTGCAAGGCTTTTTGGATAGTTCCAACTCCATCCCAACATATATTAACATAGCTCTATAAAACTAAGATCAACATAGTGGGTGAGATTAATAGAATACCTATGTAGATTACTTCTGACCCCTGAATTCAACAAACCATTGACATCCAAATTGCAAATATCTCGAACACCTACAACATAATTTTGGGAAGGGATTTCACAATGGAATTGAATGGATATGTTGCAACTAACTATTCTCATTTATGGTTGTCGTGGAAATGAATTCCAAATCCATTTTGAATAGATGGAGAACTGCGCATGAAGTTCATGATCATGGAATACAACAACATGAATGAAGTGTTATTTTTTGAAACAAAATTGTGGAAATATTCTCTGATGTTATATTTAAATGAACAAGAAGGCTCTAAAGAAGAAACGAGGGAGGTTCTTCTTGTGTTGTGCATCCTGCTTGCTAACCGGGCTAGTGCCCCTCAGAGTATAGAAGTGCTAACCGAGTCAGATGAGGAAGAATCATGTAGGGATGGTAATCTTGGATTGTTGGATGGTTTCCAAGATTTGATGGAAAAATTTGTACAAGATCAACTCAGTTTGAGAGCTAGAATGAATTTTTAGGAGCTTTTATTGCCTTGTTGGTGTAGAGTGCACAATGTTGCCCATTCAAAATTTGAATTCTATTTATGTCAAATAGAAATTGAGCATATCAAAAGAAAAAAAATCCAAGGGAAGAAGCTCAGTCACCACCGCTAGAACATACATGTCCATAATTTACACCTCCTCAAAAGGTTGCTAAAATGAGGCGACCATCAAAACCAAAAATTAGGTTTACTGACTCTAAGATTAAGGAATCTGCTAGGTTCTGGACACTGTGATTTGATAGGTCCAAATCCAAGCATGGGGTTGGAGCTAGCTTTGAGCTAATCTGTCCCAAAGGTAAGTCTTATTTTGCTGCTCATTGGCTTCAATTTTATTGTACCAATAATGTAGAAAAATATGAGGCATTTGTCTTGGAACTCCTCATGGTGTTAAGAAAGGGTGTAAAATTTGCTACAAGTCTTTCGAGACTCAGAGTTGGTCATAAAGAAAGTTAGAAAGTTGTACTCTTGTTATGGCTGAAGAATCACTAATTATAGGCATAGGGTATGGGATTGTTTGGAAGGGCTAGATGTATTCAATATCTAGTTGATCCTGTGCTCTCAAAATCACACCACTAATGCCTTAGCCCAAGTAGCTAGCACCTTGTAGCCATTGTCATTGTCTGGCCTCAAAAGGTTTATAGTTGAGCTCACCTCCAATCCATATGTACCGAAAAATGTACCCAATTTTCAAGTGTTTAATGATGAAAAACACATCATGGATTTCATCACGATCTCCGATGTGTTTGCCACTCAAATAATAGATGAGATTGAACCTAAGGAAGTTGAGCTAGGTATAGAAGGGTTCATCAATCTTAAGACCAAAACTATCCCAAGAGGAATGGTCCAACTCGAACACATATTTGGTTTAGATCAAATCAAAGGACAAGATCAGCAAGAAAAGAGGGATTCCATCAATGACTAGTGTGACACCTACAACCTCAGAATGACTTAGGATATGAAGAATGTGTTTATTGGAAAGGTGTGCACACCAAGGGAAAGAAAGGGTATAGTAGATGCTTCGTAGAAACACCATGATGTCATTGCTTGGAGCTATGAATACCTCAAAATGTATGATACATCAATCATCACCCATACCATCCCTCTTAGACTAGATGCGATACCATTTTGATAGTGGCAGTGCCCTGTCAATGCTCTACTAGAACCAATCATATATAAGGAAGTGCAGAAACTACTATCCACTAGGATTATTTTCCAGGTTAGACACTCCATTTGGGTGGACCATTTGGTTCCAGTTAGAAAAAAGAACAAAGAAATCAGGTTATGTGTAGATTTTTGCAATTTAAACAAAGCTTCAAAAAATGATAACTATCATGTGCCATCATTAGATGAGGTATTGCAGATAGTAAATGACTCTTAGATGATTTCCTTCTTGGATGGGTACTCTAGATACAACCAAGTCATGGTGCAATATGAAGAATGACATAAAACAACATTCACCACCAAGTGGGGTACCTTTTCCTACAGGCGAATGTTATTTGAACTCATCAATTTCGATGCTACATTCCAACGTGCAATGGACATTGCCTTCAAGGATCTGATCAAAAAATGCATAATCATCTATATGGATGATTTGACAGTGTTCTCACAATAGCAAGGTGATCATGTTACAGATTTGTGCAAAGTTTTTTAAAGGTACCGTGCATTTGGGGTTTCCCTCAATCCGAAGAAATGCATCTTTGGGGTGACTAAGCAAAAGTTGTTGGGGCATGTTTTATCAGAGAAGGGAATCTCTATTGACCCTGAATGCATCCAGGCCATCATGAAAATCCAGTTGCCAGGTAGCAAGAAAGAGTTAAAGTCCTTCTTTGGGAAAATAAACTTCATCTAAAATTTCATCACGGGCTTTGCTGAAATTGTCAAGCCACTCAATGATTTGTTAAAGGAAGATTCCAAGATTGAATGGATCCCAAGATAAAAGAAGGCTTTTGAAGAAATCAAGAATGAAATTGTTAATGCACCTGTGTTGGTCAGCCC